>JAGUQR010000004.1:1200000-1800000 GCA_018905775.1 Meloidogyne exigua | reverse complement strand
CTCGACTGTGCGGCGCCAACTATAACAGCTCTACATTTAAAATAAAAACTGAAGAATAAAAAATAGAAGAAAATTAATACCTAGACAATATAATTAACCCAGAACTCGGCGATTTAAAAAGCTATTGGTTTTAACATTTTTATATTTTTTAACGTGTGTTTTCACTAATATAAAAAAGTGGTCAACTGCGCTGTGAATAAAAAAAATCTTTTAGATTTTTTTGAGAAAAAAAAAGAGGAAGAGATTAGAAGCAAGTTAAACTAATTTTTGTTCAGTTTACCAACCTGAAATAATAAAATTGTTTTTTCTAATTTTTATATAAAAGAAAATTAATATTTTCTTT
This sequence comes from Meloidogyne exigua, assembly GCA_018905775.1. NCBI lineage: Eukaryota > Metazoa > Nematoda > Chromadorea > Rhabditida > Meloidogynidae > Meloidogyne > Meloidogyne exigua. Next base: position 1,799,657 of record JAGUQR010000004.1, on the reverse strand, counting down.
CAATTTTTAATATTTTTTTTTCCTTTATTTAAGGTAAATTAATTAATTAATTAAAAATTTTAATTCTTTATTAAAAGAATTTAATCCTTTTAATGGCTACTTCAAACATTTTACCGAAGGAAATACGTTATACAGCATTTATTGCATCGGCAACAAGTGCTTTTGTATTAATAGTTTCATTACTAGCAATGATACAAATTCAGCAAGAAATTAATGTATTTTGGAGTGAAGTTGATATTAGTGTGAGGCAATTTAGGGTAAGAATATGTTCTGAAATTGTAATATAATTTCAAACTTGAAACCTAAAAATCAGAATTTGTAAAAACAAGTTGTAAAAATCAGAATTTGTAAAAATAAGGTTAAAACTTAAAACTTGAAAACCAGAATTTGTAAAAACAAGTTGTAAAAATCAGAATTTGTAAAAATAAGGTTAAAACTTAAAACTTGAAAACCAGAATTTGTAATATAATTTCAAACTTGAAACTTGAAAATCAAAATTAATAATAATTTCAAACTTAATATAAATAATTATTTTTTAAATTAATAAAGGAATCAATAGACGAGAATTGGAATGAGTTAAGGCGAGTTCGGCGTGACGCATACGAACCATCTGCTCCTTCAGAATCGAAACCTCCCGGAATTTCAATCATCACAAAGGAAGCATGTAACTGTGCTACTGGAAGTAGTAATAAATGTCCAGCTGGGATACCTGGACCAAAGGGCGTTAAAGGGAGGCCCGGGAATGATGGAAAAGATGGATTAAATGGATTACCTGGAAAAGGTCTTTTTTGAAACAATTTTTATTTAAATCATAAATTAATAGAAATACACTAGTCATACTTAAATTAGTGAGAGTGAAAATAAAATATTAGTTTAGTAATAAAAATCAGAATTTGTAAAAATAAAACTTGAAACTTAAAACTTGAAAATCAGAATTTGTAAAAATCTTAAATAAATAAATAAACTTAAAGTTTAATTAATTTATTAAAGATGCTTCTGACGTTCAACTTGCCCCAGAATATGAGCGTTGTTATTACTGTCCAACTGGTCAACAGGGAACAACTGGACCAACTGGAAAATCTGGACCTAGAGGAATGAAGGTATTCAACTAATTATTAAAATAATTAAATTAATTAAAAAGGGAGTCAACGGAAAGCCAGGACAACCAGGAAGAGATGGGCAACCTGGGACACCTGGAGATAACGGTAAAACGATCTAAAACTGAGGGAATACCTTCACAATCTATTAAAAATTAAAAATCCAGGACCTCCAGGGGATCAAGGACCAGTAGGTCCCGTAGGCCCAGTTGGTGAGAAGGGACGTGATTTTCATCAACCAATTGGTCGGCCAGGTCCGAAAGGTCCAAAGGGACCCCCTGGACCTGCCGGCCCAATTGGAACTCCAGGAATGGCTGCAGCCCAAGGACCACCAGGCGAAACACGTGGAGAAAGAGGAAATCCAGGTGTTCCATTAAAATTAAAATTAAACAATTAAATAAAAAGGTCCACCGGGAGAAAGTGGAAAACAAGGACCTCAAGGATTGGAAGGGCCTAATGGAAGAACGGGTAAATCAAAAAAACATTAATTTAATTTTTAATTAAATTAAAGGACCAGATGCGCATTATTGTAGTTGTCCGCCCCAATCATTTGTTAACAGGTTAATTTAATTTAATTAATTAAAATTAATTAATCAATTAAAAGGGGGGGAGTCTTTTGTTTATTAAAATTAATTAATTTATTTATTTATTTTAGAATTTAATTTATTTAATTTTAATAGACCAAAAGCTAATGTATCCAGTGGTCGGGGCCCTTATAATTACCACTTTGGCATTTCAAGACGAACACGTGTTTAATTGAATTAAAGGGAAATTAATGCTTATTTTCTTTTATTTTTTTTTAGGTCTCTGCGAAAAAAAAAAAAATTTTTTTTTTCGTTATTATTTTTTAATTTTAAATATTTAATATTAAAGCAATAAATTAATTAAATTAATTTAAATAAATTGAAACAAAAACATTTTTTAAATAAACTACTTAAAGAAAGGATTTGGTCACTAGTAACTATGACAACGATTATTTATTTATTTTTCTTTAAGAAAATATTTTATTTATTTTTAACCCTGACTGTTGACTAGCTTAAACTTGAATTTTTAATTGTTTTTATACTCTTTATTTTCTTAACTTGATAAAAATAAACTTTTTTTACTTATGAACAAACAAAGTTTTATTTATTCTGATTTTTAAAAATTAATTCTGATTTTTTAAAAAAATTCTGATTTTTAAAATTCTGATTTAAAAAAATTCTGATTTTAACAAAATTCTGATTTAAATAAAATTCTGATTTTTAAAAATAAGAAATTCTAATTTTTATTTCTCCGCAAACATCGTCAGCAAATGTAAGGTAATTTAATTAAACCCCTTTCAAAACAACATTTTTTAAATTGTTTTTTTTCATTTAATCTTCCATTAAAAAATCATCATATTTTTCTTTGTTTGTTCTTGCATAGCTCGTTTAGTTTTTTTGCTCTTTTTTTATTTTACTGGCTGGACGTTGAGCAAGCAAAAATTAATTGAAGCGTTTTAAGGTGATTGAAAAAATGAGCAAGTAAACAAGGGGAAGAAAAAAATATGAGAAATATGGAGGAAATTCTTTTAAAAAAATAAAAATGTGTGCAGAATAGATAAACCAGTTCGAGGCCATTTTGTAAAAAAAAGTGGTGGACATGGGAAACCGACCGATGAAAATGAGGGAAATTAGAATTAGGGAGCTAAGGTAGGGACGTTTGGGCGCAATATTTTTCTTTTGGCGCTAAGTCTGGGAAAGCATTCTAACGCAGTCAAAATTCGTTTCAGCTCTATAAATTTAATATTTATGAAAAAAATAGCTAAAAACTTAATAAAAAATAGGGAAAAGTTTTAACATTTTAGGACAGGTGATTTAAAATTAATCGAAGAAAATGTCAATTTACCTTATTTTGTCACCTTTTTCTTAATAACTTTAAAAATCGTTGACCAAAAAATCTAAAATTTTTAACAAAGATGGGTAACACTATGCCAAATTTATGAAAAAAATTTTAAGATTTTAGGTGGAATTATTTGGACTTTCTTGAAGCCGCGCCTAGACACACCCCAAAAATTCTCTGCGCGCCAAAATACCTGCGCCTAAAAAATCCACCGCAGGGGAGGATGAAGATCAAAATCTCTTTTTCCCTCATTTAAACCGCAATGAGTTTGTGATGCTCTCATCCCCTCAAAAAGAAAAAAAAGAGCATCCATGCAAGCAATCGCCCCGACGATTTTCGGCCATCGTTTTTAGGGGGTAAATGAAAGGATAAAGTGAAGAGAGGAGAGTACTAGATACACATAGTTACAATTCCCATAAGAGAACTTTTAAGTGCGCAACAAAGCAATAAATAGAACAGATAATAAATAATTGCTTTAAAATATTTTTTTGTCCATTTTATAATTTATTTAATCTATTTTTTAACGTTAAAATTATTTTTAATAATATTTAATTATTTGTTCTGATTAAAATGAAAACTTTTTATTAATTCAGCCTTTATATACTACTACTCTATTCTACTGTTGGTGAGAGTATTTCGTTTCAACAAACCAGAATTCTGGTAATTAAAAATCAAAATTCTGGTATTTCTTTAATAAACGTTCTAAAATGTCCGCAATTGTTGTCCGCAAAAGTTCTTAATTGTTTTACTTTAATTTAAAAAACTCTAAAAAAAACTTTCTAGGTTAGAATTAGTCAATCTACATAAATAACCTTTTTTAACATTAAAAAAAAAATTTTTTTTTCTTTTATGTAAAAATATAGGTACAATTTGCTCATCATTTTCCATTTCCCCTTTTAATGTATTTTAATCATTTGTCAATTAAAACATTAATTAATCATTAAAAATATCGGAAATATTTTTATTTTTAATTAAAAAATAAAAATATTTTTATTTTTTTAAATTAAATTATTTTTCTTTGTAAGGGCCAAATGTCTTAAATTAATTAAAAAATTAATTTCTTTTTTTTAAATTAAAAAAAAATATTTTTATTTTTTTATTTAATAATTTTAGATTTTTAAATATTATTTAAAAAAATTATTTAAATAAAATGAGCGAAGCAATGGACGATAAACTTAAAAGAGAACGCTTTGCTTTACTGCTTGAGATTATTGGGAATGGATATTTGTAAGTTATTTAATTTAAAAGGATTGTAAACTTAAGAGTGTAATTTATTCTTTTAGGAAAAGTTTCAAGTTTGTTATTTTTCATAAACTTAAGTTTTACAGTTCTTTTTTTGGTTAAACTTGGGGAAGCAAAATAAACTTGATTAATAAACTTGCGGACAAATATTTGCGGACAGACCTTTCTTTGAGTAAAGGAAAAGTTAAAAAAAAATATAAAAATAAATTTAAATAAATTTGAATAGAGTAAATTAAGAGATAATTTTTAAATAAAAAATTATTCTTTTATTTTCTAATTTTTCCTTTTATTAATTTTTATTTTGATCTGTCCGCAAATGTCAGTCCGCAAGTGTTCAACCATTTAAATTATTATTTCTTTTTCTTTAAATTTTTTAAAAAATTTTTAAAAATCAAAAATTAATATTTATTTAAATTAGAATGTGTTAAAAAATTAAAAATTAAATTTAAGAGAATATATTGCCCTAACTGAGTATTACCTGGGAAATGAGCCTATAGACAACAACAACACCAATATTGAAAATAAAATTGAAAATAATTATTTTCAGACACTTTTTTCTTCTCAAGTATATTTTTTAAATCTTTTTTTAATTACTAAGATTATTTTAAGTTTTTATTTTGTTTTCTTTAAAATAAAAAATTATTTTAAATTAAACTGTTTTTAAGTACTTTAAAAGCCCATAACTTTTCTTTAAATAAAGCAATATTTCTATATTTAATGTCAAAAGATAGAGAAGACTTTCCTCTAGCAAAATACAAAAAATTATATTTTTAACTTAACTTCTCGTGAAGTTTTAATTTTTAAAAGCAACCCAGTCAGAATTTAAAGTTCACGATTTTGTCAATTTTTGAACTCTAACTTTTTTGATTTTTTTAAAATTAAGTTTAATTTCAATTTATTTAGTAGTCCAAAGTGTTCTCTTTCGAATGGTACTATTCCCATATTTTTAGCTTTTTTTATTCCAAAGATATAAGCTTTCAAAGCTTGTAGGTCAAAAATGCTTTTTGCTTAATATTAATTATTCCAACTTTTTCTCTTTGAAAAAAAAGTTTTAACTAATTTTAATATTCAGAATTCTTCACAAATAAAATCAGAATTATTACAAAACTTGAAACATTACAACCTGAATTATAAAAGGATGGTTAAATTAAGGCATAACTATGCGGACTGGAGACTTAAATTGGACAAAGGTAAAAATTAAAAAAATTAAATTTTAATTAATTTTGAAGTCTTAAGGGTTAGAATTAATTTTTAAAATTAAAAAAAAAATTTTTTTTAATTTTTAAAAAATTAATTTTATTTTTTTCAGTCATTTTAGGCTTTAACCTTACATTAATGTACACACTTTATTTCTTCCATTTTTTTTGCGCAAATTAAATATTTACTAAAAAAAAAACTTTTTTTTTGTTCTCTTTAATTTCTATTTTTTACCTTATTTTTAATTGCCTTCTATTATTTAATTTTAAATATTTTTTTTTATTTTTTTGACTTCTTCAAGGTCACATCCTTTTTTGGTTATTTTTACCTCGAAGCTACAATTTTATTTTTTAATTTTTTTTTATTTAAATTGTTTTTTTTTGTTGACTTTATTTTTTAAATAAAAAAAAATTTTAAAAAATTAAAAAAATTAAATTAAATTTTAAAAATACACAAAATTGGCATTCTGTTTTTAAATAAAAAAATGTCTTTTTTAAATTAAAAAAAAATTTTTTTAATTCAAAAAAATAATTAATTTAATTTTTTAATTAAAAAATAGTTCCCTCCTTTTTTATTAATTAATTAAAAAAATTCTTTTTAATTTCAAGGGTTCATTAAAATAATTTAAAATACTTTAAATTGTTCATTAATATTTACTACGTTTAAACAAAAAAAAAAAGAATTCTTTTTTTGGGACAATAAATTGATAAACAAACCAATTTATTTTACCTTCTTTTTTCCTTTTTTTTTTAATTTTATTTATTTACTGCGCAATCAATTTTTTAAATTAAATTTAATTTTTAATTAATTAATTAATTTAATTGTTTTATTTAATTTATTTAATTATTCTGTAATGATTAAAAATTAATTTTTTTTTCATTTCTCTTTTCTCTGATTTTTGATTTATTTATTTTATTAATTAACACCGTTTTTAGAAATGTCAGAAATCTTTTTTAATAGTTGCGAACAGAGCACATGACACTTGCGGACTTGATTTGCGGACTTAAGTTTATTTAAAAGTATAGGAAAAATCAGAATTTTATCAGAATTCTGATTTTTAAAAATCAGAATTCTCGTAATTAAAAACCAGAATTCTGATTTTTAATTACCAGAATTCTGATTTTTATTTAATAATTTAAATACGCAAGTAAAGTTGTGTGTTGTACAGTCAACAGAAAAAAAAATAATTTTAAAACAAAATTTCATTTCTATTTTATGACATTAAAAATATTAAAATTTATTCTCATATGTGCTATAAAATAATTTATTTTTATTTTTAAAATTCGGGCCTATATTTATATAAATAAACACTTTTTTTTGACCATAATAAAAATGTAAGGATGTGTAAGGGGGGCTTGGAAAGGTGACCGAATGAGTAATCAACCCATCATCACTATATATTTATTTCTTTTTTTTGATTATTTTCTGTTTATTTATAGTGTTTTTGAATTTATTAAAACAGCCAACAACTGATAAACTTTTATTTAATAAATAACAATAAAATGTATATTAAGTAAATAAACTTAAGTTTGTTAGTTATTTTTAATAAACTTAGGTTTGTTAGTTATTTTTAATAAACTTAAGTTTGTTAGTTATTTTTAATAAACTTAAGTTTGTAGTTATTTTTAATAAACTTAAGTTTGTAGTTATTTTTAATAAACTTAAGTTTGTTAGTTATTTTTAATAAACTTAAGTTTGTAGTTATTTTTAATAAACTTAAGTTTGTTAGTTATTTTTAATAAACTTAAGTTTGTAGTTATTTTTAATAAACTTAAGTTTGTAGTTATTTTTAATAAACTTAGGTTTGTTAGTTATTTTTAATAAACTTAAGTTTGTAGTTATTTTTAATAAACTTAAGTTTGTAGTTATTTTTAATAAACTTAAGTTTGTAGTTATTTTTAATAAACTTAAGTTTGTTAGTTATTTTTAATAAACTTAAGTTTGTAGTTATTTTTAATAAACTTAGGTTTGTTAGTTATTTTTAATAAACTTAAGTTTGTTAGTTATTTTTAATAAACTTAAGTTTGTAGTTATTTTTAATAAACTTAAGTTTGTAGTTATTTTTAATAAACTTAGGTTTGTTAGTTATTTTTAATAAACTTAAGTTTGTAGTTATTTTTAATAAACTTAAGTTTGTTAGTTATTTTTAATAAACTTAAGTTTGTAGTTATTTTTAATAAACTTAAGTTTGTAGTTATTTTTAATAAACTTAAGTTTGTTAGTTATTTTTAATAAACTTAAGTTTGTTAGTTATTTTTAATAAACTTAAGTTTGTAGTTATTTTTAATAAACTTAAGTTTGTAGTTATTTTTAATAAACTTAGGTTTGTTAGTTATTTTTAATAAACTTAAGTTTGTAGTTATTTTTAATAAACTTAGGTTTGTTAGTTATTTTTAATAAACTTAAGTTTGTAGTTATTTTTAATAAACTTAAGTTTGTAGTTATTTTTAATAAACTTAAGTTTGTTAGTTATTTTTAATAAACTTAAGTTTGTTAGTTATTTTTAATAAACTTAAGTTTGTAGTTATTTTTAATAAACTTAAGTTTGTAGTTATTTTTAATAAACTTAGGTTTGTTAGTTATTTTTAATAAACTTAAGTTTGTAGTTATTTTTAATAAACTTAAGTTTGTTAGTTATTTTTAATAAACTTAAGTTTGTAGTTATTTTTAATAAACTTAAGTTTGTAGTTATTTTTAATAAACTTAGGTTTGTTAGTTATTTTTAATAAACTTAAGTTTGTAGTTATTTTTAATAAACTTAAGTTTGTTAGTTATTTTTAATAAACTTAAGTTTGTAGTTATTTTTAATAAACTTAAGTTTGTAGTTATTTTTAATAAACTTAAGTTTGTTAGTTATTTTTAATAAACTTAAGTTTGTTAGTTATTTTTAATAAACTTAAGTTTGTAGTTATTTTTAATAAACTTAAGTTTGTAGTTATTTTTAATAAACTTAAGTTTGTTAGTTATTTTTAATAAACTTAAGTTTGTTAGTTATTTTTAATAAACTTAAGTTTGTAGTTATTTTTAATAAACTTAAGTTTGTAGTTATTTTTAATAAACTTAGGTTTGTTAGTTATTTTTAATAAACTTAAGTTTGTAGTTATTTTTAATAAACTTAGGTTTGTTAGTTATTTTTAATAAACTTAAGTTTGTAGTTATTTTTAATAAACTTAAGTTTGTAGTTATTTTTAATAAACTTAAGTTTGTTAGTTATTTTTAATAAACTTAAGTTTGTTAGTTATTTTTAATAAACTTAAGTTTGTAGTTATTTTTAATAAACTTAAGTTTGTAGTTATTTTTAATAAACTTAGGTTTGTTAGTTATTTTTAATAAACTTAAGTTTGTAGTTATTTTTAATAAACTTAAGTTTGTTAGTTATTTTTAATAAACTTAAGTTTGTAGTTATTTTTAATAAACTTAAGTTTGTAGTTATTTTTAATAAACTTAGGTTTGTTAGTTATTTTTAATAAACTTAAGTTTGTAGTTATTTTTAATAAACTTAAGTTTGTTAGTTATTTTTAATAAACTTAAGTTTGTAGTTATTTTTAATAAACTTAGGTTTGTTAGTTATTTTTAATAAACTTAAGTTTGTAGTTATTTTTAATAAACTTAAGTTTGTTAGTTATTTTTAATAAACTTAAGTTTGTAGTTATTTTTAATAAACTTAAGTTTGTAGTTATTTTAATGTGTTATTTACTAAGTTTTAAAGTTAAGTTCTTTTGTATTTTCCTATGTTCAACTTTTTCTTTAAACTCTCAGGTTTTATTATTAAATTCTGTTTTACTTTAATGTTTTTAAGGTTGCTCTTATTATCTTTTTAAGTCTCTTAATTTTCAAACCTCACTTTATCTCAAGCTTATAAATTAATTAATAAATAGAAGACTTAAACATTCCAATACTCAAATGTCTCCTCTAATAAATCATTTAATTAATCATTTTTATTTATTCTCTGTTTGTCCAAGCAAAATAAGCGGTTGTAAAGTAAAATAATTTATTTATTTATTTTCTCTCTTTTAAATTAATTATTTATTTATTTATATCTTTCAAAACCCTTGGTTGTATTTATTTTCATTGCTTTAACCCTTCTTCCATTTTCTCAAGTCTTTTATTTCTTTCATTTAGCCTTCTTACCTTTTTCAATTAAATTAAAAATATATAGAGAGTTTATTCACGATAAATAGGGCCAAATATTGTTTTTCCAAAAGATCAACACAGGGAAAAATGGAACACAAAGCTTTAGAAGATGAGACTCTAATGGGTAGACTAGGCTCACTTTCTAACTTAGAGCCATTAGAGTCTGAAAATAAAGGAAAGAAAAAAGAGAAGTAAACTCAGACTCTAATGGCCATTGTTGATAGATTGGAAGGTGATCCTTTGGGTAAAAAGAATAAAATGACCGGCTGCCCGTTTTTGTGTTTAGTTCTTTTATTTTCCCCATTTTTTGTCTAAGCTTAAATGCAAACAGAAGGGACATCATGCTTACATATAGACCTATGAAGCTAGTTAATTCTTCATTTTTTCTATTTCTGCAGTGATTATTTTTAATTAATTTTTTTTATATTTAAAGTTCAGATTTATTAAAAGGTTTTTCTTTTAATAATTCCTTTCTCTTTTATTTTTTAATTTTTTGTTTTAATTTACGAAAAATTGTTTAAATTATTAAATAATTCATAGCCTTAAGGCTTCCCTTTAATGAGTAAAATTAAGTTTTAAGTTCAAACTTGAGTTATGTTTTAAGTTTTAATAGAAGTTTATTTTTAAGTTTTAATAAAACTTTAATTCAAGTTTCAAGTTTAATTTAATCAAAGTTTCAAGTTTAAAGTTTAATTCAAGTTTTAAGTTCAAACTTGAGTCATGTTTCAGCTTTAAGTTTTAATCAAAGTTTCAAGTTTAAGTTTTAATCAAAGTTTTAAGTTTCAAGTTGCGACTTTTACTGTAAAAGATTCTCTTTCTCAATTCAATATACTATAAAAACCTGACGAACATATCAAATATTCTCAATTATACAATTTATATGGATTATATACCAATCATTAAAAGAAAAAAACTTTTTCATAAAATAATTATTTATTTATTTATTCGTCCTATTCGATTAGAAAAAGCTCTTTCATTTAAAAATAAACATCGTTTGTCCCATAAGCGCAATTTCTGCTTTTTATGTATATAATACATATTTTTCTCTTTGATTTGGTCAATAAAAATAAATAAATAAATGTAGATTAGCATCTTTTTTTTTCTACAAAATTTCTTCTTCTCTTCCCCGACCTTTTTACTTTTTTCAATAAATATATACCTTTAATCAAACAAAATCATTTTTATTTCTCATCATTTGGCCAATATATTAATATTTTGTGTTGAGTAATACAACAAGGAATATTTTTAATTTTTAAATTAACATATATAATACTTTTAATTTTAATAAAGTAAAATCAGTGTAATTAGAAAAGGAAAGGATAAGCAGTTAAAAACCTTAAATTTAATTAAATAATTTTATAGCTGAAATACAGTCCTTTCAACAGCATAAAACACATGCGTTAAGTTTAGGTTTATTTTTGTATTTTAAAAAGGTTGGAAAAAATACAGTCCTTTTAAAGGCTTGTGAAATACAGTCCCTTATAAAACACATGCGTTAAGTTTATTTTTGTATTTTAAAAAAGGTTGGAAAAAATACAGTCCTTTTATTTAAAGGCTCATTTAAGGTGTTTAAATTAAACCTAAAAATATAAATTATTTTAATTAATTTAGTTTAACCCCTTTTTTAATTATTTATTTTCTTCTCTATTGGGGGGACACATCCCTCTCTTGCGCATATACCTGACCATTTTTACACTAACAATTTTTCCTTTTTTTCAATAAAATTTAGTCGATATATAAACTCATTTTTCTCTTTACATTTTTCTCTGAAAAAATGACCACCATTTACCTTAAAATATATTTAAATAAAATTTAAGGTAATAAACAATTTAATGCCATATTACATTTTTTAAATTAATTTTTTAATGGAAAGTTTATTTATTTTCCTTTATATTAACTTTTGTACAAAACCAAGTTTTAATTCAAGTTTATGAAACAAAGTTTATTTTTTTGTATTTTTAATAAATAATACAATATTATTTTTACAACCTTTTTTTCACTGTTGTTGTCTCTTTTGTATTATCTAAAAGGTCATTTAAAGCATTTTTGTAATTTTGTGATTAAAAATACAAAAGTGTGTTTTTAATACTTTAAATGTTCTTTTTCTTCTTCCTCTCTTTTCTGGTTAATCGGCCTTTCATTTACTTTACTTTTTTTTCTATCTCTATGCGATCGGATATTCCCCCTTCTCTTCTCTTTTATATTTTTAATCATTAAATATTTATTTGGGGCAAACTTTTATATATATTAGAATAATTATTTATTTTTATTTTGTTTTTTCTTTTAATTGTTATGTAGAAAATAAAAATTAGAGATTTTTTAGACCACACAATCCTTCATTTTTTAAGTTAAAAGAGGTTAAGAAAGCTTATTTTATTTATTCTTCCATTTTGTATTTTTTAAAGAAAGCTTAAAAATGTTGTTTATTTAATTGTTTAATTATTTTGATATTTAATTTATTCACAATGTATATTATTTAAGTTTTTAAGTTGCAACTTATTTTAAAGTTTTTAAAGTTTGCGCTTTTCAAGTTTTAAGTTTGCGCTTTTTAAGTTTTAAAGTTTCAACTTTTCTAAGTTTCAACATTCTTAAGTTTCAAGTTTGAGCTTCTTTTAAGTTGCAACTTATTTTAAGTTTTCAAGTTCGCGCTTTTCTAAGTTTCACCTTTTTCCTTAAAATAAGACTGCCCTTCATTACAAAAATAAATAAATCAAAGTTGGACACTAAAGTCTGAAAAAAAAAACTTTTTTAAATTAAAAAGGGTCTAATTTAATTTCTCTTTTTAAAAATTCCTTTTCTTTACCTAATCTGTCCCATAAAAATATTTTTTCGACGCCTTCCTTTCTTTTATTTTTTAAAATTAATTTCTGCACCTGCTTAATTAAATTAAAAACAATTTTTCTTCCTCAGACTTTTCTTCTTCTTTTAAAAAAAATTAATTTATTTTACGCGCACTAGAAAAAAAAATTATTATTTTTTTCTTCTTCTTTTTTGATTATCTGTAATATATAAAAAGGGTAAAAAAAATAAAAGAAGTGAGAAAATGTGTTAATGTATTTTTTATATAAACAAGTTCTTTTTTCTTCTTTTTACTCTTTTCTTTTTTGCTTAATATATTTAATTTTATTTTTTATTTATTTTAAATTATTTTCACTTTTTTTGGGGTAATTGAAAAGGTTAGTTTTTGTAGATTTGTGGCACTTTGCCAAGAAAATTAATTTATTTTTAAATTTGAATTATGGCCTTTTCAGTGCCAAATTAAATTTTTTAAAGTTGTGGCCTTTTCGTTGCCGAATTTAATTTTTTAAGGTTTGGACTTTTCGGTGCCGAATTAATTTCTTAAAGCTATGGCCTTTTCAGTGCCGACTTTAATTTTTGAATTTTAATAAAATTTTTTTAATTATTTTCTCTCTAATAATATTCTCTGTTTTCTTTTAAAACAATCTATTTATTTATTTATTTTTATAAACAAATTATATCGTTCATTCAATTGATTGATCTTCTCTTAGCTACTTTTTATTCTATTATTCCATTTATATACAAAAGAGGGTTTATTTATTTCTCTTCTTTTAATTTATTTTAATTAATTAATCTTCTCCCAATAATTTTTAATTTCATTTTTTTCCGTTGTGTAAGGTCGGTTGAGTGCCGACTAACACAACTTTTTATTAAAACGTCCAATTTTCTTGAACTTTTTTCTGTTCGATAGAGCAAAAAATTTGCTACAAAATGGGGTTAAATTAAAAAAATTTTTTGGTATAAAATAAAAAATTCTGACCCAAAAGGTGTTAATAATTTGTTAAATTTTTAATGTTTTTTTATTTTTTAAAATTTTATTTTTTAATTATTTTTATTTTTAAATGCATAATAGAAAAGTATTTTATTCATAAAAAATTAAAAAAAAAACAAAGAAACCTAGAAAATTGAAAAACTGGTCGCTTCAGCGCCAACCTTCATAACTTTTGAAGAAAAGGTCCAATTACTGTATTTTTGATGTCATTCGATAGAGAATTAAATTTACTATAAAATGAATAGAAAATAAAATTTAAACCAATTGGTTAAGTAAGACATTTCGTCCAAGAAGACATTTGATCCCAACGGAATTTAATTAAAAATAAAAATTAATTAAATTATTTTTTTGACCAAAAAAAAATTAAAAAAATAAAAAGAAGAGCATCCGGGAATAAAAATAATATTTTATAGCTTTTTTTCCATCTCACACATTCCAGACTTTTTCTCTCTCATAACAATCATTTTTCTTGTATTTTAGTGACATTTTATTCCCTTTAAAAAAAAATTTTTTTTAGCTAATAAAACAGCGAAAAAAAATAATTTTTATTTTATTTATTTATTTTGGTAAATTAACCACCAAAAATTATTTTTGTTTGATTTTTATTGGCACTGAGAAAAATAAAAAAATAAAAATAAAATGACCAGTCACTTTTCAGTGGTTTTCTGCACTCTCTTCTTTTTCTCTTTCTTTTCTTCTTCTCTCATTCTTTCTCTCTTTGCGCGCGTCTAAAACTTATTTTATTTTCTCTTTATTCTTACCTTTACATTTTTTGTTGCTTTTTTGCTCCCCTTTGATTTTATATTAAAACGGATTAATTAATCAAATAAAAGGGAAAATGGGTAAAATTAATTAAAATAAGATTATTTTTTAATTAATTAATTTATTTTACTATTTTTAAGACGAAAACGCAAGGGACGCCAAAAAATTAATTCGCGCCGAAACAACCCTTTTAAGCGCTTTTTCTTTAAATGTTGCCTTAATTTTATTTTTTTTTAATTTTTAATTTTTCTTAATTTTAAATCATTCTATAAATAAAATAATTAATCGGTTTTAGATAATAATTTTAATAGTTTTTTTTTTAATTTTATTTTGAGTACCTCACCCTTTTCTAAAAAAATGATAAAAAAAGGTTAATTGAAAAATAATAAATTCTATTTAATTTTATGTAAATAAATAAATGAGTAATTTATTTAACTAAATTAGTAGAATTTTTTAAAAATTTATTTTTACTTTAATTTATTAAAAAAAATTTAAATAAGAATTAGAAGGTGTGTGGTTAAAAAATTCGCGCCGAAATGTCCCCATTTTTTAAAATTATTTCTATTAATTTTTTAATTAAATTTTTGAAGGAAAAAATTTTTATAATAATAAAAACTAAATAAAAACTTTAATTTAAATTAGAAAAAAATAAAAAAATTTCCAGACAAAAATTTGTGGAATTGGTTAATACTTTGTACGTTAACCTTTCCCTTCTTTTTCTTTTTTGCTTTAATAAAAAGTAAATAAAAATAGATAATTAAGTTAAAACATTATTTTTAATTATTTAACAGACAATTTTAAATAAATAAAATATTTTTTAATTAAAATTAAAAAATAAAATTTATTTAATTAATTTCTCATCTGATTTATTATTTTTTTCGTCAATTTTATCTTTTAAATAAAAAATAAAAAAATAAAATTCTTTGTGTTAAATAGGAATTTATTTGATTTTCCTTAATTAGCTATTTTTAAAACTGAAATTTCTGTACTGATAAAATGGTTGAATAAAAGGGAAAATTGCTAAGATAATTAAAAAGAGAGAGACTCATTTTTATTTTACTTAAATAAATTTTTAAATTTAATTAAAAAACTTTCCGGAAAGGTTACAAAAGAATTAATTTATTCAAGTTTAAAAAAAAAAAGTTTATTTTCCGGAAAGTTTTAAAAAAGTTTATTTTCCGGAAAGTTTAGAAAAAAGTTATTTTCCGGAAGAGTTACAAAAGAATTAATTTATTCAAGTTTTAAAAAAAAGTTTATTTTCCGTTAAGTTTTAAAAAAAGTTTTATTTTCTGGAAGGATTACAAAAAAGTTTATTTTCCGGAAAGGTTACATAAGCATTAATTTATTCAAGTTTAAAAAAAGTTTATTTTCCGGAAAGTTTTAAAAAAAAAGTTTATTTTATTTAATTGATTCAGAAATTTTATTTTTACTTGGAATAAAATTTTTGTACATACTGCCCATTAATGTCTTTCAGTTTTAAATTTTTAGTTGTCCTTATAATTAGAATTAATTTTTTTTAATTTAAAAAAGCCTTCCCACACCTGTCGGCTTTACATTTTTATTTTTTAAAATTTGCATAGATCGATTATTTGGCCAAAATCATTCCCAAAACATTTTTCCAATCGATGCGCATTTTATTAAACCACAAAAATGTTATTGTTGTACAATTTTTGTATATATTTTATGAATATTTTTACGGCGTACATAATACAAACAAACAAAAAAGAGAAACCTTTACTTTTTTTATGCTTTTTAGCCTTCCAACTCACACATACCACAACAACAACAATAACAAAAAATGCTTTGTTTATTTTAGTTTTTATGGGGGAATGGGGGACATATGTTATTGAAGAGGTGTTGTTAGGTCGCGCGTATTTTCATAAAAATGTTAAATGATGCTTTTATTTTTTGAAATTTTACAATAATGGCCAGAAATGTGTTGCCTAACTTGGGTAAAAATTTCAGAATTTTTGGTTATGTATTTTACGAATTATGGGCCAAAATGTCCAAAATTTGGCCAAAATTTAGAGTTTTTTGGTTATAACCTGGGAAATACAAAACCAAAAATTCTGAAATTTTGTTTTTAATTAGTGGATATTATTTAAAACCAATTTACAAAATTTCAAATTTTTAGCACTTCTTAAAATTGAAATATTTAAGTCTGCGTCCAACCACTTATGCGCCGAACCTTCCCCAACCTTGATGAATGGCTTGGTTTATTCGCCCAAAAAATTCCTTTGTCCACAAAATATTATTGTATTTTATTGTATTGTCTCCCATTGCTTTTAGTTGTGTGCGTATGTGTCATTATTTTACTTTTTTTTCTCGATATTATTTTTAATGCGCACCTTTTAAAGTCCTCAAACAATGCTATTCCCTTTACTTCATTATTATTACTTTTTTTAATAATTGAATTATTTTGAGAATTGTTTTAAAAAAATTTTTTTAATTATTTTTTTATCGAAAAACCACTTCAAATTAATAAAACAATTTTTAAAGAATTTAATTAATTTTTTAAAATTTATTCTGTCCGTTTGGGCGCATGCAGAGTAGTGAAAATTATATAATTTATTTACTGCCCATTTAATTTCTTTTTTTTAATTAAATTATTTTTGTTAATTACCCACTCTGGAAAAATTCTATCATACGGTCCAGACAAAAACCCCCTCAAAAATGGATTCAAATGATTTATTATTGTAATTTATAGTGATCTAAATTCGAATTCCATGCGCGCTACACGTTTTTATATATAAATTACTTATTATGGGTTAACATTGTTGGTCCCCTTAACTTATAGCGGATTTTTTCTACGTAGTTGGACATGGGCGAATGTGGTATCATTCGAAAGAGCTCTTCGAGTTTAGTAGAACTAGGGGTGAATGGTGTCGATCCAATAATTAGGGACCGAGTTAAAGACTTCCCAAAATTGAAAATGTGAAGGGGAGAGCAACCTCTATTTTGGAAGGAAATGAAATACGAAAAGGAATAGAATGAAAAATGAGTGAGAGGAAAAGAAAGAAAGAAGATTTGGAGGAAAAGGAGCGTTGAAGGTGAAAGCAAAGAGACTCTACGCCCGAACAGGGGTTTTCAGCACTTTGTCAACTTTTTTTTTCTTGCCCCCCTTTCCGGGTTCTACCCCCTTTCTGTCACTTTTGGAGAAAATCACTTTTTTGGCAGAAAAAGTATTAAACAAGGACTATAATAACCAGGTTTTCCTAAGGCTATAAACAACTCAAATCTGATTTTTTGCTTAAAATAGAGGTTGCTCTCCCCTTCACATTTTCAATTTTGGGAAGTCTTTAACTCGGTCACTAATTGTCGGATCGACACCATTCACCCCTAGTTCACTAAACTCGAAGAGCTCTTTCGAATGATACCACATTCGCCCATGTCCAACTACGTAGAAAAAATCCGCTATAAGTTAAGGGGGCCAACAATGTTAACCCATAATAAGTAATTTATATATAAAAACGTGTAGCGCGCATGGAATTCGAATTTAGATCACTATAAATTACAATAATAAATCATTTGAATCCATTTTTGAGGGGGTTTTTGTCTGGACCGTATGATAGAACTTTACCCCCACTCTAAATTAAACAAATAAATTAATTTTTAAAATTAAATACAATTAAGTTTTAGTTATTTTTGTAGGACGGTAACTGTCCGCAAGTTTTGTCCGCAAAGTTTTGTTTTTTAAAGTCAAGTTTTAAAGTAAAATAAAACCTGATTGTTGGCCTTAAAAAACAAGTAATCCCTAACGACTTTAGGGGTGCAAAAGATTAATTTTTTTCTTCAATAGAAAATTAAAAATTAAATTTTTTGTTGGGCGTAGTGTATAAAACTGTCCTTTTTAATTTTATTAATTTTTAAAAATTATTTTCTTATCAAAAGAAGATATTAATTAAATTAATTAATTAATTAGATAATTAAAAAATAAAATAAAATAAAAATTTTTTTTGTTTATGTGTGTAATGAAGAAATAACAAAGACGGCAACTTCCTTCCCTTCCCTTTTCTTTCTTTCTTTTTTTTTATTTTTATTATTATTTTTCAATGTAATTTTCTTTTTATTCTCTTTTTGATGATACCCACTATATACATAACGGGGTAATAAAAATTTAATTTTTTTATTTTTTGGGAATTTTATTCAATACCTATGTTTATTTGTTTGTTTTAATTTAATTTTTTAATTATTTATACATTTTTGTTTTTATTTAAATAATTAATTGATAGAAAGAATTAATTTTTTTTTATTTATTTATTTTATTATTTATTTAATTTAATTATTAATTATTAATTTAATTATTTATTAATTAATTTATTTATTTAATTTATTTATTTATTTATTTAATTTATTTATTTTATTTATTTATTTATTTAATTTATTTATTTTATTTATTTATTTATTTATTTAATTTATTTATTTTATTTATTTATTTAATTATTTATTTATTTAATTTATTTAAAAATATTAAAATTCCATTTATATTTTTTATTTAATTTTCAGTGTCAAAAAACAGCAACACATTAATTTCTTCCTCTTCTTCAATCTATTCTTCTTCAACCTCTCGCCCATTTAAAAATTTATTTTCCTTTTCTCGTTTATTTACAAAATGCCCACCATTACCACCACAAAGATTGTTAAAAAATTCTTCTTTAATATCTGCTTCTTCTTTTGAAATACAAAAAATAGGAAGAGCTGGGGGAATAGATCAATTAAAAAATAATAATAATACTGGTTAGTTGTTTATATTAAAATTAAAAATAAAAAATAAAAAGTATTCCCTTTATATACAGGGTGACCAGAAAGTAATGGGACACTTTTTATTTTACCATAACTTTTTTTATAATTCATATTTTTAAATATTTTTATACTCATCTTGTAGCCTATTCAATTCTCTATAATGTGCAATAAAAGAGATTCTATTATTACACTTTCTAACAAAGGATTTAGCGTGCGCAAAATTTCTACACTCCTTAATGTTCCAAAAAGCACTGTCCAAAATACAATTAAAAAATTCAGGTGAAAATTTTTTGGGGAAAAATTTCTCTAAAAATTGCTTAGGGAGTTAGGTACAACTGTGGACCTTAAACGTAGTGGGAGACCAAGATCAATAAACACACCTGAGAACCGGAACATCATCAAATGTCGCGTCTACCGAAATCCTCGTGTTTCCATGAGAAAAATTGCTAGGGAGACGGGAATATCAAGAGAATCAATTCGTTTAATGGCCAAAAATGAACTAGGACTCAAGCCCTATAAGCTCAAAAAAGCACAACTTCTTTCCGAAAAAATGAAAAAGTTAGGGTCGAAAGGAGCAAATGCCTTTTGAAGCAGTTCGCAAGTCGGGAGATCCTTTTTTCTGATGAAAAAATTTTTACAATTGAAGCTTGCCACAATCGACAAAATGACAGATATTGGTCCCCTAAGTCTCCTCTTTCTGATGCCATAGTCACTCATTCCCAACACCCATCTTCCGTAATGGTATGGGCTGGTATTTGCAAAACGGGCAAAACACCCTTGATTTTTGTGAATCCGGGGGCTAAAATTAATAAAGAATATTACTTACGGGAAATCCTTCAGGGTGTTTTGCAGCCCTGGGCCCGAGGCCACTTTTGGCGTAGGGACTGGGTTTTTCAACAAGACTCAGCCCCCGCACATAAGGCTAAAGAAGTGCAAGGTTGGTGCGCAGCGAATTTTCCTGGTTTTATATCATCCCAATATTGGCCCCCATATAGTCCGGATCTCAATCCGATGGACTATTCTGTTTGGTCAATTTTGGAGGCCAGGGCTTGTGCTAAACCACACAAAAGTTTGGAGTCACTTAGGCAATCACTAACTCAGGAATGGGATAAAATCTCACTTGAGGAGGTGCAAACTATTGTCGCAAATTTTCCCAAGCGCCTTAAACTCTGTATCCAGGCTAAGGGTGGGCATTTCGAAAAAAAATGATTGTATTTGTTCCTTATTTAGTTCTCTATCATATGATCTTTAATTTATTTTTCTAGCTTATTATTGAATAAAGTTATTTTTAAAAATATGTGTCCCATTACTTTCTGGTCACCCTGTATACAAAAGAAAAAAAAATTAAAAAGAAAAAAAAATTTAATTTTTACTTAATATATATTTTTACATTTAAAAAATTTAAAAAGAAAAGGAAAGGAAAAAATAAAACATTTAATGTTTTTACCCTATTGTTGTCGACTACTCTTTACTCTATTTTTTCTTTCCTTTTATACTAAGTTTTGTTAAAACTTGGTTATACAATAGAGGGGTAAAAGAAAGGAAAAAGGTTGTAAAAACAGGAGGGGTTTGGAAATTTTATTTTTTAAAATATTTTTATTTTATTTTTTTACTTTCATTTTTTTTTTATTTATTTCTAGGAAGATCCTTTTTTACTAAAAAAAGTCAAAGTTTGTTTGATTTGACGAACAGCACAGAACAGAATTTAATAGAATTTAAACATAAAGAAGAATCCCTTAGAACTATAATTGCTGAAATGACGGCAATTGAAGCGGAAACCTGTGGAATGCTTGGAAGACTTCAATTTCATGTTCAAGGTTTTCTTTTTAAAGGAAAAATATTTAATTAAAAGTAAATAAAAATTAATTTATTTATTTTACCTCTCTCCAAGTTTATTTTAAACCTTTTGTATTTAAAATTAAACTTTGTGTATGTCGGCTCAGTGGTCTAGTGGTATGATTCTCGCTTTGGGTGCGAGAGGCCCCGTGTTCGATCCACGGCTGAGCCCAATATTTTTTTCTTTGTGGAAATAATTGTTAGACATTTTAAATAAATTTTAAAATTATTTAAAAGATGTTTTATTAATTAAATCAACAATTTTCAACCTTTTATTTTGTAGCAATAATTGGCTTTGCACGTATCTGCACAGGCGATGTTTTTGAAGTTTCTATTCGTCATGGACATCAACGTTGGCGAACTAGAGGGAAAACACAGCCAGATAAATCACAGCGTTGGGACCAACAGCCTCCAATTGCTTCAATTCATGTCCTATGGAATGTGCCTGTGACAGGTTTTTAAATTTTAAATTAAATAAAGTGGCCTTTCTCTGTCTTAAATTTCTTTTTGCTTCAAGTTTTCTTTGTAAACTGAATTAATTAAATTTAATTATTGAAGTTAGAGTACTCGAAATTGGCTTCCTTAAAGCTCATTGTCTCAGTGAGAGACAATTTGACCCTGCTAAGTTTGCTGCTGCACAGCCACAATTGGTCACGATGAATTTGAACAGTTCTGGAAGCCTTAAATTAAGGTTAATTGTAACCTGGATTCCTCTAATTAATTCAAACAACTCTCAATTACATAATCTAATACAACCAGTTAAAGAGAATAGATTTGTTAATAATTCTTTAAATGACCAAAACCAACAAATTTCAACTTTACAGAGGTAGGGAATTTAAAAAAAAAATTTTTTTTTTTAATTTTAAAGGCCGGAAGGTTTAATGAACGGAAAACTTCGCCAACATAAGTCTCAAATTATTAATAATAATACAAAAAGACAACAAAACGGTGGTAGTAGTATTTGGCGAACTACTAGTGGAAATTCTCCTTCAACCTTTTTCTTACAACAGACTAATAATAATAAAAGTAATACTAATAATGAACAAACTAATGGAGTATTAAGAACAAATGGTAAACTTGAAACTATTCCTAAACTTGAAGCTTGATAAAGAAAATTAATAAACTTGAAACTAGAGAAATAAACTTAAAAATAGCAAACTTGAAACCTAAAAATAAATAAACTTGAAACTAGAAAAATAAACCTAGAAATAGCAAACTTGAAGCTTAAAAATAAATAAACTTGAAACTAAAGAAATAAACTTAAAAATAAATAAACTTGAAACTTAAGAAATAAAATTAAGAATAAATAAACTTGAAACAAAGGAATAAACCTGTACATAAAATAAACTTGAAACATTAAGTTTAGTTTAAAAGGTACAAGACTAAAATAATTATAAAAATATTTAGACTCAAGATTAATCTTAAATAAAATTACTAAGATGTTCATCCTTCCTCTGAACACTCACCTTCTTCTCTCTCCTCTACTATTGTAGAAAATGGCCCTGTTACCAAAGTTTGTCTTCGTGATAAGAAGCGTCAACGAGAACAACGTTTAAAACTTGGAGCAAGTGTAGGGGCAGCTTTAGGAGGAATTAGTAGAGAATCAAGTAAAACAGAAAAGGACAAATGGAGGTGTTCTTCCACTACACTTTTAGATGATGTTTATAAAGACCTGTCTAAATCAATTCCAACAATTGATGACGTAAATTAAATATTTTTTAATTAAACAAATTTCCTTTAGCTTTCCGCTCTCCACGCCTCTAAATCTGGAAGCATTTGTGGTGGAAGCCTTGGCCACTCAAATGGCTTTGGAGGCCCCTCCTCCTCTTCTTCAATATCTGAAGGTCGTGGGGCTCGTAATGGTGCTAAAAGAATATTTTCTTTTGTTAAAAGGGGGAACGATAAGTCAATAGAAGACAAAATAACTGCCTCAGATTGGCGTAAATCTGTTAGTCTTGCTCAAATACCGCAAAGCAAAAGTATAGAATTTGACCAAAATTTTACAAATAATCAAAGCAAAGAAATTGATGAACCAGAAGAACCGGAGGAATTTAATGAAAATGGAAGGAAGGAACAAGAGGAAGGAGTTAGGTATACTAATATTAATTGTAATTAAATAGAATTGAAACTTTAAATTTCAAGATTAAACTTGAAATTTAAAGAAACATTACTATAAAATACACTTAAAGATTAAACATAAATATTAAGTTTGTGTTTTTCTAAATTTATTTAAAATTGTATTTTTCCAAGTTTATTATAACTTGTATTTTCCAAGTTTATTTAAACTTGTATTTTTCTAAGTTTATTTTTAAATTTGTATTTTACTTATAATTTTTATTCAGCTCAAAAAGTGTTTATCCTCCAGAGCCTTATGCTACCTTCGACACACAATGCTGTTCCTCCAATAATCAAGATAATGAACTTAAAAAAGAGTTTGCAAGTGCGCTTCAAACAGTGGACGCTTTGCTTGAAATGATTGAATGTTTGCGTGTTTATTTGGCTAAATTAAGGTTTTTAAAGTTTATTAATTTCTTTATATTTTATTTCTATGTTCTATAGGTCTTCAGAATTAACTGAATTAGTTGCATTTGAAGCAGCAATGCTAAATTGGGAAGCTTGCCTTAAACTTAACCGTTCTGGCATTCTGTGCCAATTGGACAATTTGTCAGAAAATAAAAACAATAAAAAGCGTCAAAATTCTCTTCAACAGAAAAGGCAAAAACAACGCCTAGCAACAAAAAATATAATAAACCCAACATCATCTTCTACGCTCTTTTCTAATGAAAATAGTTTAATAAATAATCAACAGCAACAATATAGTCCTTCTACAGCTTCAGAAAATACAGAAGATGATGGCTGTATTAATACAGGGACAACACTAGGGATTAAAAATGAACAAAGACAATATATTCTGGACCATATGTTTATTTAATTTAATTTAAATTAGTTTAATTGATTTAACAGTTCTGAGAATGACAGTGGAATAGACTCTCTTCGTCAATACCAATCCCCTTATAATTCGTACGCCAGTTCTGCCAAACAATTACAACAAAATAATGAAAGAAGTAAAGACATTACATCCTCTCAGGTTTTTTAATTAATTAATTAATTTAATTAAAAATTAATTTTAGTTAAAAGAGAGGAGAAAATCCCTGGTTAATTCTACAATGCTAAATGAAGTCGAAACTGATGAGAATTTAAACATTTTTAGAGAAAAAAGGGAAGAAGGAAATAAGAGAATATTTGTAACGGCAACAGGTTGTAATAATAATGCACAAATGGATGCTTGTTTGGCGATTCATTTGGATAGGGCAAAGCAGCCGTTGGAGGTTGGACTATTTTTTATTTAAGTTGGAATTGTTTGATGTATCTAACTTTATATTTTAAAATTTTTTTTATAGCGTGGAATACCCATCTTTTTTATTTATTTGTTTGCGTCGTTAAAAAATTAATTATTTTTTTAAATGTAATCTAATTAAGCAAGTGATACCTTATTTGAAAGAGCTTTTAAAGCTGAGTCGAATGGTACCATTCTTAGGGTCTATTGATTTTTAATAGCCGAGATACACTCCATTAAAAATCAAAAAAAGCAAAGGGGGGAGTAAGCTCATTTAATTAAATTTTTCAATTAATTAAATAAATAAAACTTGGCCGCCTTTATTTGTGTTTTTAGATAATATGTCAAGTACAATCAAGTCCTTTTGAGTATACAATGACCAAAATGCTTTATAGAATGGAGGTAAAATAAATCTAATTAAATTAAAATTTAATTTTATTTGTTTAAAGGGAATAGAGACAATAGCATTAGAATCAATGTTAGGCCTTTTACAAGACACTTTAGCTCAATGCCAACCTAATCCACAAAATGGTTGATCTAATATAATTAAAATTAGTTAATTTTCTTTTTCAGTTCTACTTCAATTAGGCTTACAATTTCAATTACAAAAGTGTTGGCTATCCGCCTGCAAAAAAGAAGAAGAATTCTTGCTTGTATCGGCCTCTACATTGAGGGAAAAGCTTAGACCGTTGTGTGACCCAATTGTTAGAAAACACTACCCTAAGTTGGTTGAAAAAGGTAAAACTTTTGTATTTCTCAAGTTTTAATTTTGTATTTTTTCAAGTTTTAAGTTTGTATTTTCCAAGTTTTAAGTAAAACTTTTATATTTTTCAAGTTTTAATTTTGTATTTTTTCAAGTTTTGGATTCTCTCTTTTCCCTTCTTGTTGATACAAACAACAACAATAACACTGCCAGGAGACAAACAAAAACAACAACTCATCAATTACCAATTACAATATTCCAGTTTGTTTCACTTTTTAGAGGAAAACAGTTCTCTGCATTTATTGAAAATCTGTCGCATGAAGGTTTTAAAGAATTTTAAAAAAATATAGAAATTTAGTTTTAACCTTTTCTTTCTATTTTTAAGGCCTTTTTTATTCCCTTTAATTTAATTAATTTTTTTAAAAAGCTTGGATAACTGCAAACCTTCAATCAGGATTGCCAAGTAATATTAGAGATGTAATGGGAAGGCTTAGAAATGTTCCTGTTGTCCCTCCATTGGAAAGTTTGCGTCATATAGGTCTTGTTCTTGCTGAACAACACCAGGAACTTTATTCTCCTATTGGTGAATTTAATTAATTTTAAAAAATAATTATTTTTTCAATCAGAAAAATATCTTCGCAAAGCATCCCCTGAATTAGCTTTAGATTTGTCTGCATGTTTTATGTGTTTATTAGAACACGAAAATGAAGCAAGTCGTAGGGGTGCTTGCCGTGCGTTAACAATTCTGGGGGTAAGGGATTTTTTTATTTTTTTTTTAATTAAAGAAGAGAAGGATTTGATTAAAAAAATAAACTTTTTTTCCAACTTTTTTTGCAACTTTTTTTGCAACTTTTTTTTGCAACTTTTTTTTCCAACTTTTTCTTTTAGTCAGAAAATGCATTAATTTGCCTTGATTTTCTCTCTCATAGTGACTGCAGCAAAAGTGTGCGAATAGAAGCAGAACAAGCCTGCCTACGTATTCGCAAACTAATTTTACTTAAAAATGAACGGGATCAACAACAAATTGTCACAAAAATATAAAAAAAGGAAAGGTAAATTTAAATTTAATTATTTTGCCTTTCCTTGCCTTAATTTCAATTAAAAATACCCTCTCTCCCTGTCAGTCTTTTAATTTTCTAGGCACTATTAATATTAAATTTAATTAAAAAATTTTATATTAAGCAAAAAAAAAAGTTTATTTTTTATTTAATTTCCCTCTATTAAAGTTCTATTTTTTAATGTATATTTTATAATTATTTATTTTTAATTTTTACCAAAATTATTTTTTCCATCTCAATATACGCAATATTTTACTTAATATTAATTATTCTATTTCCCCTAAATATAAGTAAATTAAAAAAAAAATTTTTTTAAATTAAAACTTGGACTTATCTTCTATTTTTTAATGCCATAGATTTAATTGTTCCTTTTTTTCTAATTTTCTTACCACTTTTATTTACACAAACAAACATCGATAAGGCGATTAAAAGACTTTTTTTCATTGTATAGACAAATTTATTATTTTAATTTAATTTAATACATTTTTAATAAACGATTTTGATGTATTTTATAAGCTAAAAATACAAAGTTTTAGCAACAGGCGGAATTTGTTTGGCGAGAGTGAAAAGGTTGCTTAAAAGTTAGCGCCGGTTCAACGCGTATAGGAAAATACTTTAAAATTAGGACAGTTCAGCGCCGAATGAAAAAAATTTTTTTTTATTTATTTACCAATTTTTGGGGTTAATATTTTTATTTTTTTTTTAATAAATTAAAAAAGTATTTTAAATTATCCACTAAATTTAATCTGAACGGGTTTCTCTGCTTCGCTTTCTACGCGACTTGATGAAGCCCGACTTGATTAAAATTTAATTAATTAATTTATTGAAGTTTGAATACCTTGATTTTGCGTTGCGAACGTCTGGAACAAGGATTGGCACTGAACTGACCTTAAATAAAAAAATTAATAAAACAAACTTTAGAGTCCCTTAAAAATACCCCTTTGAGTACGCGTCCTTTTGAATCGACAAGATTTGTTTGTAGTAGTGTATTTACGCCATAGTCCTTACCAGCAGGGGGAGGAATCTAAAAACAAAAAATTAAATTAAAATATTTTTAAATAATTTACTGTTCGGACAGCAAATTTTGTAGTTAATTGACCTTTGGCTTTTTCCTGCTCGTCTTGGTTTGGCTTAAAAATTGGAATATCTTAGGTTAAATAAAGCAATTTCTCTTTAGAAACACAAATTTTTAGTGTTAAAAGACTTTGTTCTCTACGCACTACATTGTAGAGCGGAGGGAACATATTTTTGTAGAGGTTAGGGAAATGTTCCCTCCACACTACAAACATTGTGTAGCTCAGACTTTTTTCAAAAGAGATGATATCCTGAAACTAATTCCTCTGTTTATGTTCCCTACACACTACAATGTTGAGCGTAGGGAACATTGGGTATAATTAATCAATAAAATACTCTTTTACCCTTATCACCTGCTGCACAACAGGAGTGCCAGTTCCTTGAACAGTAGGCGATTGATTTACTCGTTTTTTATTTTCTTTGCCTTTCTTTTGAAAGATTAAAGGTTTATTATCATTTCCTTTTGACTTCTGAAATTTTTTTCTTTTCAGAAATTTTATTTAAATGATTTAACCTGTTCATTGACAAGTTCTGTATTTTCTAATGCAGAAGATGGTCTATCTGCTTGCTATAATTAAAAATACTTTTAATTATTCAATGCAAAAAAGTACACAGAAATTTTCCGGATTATGAGCACTAATACTTTAGTTGCGTTTAATAAAACCTTAAGACTCTAATGGACCCAAAATTAAAAAATAAATTAAAAAACAATTAACCTGATTCTCAGATATTCCTTCCCTTTGTTCATCCAGTTTTGGAACAATTGGCTTTTCTGGGTCATCCACAGCCTTTGCAGGTCTTAATCCAGGGGGTACTTCAATGGCCATAATTAATTGAAAAAATAAAATTAAAAAAAGAAGAAAATACATTAAAAATATATAAATATATTTTGTCTTGAAATCTAATAAGAAAATAGAAAATATAAATTTTTCTTTTCATTTTTATTCAGTGAATTAAAAAAAAAATATAAAAATAATTTTTTGCAGCGTTAATTATTTTTCTTTTTTATTTATTTCTTCTACCCGGCTATAGACCCACCAACCTGCTCTTTCAAAACAATATCTGCATTATTAATCTTTTTCAGTTATTAAATAATAAAAAAGCGTAATATTCATTAAATATTAAAAATAAAAAATGTAATTAAAAAAAAGGAATAAAGACAAAATAAAATCGAAGAGGATGTTTAGGCTTAACAGGTTTTTGTTTACAATTGTTTTGATTAATTTTAAATATTTCAGTTAAATGATTTGAATTTTTTAAATCCTTTGTTTGAGTGCTTTAAGGATTAAACGACAACTAGCCACTTGAAAGGTAATTGTAAATTAAGCAATAAATGGTTTCTACGCCTAAAACCTTTCTAAGGACATTGGGAACTAAGCTCATAAAACATTAGCTATTACACATCCTAAAAGAAACAAAAGCTAAAAAATACATTTAAATATATTTTACAACATTAAGTATACATACAATTAGAGCCCGGACCGATACGAGATATTGTCGCGGACACCGTGAAATAAAATTATAGATATAAACTATTTTTATTCTCTTCCGGCCCCCCCTCCCTTTTTCTCAGATACCTTAGTCTTTGGACCACTCCTCCCCGTTTTCATCCTTACAAAAGGCCAACGGTTTTCTCCACAAGGGGGCATTCCAGGAGCTTTCCAAGGGACTCGGACCCACACCCCGACCATTTTCCAATCCTATCTTC
This sequence comes from Meloidogyne exigua, assembly GCA_018905775.1. Lineage (NCBI taxonomy): Eukaryota > Metazoa > Nematoda > Chromadorea > Rhabditida > Meloidogynidae > Meloidogyne > Meloidogyne exigua. The sequence goes on along the minus strand of JAGUQR010000004.1, from coordinate 1,771,113 downwards.
CCTTCTGTTCTTCCCGATATCCTTTCCTATCACGTCCAGTCCCTTCTCCCCTTCCAGTTATTCCTGCACATAAGTCCTATCACCCTTCCTGTTATTCCCATCTCTTCAGGTCCCATTTTCCCTATACGCTTATTCCCCTTATACATCAAGCTTTATCCCCACCTATTGTTGTTACCCAATACTTTAACCCAATTTTCCCTATTTGCCAGATAATTATTTGTCCTTTATTATTTATTTGTTAATAAAAGATTATTAAAGACCTTGTCTTTACAATATCGTCGATATTTTTCGAGATATCGAATATCGATCGAAGCAAAAGTCCGGGCTCTAGTTGAAAGCTTTTAAGCTCTATTTAATTAAAACTAATTGAATATTATTTAAATTCCCTTCAGTTTGAATTTTCTGATTTAATTTTAGTCATTAATTTCTAACAAATAATAATTTTATAAAATTAAATATTAATTAAATAAACATTTTATCTCCAAAAAGAATGAAATAAACGAGTAAAAGAATTTGAAAAAATATTAATTTTATTACCATCATTTCTTTCAACTTGTGAATTTGTTTTAAATAAGATGGAGGGTAAAAATCGCTTAAAAATATTTTTAATTATTAATGATGTATTTTACGAATTTTGAGCATTTTAAACTTTAAATATTAAATGTATTAAGTAAAATAACTAATTTACTAAAATTCGAATATTTCGAAATTTAGACATTTTGATATTTTTATGTTTTTATTTTTTGGTATTTCGTTCTTTGGTATTTTGATTAATAAACATCTCAACTTTCCTTACCTTTTCCTTGCTTCCAAATAAATAACGAAAATTAACTAATCTTTTTTCATTCTTTTCCAAATATTGAGTAAAGCAAAAATAATAAAAGTCAGAATTAATTTCATCATTATTCTCAACAAGCATGTTTTTATGTTGTTGAAGTTGTTTTAATTTTGAGAGTAATACTTGACTACTTTTCTGAAATTTATTTGGGAAATAAATGTTAAAGTAAATTTTATTTAAATCATTGAAATAAAGGATTTTTTAATTAATTGAAAATTCCCTCTAAATGAGCTTACTCCCCCTTTGCTTTTTTTTGATTTTTAATGGAGTGTATCTCGGCTCTTAAAAATCGTCAGAGCCTAAGAGTGGTACCATTCGACTCAGCTTTAAAAGCTCTTTAAGACAAGCTATCAATTGCTTTATTAGTTTTACATAAGAAACTTTTTTTTTGGTTTTGTAAAGCAGCGAAAACAACAACTCTCAGGGTTAATTTATTTAATTAAATAAAAGTTGACCCTAAAGGGTGGACAATATTTAATAACCAATAATTAACTATCAGAAAATGTTTAAAAAAACAAACAATAAAGGTTGTGTAGGAATTGGCCCTGCTGTGAAGAAGAAAATTGTGAATAATTGGTTGAAGGCGGAAATAACTACTTACAATTAGAATAGAAAATTTAAATTAATTTTATTTAATTAAAAGAAACCTTGAATTATGTGTCAACTTGTCTAAAAGAGAATTACAAACAATTGTTTGTAATTGATGTGATAAAATAGATTTTAAATGAAATTTTGATTCATACCCACAGACGTCTAAAGGCCAAATAAGCGAAATTATCTAAAAATTGTTTTTTAATTTTTAATTAAACTACAAAGGAGAAGAGAATGGGACTACTAGAAGGTAATAATTTAAATTAAAGAATTTTTTAAATACCTCAAAATGTGTCCAGGCCGAAGGTTCCAATACACTACAAAAGTCAAAGCTACGGGAAAGACTTTCGTCCAACTAAAAAACTTCCTTTTTTAATTTAAAAAGAAATTTACAATTAAAAAACATTGTTTAATTGAATTCTCCATATTATTAAAAGGATAAGCTGTATTACAAGCAAATTGGTTAAGAGGACGTCGGGAAGAAGAAAACTCTGTTAGCAACATTTGAAGGCTAGAAACAAAATAAAGTTTAACTTAAATAAAAAAGTTGGTGATGAACTGTCCTTTTACTTATCTTTTAAATAAAAAAGCTTCTTACTGGTCTTTTTGTCCTCTAGCCATGGTTATTAATTTTTCTATTAATGCTATATTTCCACCAGTTTTTTCAATTATTTGAGACAAGTAATCTCGTGAAAAAGGATCCTAAATTTAAATTATATTTTTTAAAAGTTTTTTAATTGAATTTATTGAGCTTTATCAGAGGAAGCATGCGGGCAAGTTAGCATACAACAGGATCTCATACACGAAAATGTAAAAAAGGCCCATATTTATCATATAGCCTCAATCACAGCGGTGTCTGCAAGGTCTGAAGATTACAGCAGGTTAAATCATTTCACGAATAAAGAAGTATCAAGCAGTAGAAGAAAGAGCACAGCGTAGAAGACATTCCTGGCCGCGGTCCGGGTTGAGCTGTTATTGGATGCAGGAAGCGGAAGAGCATAAAATGTTGTTTATTTTGAAATAGGCGCTGTTGTTTCAGAGTGTTTTTCAGACTGGCTTTTATAATATTTTGTGGAGAAACTTATACTGGGACACTCCAACTCAATTCACGCAACAATTTTACTATAAAAACCCAGTCAATTTCTTCTTTATTAACACAACAAAATCTTCATCAACACAACATTCTCTACATCAAACAGACAACAACAACAACAACTTTATGCTCTTCCACACTCCGCATCCAATGGAGCTCGACACAGGACCTTGGACAAGAACTTCTTCGACGCTTCGTTCTCTTCTGTTGCTGCTGCTGGTCGCTTTCTTTGTGCTTGGAGTACCCGGACAGACCGAAATCGTTGGACTTGGAAAACACACTCTGAAGAACGGTACTGTGAAGCTCAATCAAGCATTGTTAGACTTGGATTACATCTACGTTAGCGCCAGGAGCATCAACATTACTGAATATGAGCAGCTGTTTCCTGGTGCTTGTAATGTTCAAATCACTGACCGTTTCATGTAAGAATTATTTATTTTTAAATAAAATTTAATTTTTATTATTTTTTAAGCGAAATTCATTACAACGGCTCATTGTGCACTGTGGACCTGCTTAGTTATTCCAAGAAGATCAAGTTCAGTGCTGGAGTCAGAAAAAACAGAGGGAAAGAATGTCTTAGTAAGGGAGGACTTGCAAACAGTTTTGATAATACGTGAGTTGCTATTTTAAATCTTGAAATTTCTTTCATATTGTAATTTAGTCTACCCTTCATCTACAGCAGAAACAACAATGAGATCGAAAAATTCAACACAGAAGGTCCTCCTGGTCGAGAATGTGAAAAGGATTCCCCCTGCGAGTCAATAGAAGGGAACTGCCTGTTATGGACATCTCTTGAAGTTTCATGGAGCGGATCGGAACATGTTGTTTATGGTTACACCCATTTAAGTAAGTTATATTTATCTTAATAGTTAAATGTATTTTACAAACTTCAGTTGGCGATTTTGGCTCATCCTCTCAGCTAATTGCTAAAGGCAAAGAAACTTTCGTAGTGAACACAACAAAAGAATACGACATTTATTGTACGAATAAAACAATCAACGAGCCAGTTGCATGGAAGATCACAAATACGCATCTGAAGGGTGAATATCTGTTTGTCTTCAGCATGCTTTCATTGAATGCTTCTAATGTGTTTGATGGATTACGTTTCACAGGCAAAAAAGCATCTGGGCCGAAGTGTGACCTCTTCATTCAATTTGTAAGTTTTTACCTTTAACAAAGAGTAATTAGTTTTATTTTTATTCAGGATGCGTCCAAATATCGTCTACTTACTGCCTTTCCTCCTCCAACGACGACCACATCGACAACGACTCAAACTACCACGACTATCACAACTGAAGCTCCTTCAACGACTACAACCTCTACAACGACTACAACTAGACCAGAAACGTCAACATGTCCAATCATAACAACAACAAAATGTCCAGCCGAGAAGAAATGCCCAGAAGAATCCAACTTAATTCTTTATGTGCTGATTGGTTGTGGTTGCTTTGTACTTGGCATGTGTGTCATTGGCATTCCGGCTTCAATATGCTGCTGTACGAAAAAGGCTAAAGAAGAGAAAGAAGTGAAGAAGCCTGACCAATCAGAGGACAAACGCTTACGTTCACTTTACGACGCTGAGGCAAAGACAAAGGGCCCTGATTCAGTTGGAACTTTTGAACAATGGAAAGAGAATGTAAGCATATTATAAATGTTTAATCAAATATTATCTTCCCTTCTTTTCAGAGAAAGAAGACCAGTAAAGAATCCACTACACAGGGACTGTCTTCAGATCGAAAAGCTGCACCTAAGGAGTCAAAGGAAGTAAAGTCAAAGGCTAAGATTGGACAGCCTCCTCCAACGACTAAAACAGCAATTGGACAAAGCAGCTCTTCAGTATCAACGGCAAAAGTGCAGGGCAATAATACATCAACTATGACTACTTCTGAGGATCCTCCAGTGCCCGAGAATAAGGTTGCCGAAACACCACCGCCTTCTGACAACTCAAGGACGGGTGATGAAGTCACAATTGATGAGCTTTCTTTCGATTCGGAAATGGACGAGAGGCCGAGGAATCCGCAACCGATGATTAGAGAACTCAGACAACCGGCGGTTGTTGAGAAAGGAGAGGGTATGGAGATATAAGAATACATGTATAGATATGTATAAATATTGTTGTTCTGTAATTGTTGTTGTTATTTCCCTTAAATTGTTTCTTCCCCTTATATTCATCTATGTCTCTTAACTATATATTCACTATTGTTTCTATTGTATGTATTATATGTATGTATAGATATATTTGTATTTGATTGTATGTATACTTAATGTTGTAATAAATATATATTGAAAAGTATTTTTTAGCTTTTGTTTCTTTTAGGATTTTAGTTTTTAGGATTATTTTTTAGGACATTAGGTTCTAATGTAATTTAGATGGTTTACTTGATTTTAATGTATTTGTGTTAACTCTTTAGGTATATTACAATTAATTTTCTCATTTAAATTTCAAGTCCAGAAAACACTAAAAAAGGAAAAAATTACCTCAAATTTAAAAGCTTTCAATAACTCCTCTAGTTCACTAATTTCCAATAAATCAGTTTCTACTTTAAAAACCTCTATATTATCAATTAAAGTAAACAAATCAATGCTGGTACTAGTTGCAATAATTTTACAGTTATTGGCCTAAGAGAGTTAATTAAATAATAAAAATAATAGTAACCTTATAATCATTGAAAAATCGAACAGTTTCTGAATTTAATACACCGTCCAAAATTAATAAAAATTTCTTCTAAAAAAGGAGAAAATTATTAATTTAATTAACCTTTAGTTTACCCTAAATTTAAAATTTTATTCTTATAATTTTGATTGAACAGAAGGGGATTGGCTATTATATTTATTTTAATACCCTCTATTTTGGGTACCTTTATTTCCCTTTTAATTTGTGGGTAGACCCTCCGGGGATTTTTAAATTCATTTACCGGTATATTCTCAAGCGTATTTTTAAGCTTTTCCCCAAGCGACCGCCACGAAATGTCCAACAACTTTTGACTAATAATATCAGCATAATCTCTGCAAATTAATTCTTCAACCATTTCATTACAGTTATTAAGGGAATTAAGAGAAATAATTAGAAGACAATCTGTTGCTAAATTTAGTGGACCTTCCTCATCCATTCGGCGATCTGCTAGCCTTAAAAAGGTTTTAAAAAATGAGCTATTTAATTCCAACTTTTGTGACTCCTATTAATGATAAATAAACTTGCGGACAAAAAAAGGCTTGCGGATAAAAGTTGCAAAAAAGTTTATTTATTCCAATAATTACCTTAATACCCCAAAAAGCCTTTATTTAATTTTTAAAGAAAATTAAAATTTTTTTAATTTATTTAATTCTCTTACCAAATAACTCGATCAAATAAAGCAAGGGTTACTTCAGGCTTTTCCCATAATAAAGAATTAATTAAATGAGTTTTTCCAGCGCCAGGCATTCCATAAATTAAAAACCAGTGATTTTCTTTAAAATTAAAAAAATTAAAAAAAATTTTTTTTTAATTTAATTTTTGCTTAATATTAATTATTTCAATTTAAAAAATATTAATTAAATTTATTTAAAACCCAAATTAGAAGAAAAAGTTTCAATTTTCTCAGCAAGTTGGTTCAACAGTTTGTGTCTAAGAACGCTTCTCTTTCTGCGCATGGGTACTCTCCCAATGCTTAATAAATGCATCTGTTCTGATGAAATAAGGTCCATAGAGGTTGTAGAAATATTTTGGAACGATTTTTGAATTTTGGGGAAATTTTTTGGAATTTTTTAAAAAATTTTTTCTTTGGTCAATCCTCTTCCTTGGTAAATAAATTTAAATCAATAAATGCCCAGAAATAAAATGCGCATTGCTTAAAATTTTTTTCTCTCTCCTTTAGTCCAATAAAGACAGAAAAAAAGAAAATATGAGAAAAAAGGTTGTGTGGTTAATTGTAGCCTTACAAAATTTGAAGAAAGGAGGGAAGGTCATTTTTCAACAGGAGAGGTTTGAAGGACCAGAAAAAAATAAACTTTCTCTGTATGTAATTAATAATGGTTTTTCTTAGTTATTTTTTATTTTAAAATTTTAAATAAAAAATAATTTTTAAAAAAATTAAATTTAATTAATTAATTAAATTTAATTAATATTTTTTTTAAATTCTTCCTCTAAAAAATAAAAACATTTTATTATTTATTTTAATAATTTAATCATTCAATCAACCGAAAAAAAATAATAAAGTCCTATTTTTGTTAATCCTCTTCTATTTATTTTTTTTCTGTTGTCATTTGAGACTGTACACACTCTTCTCCCTCATATAAACAAAACTTTAAATAAATAAATTTATTTTTTTTCTAATTTAATGTATTTTTTTATTTAATGATAGAGAAGGTTAAAAAAAAATTTTTTTAAAAGATTTTGTGGTTAAAAAAAAGTTTAAGGTTTTGCGGACAATATTTGCGGACAACCTTTAATTTTAAAAATCAGAATTCTGATAATTTTTTTTTTTTTGAATTAAATGGTGGCAAATTTCTTCTAAAATATCACAATAATTAATTTTAGCATTTTACTTATCATTTTTTATTAAATTTATTTTTTAATTAATTAATTAATTTTTGCTGAAAAGGATTAAATAAATAAAAAATTAAATAAAATATTTGCATAAAATAAAAAATAATTTCCCGTAAAATTTTAATTTTTTTTTGCTTATTTTGACCTCAAAAACATTTGAATTATTTAAATCTTTTTTTATTAAAAATTATTTTTCCTATTTTTCAGTTCCAAGGTTCCGCTATATATGCGCAAAAATATTAAAAATGAACATATTATTTTTATTTTTTAAAAATATGACTGATTAATTAAATAAGAATTTTTTTCTTTCTTTTAATTAAAAGAAAAATGACAAAAGATCCCAAAAACAATGCTTTTTTATTTTTATTTTGATTGCCTTTTTTCTCCCAATTTTTTGACCAATTAATTAATTAAATATTTAATTAATTTATTTTGGCCTTTTTTAAGTAAAAGTGATTGATTAATTAAACACTTTTATACTTCCTTTTTTCTTTAATTGTTTAATGTAAATAATTGAATTATTTACATATATAAATGTTTCAATAAAAATAAAACTTGCTCTTTTATAGTTAATTTAATTGAAACTTTATGCTTCAAGTTTATTTAAAATTCTTTGAATAAATTAAAGTTTTAAGTTCAAGTTTAAATAAACTTGACAAATAGAGTCTCAATTAATTAATCCTTTTTATTTTAAAACTTGATTAATTTAGCCAAACGGACAAAATGTCATAAATTTATTAAAATAAATTTAAAAAAAACAAAAATTGATTTAACCCTTATTTTCCTATTTTTCCGTTATTATTCATAAATAAATAAATATTTTTATTTTCCGTACTTTTATAGCTTTTTTCAAGAGCCTCTTTTCTAATGCTTTCTTTGATTTTATTTCAACACATTGCTTTCACTTTTTTTTATTTTTTTAACTCTTTTTGCTTAATATATATTTTTACATTTTTTATTAATTAATAAACTAGTGTTTATGTTGCATTTATTAAAATTATTAATTTACTGATTAATTAATTTCTTATCTATTTTTTTATTTTTTGGGCTAATAGTCCAATAAATGTGACTTTTATTTTTGCTGACTTTTTATTTTTTTTTCATTGTTTAAAAATTATTTTTTAATAAATAAATAATTTCTACATTTTCTGTCGTTTAATCTCTTTTGAATTTTATTTTTTATTTTTTATTTTGACACTCCTTCAATTTTATTTTTTTTCTAAGGGTTTAGTAGTTAAAAAATGGTATTATCAATGTTTTTATTTTTTTCTATTTTTTGGTGTGTTGTTCTCCTTTTTTTACAAAATAATATATTTAAATACTTCTCTTTTATTTAATCTTTAAAAATTAAAAAAAAAAATTAAATTAAGTCAAAAATTAATAAAGTTTATTTTTGTCAATTAAAGTCTATGAGTACCTCGAGCTTATTTTCTAAAAATTCCTTAACATTTGAGTGTCCTTTTGTCCCTTCTACTTTTTCCTTGGCTTATTACCTTAATTTTAGTTGTTGTCTAATTAACCTCTATAAAAGCCTTGACATCAAAACACCCCCAAAAATTCTGTTCCACAGCCTTTCTATTTTGGTAGTATTTAAGCTCCTTTAAACGAGACTATAAAAGCTCCAATTTCCACCAGTCAATGCTTCAACCACTGACTACTATTCCAACCTTTTCTCTTTTCTCTTCTTCACCTTCTATTGTATTTCAACACTTTAAATAAATATTCTATTCTGTCGTGCGTCTCTTCGACTACAACAAAAAACACCGTTTCAACCCGTAGTTAAACCACAACACTTTCAACTCGTTTAGCTAACAATAATGTCCATATATTAATCTACCTTTCCTTACCTCTTTCCCTTTAAAATAGTATTAATTTTATCATCACTTTTAAATTAAATATTTTATGTAAAACACTCTTTTAAACAAATCTACGTGGAATACATTTTTCCTTTCTTTCTATTATTCTATAAAATTGAATGAATCATTTTTAATATTTTGCTTATATTTTTTAAATAAATATTTTATTAAGGTAGTAAAATTGTGTTTATTTTATAGTAATTATTTTTCTTTTTATTTTCTTTTAAAAATTAAAAATGTAATGTATTTATTTAATTAATTCCTTTTTAATTTTTTTTAAAGAAAAAGTTTATTTAAATGAGAGAGTTGAATTAAATAATTCAGCACTGAAAAGGCTTTAAATAAAGCCTTTTTGTGGTTAATTAATAATTTTTTATTTAAAAGAATGGAATTAAGGGTGTTTAAGAGAAGGGGTTTTAATGTATTTACACACCCTAAATTTACCTTATTTTTAATTTTTAAAGCCTTAAAAATTCGAAAATTAAAGGCAAAGTGTGTTGGAAACGTTCTCAACTTTGAAACGAATTTTTTGAATTTATTTAAATTTTAAATTTTTTAAAATTATTTTTTGGGCTATTTTGAGCTTAAAAATATTATTTTTAATTAATTATTTAATTTTAGAAATTTTATTAAATAAAATAAAAATAAAAATGAATGAAAATCATTTTCCAATTCCCCGTATTTGTATTTTAAACAAAGCTTTTGGAATCAATGAATATGGCTTTGATTTGCATGCAGAAATAGGTAAAGGACAGTTTGTTGGGGCTGTGGACATTGGAAGCCCTGCAGAGGTGTTTTTCTTTAATTTAAAGAAAAGTCTAAATTTTAATTCATTAGGTCTCAGGTCTTCTTCCTTTAGATCATATTTTAGCAGTTAATGATGCTTCAATTGAAGGACTTTCTCACAAAGAAGTATTTTTTGTTTTTTACTTTAAACAATTTGCTTTATTCCTTTTAAACCTTTTTTAATTAAATTATTTAATTTTTAAATAAACACAAAGTTGGAAACTTTATTGGCGTTTTGTCACTGACATTTTGGTCTTTTTATTTTAATTTCTCAAATGTTTATTTTCTCTTTATGCGTTGCTCCAATCTTTTTTAATTAATCTTGTACCTGTTCAATCAAACTTACAAAAAAATTAATTCCCTGTCTATTAGAGAGGGTGTGTTTGTGTTTAAATTGTTCTGATTGTCAATATTTTTTCTAATAATTTTTTATTTTTTAATTTAATTTTGTAGGTTGTGCAACGAATAAAATCAAGTTCTAAAGGCTGTTCTCTGCTTGTTTTGGACGAAAAAGGATATATTTGGTAATAAATATATCTATTTAATTAACTGAATTTTTAAAAAATTAAAAAAAAATTAAAACTTTTATTTTAATTAATTAATTAATTTTCTAAGGGCAAAGGAGCACAACTTGTCTGCCGAATATTTTATCAATAAAATTAATTCAAACCAAATAAATAAAAAAGAAATAAATAATCTGGTAAGAGCTTTATTTAATTTTAGTTAATTTAATTTTAAAAATAATTAGGACATTCCAATTGAACCAAAGGAATTTGTAGAGACCGTTGTCAATTCACCTTTGCTTAGGGTTTGAATTTTTTCTTAGGGAGATAATTAATTTATTTTTTTATTTTTTAGACCTTTTAAACAGTCTAAACAATACCCTAAAATAGGAAAAAAAATAAAATTAAAAAATAAAAAAAAATTTTTTTGACACCCACTCCCCAATAACCATTAATATACCCTTTAATTAGAAAAATTAAAATAAAATCCAAAAATGCAAAAATAATTAAATTATGTAGTTATTGGAAGGTGAGTAATACAACAGAGTATTTAAAAGTCCAGAGACCCTTCTCTACACTTTTAAGAAAATTACTAATTTTTAACCGACAGATTAGACTCCTCCCCATGCATTGAATTTAAAAAAAATTTTTTTATTTTCGTGTAAATTTAAAATTCCTTTTTAATTTTATTTTCTACACTTAACACACTGTACTTTTTTAATTTAATTAATTAAAAAATTCCACACCACTCTTTCCCCCTTAAAAATAATTTTAAAAAATATACCCCTTTATTTAAATAAAATAAAATATAAAAGGAAGAAACAACAGAAGAACAAGAAAGTGGCTCTTGCTCTATTGGCCTTCCATTTAGTGGTGGCTATAATTCTCCTTCTTTCCCTTCTCCACAACATTTATTAGTTAATTCACCTACACTTCAAATTCCATTGAAAATGGGTGAAGAAGAAATGACATATTTTGGGGTTTGTTTTTTATTTTTTTAAAAATTATTATTCTGTAAACGATTTTTTTAATTATTTTATTTTTAATATTTTTTATGAAGATTTTCGTTTACTGTGGGGATTCTTTTTAATTATAATTGTTGTATTTTTAATTGAAATGTCCTTATAAAATGAAAATAACGATTTTCTAAGGACATATCTTAGAAAAATATTAAATAAGATTTTTCTAAGATTTTCTAAGATTTTTTAAGATTTCTAAGATTTTATAAGATTTTCTAAGATTTCTAAGATTTTTCTAAGATTTTTCTAAGATTTCACTTTTCACACATTCTAAGACTATAGAAACTAATGTATTTTTAATTTCTTCATTTTCACTAAAATATAAAAAAAATTCAATTCAATTTACATAATATTAATTATTTCATTTAATTTATTATTTTAGTAATTTCTCTAAAATTTAAAAAAAATATTTATTTCTATCTAGTGGTGTATTTTACTAGTAAGATTTGAATATTTTTAATTTATTTAATGCTCTCTAAAAAGAAGGGGGAAATTGTGTTGGTTGTTTCTAAATATTTTTAATATTAAATAGTTTGGAATTATTTAAATAAAATTACTATTTTATTTAAAAATTCTAAATCCTTTTGGTTTTACTAAAATTAATGAATTTTATTACATTTATTAAAATAAAGGAATTTATTTTTAAATTGAACTAAACAAAATATAGGTCAATGTAAAGGTACCGGTTTAGGGTACCTCTTTTTTACTGCACAGTTTGGAAACATTTTGTTTCAGTTTTGAGTAATTGGCTTCATTTTAACCTTCAAAACTGAAGCAAAACCTAAACCTACAAAATTAATTTTTTTGGCATTTTTAGCCAACGGCATTTTTGGAGATATCTGAACAAATAATTACTAAATTCTCAAGCAATCTAAAATTGCAAAATTTTTGGGAAAATTGTTGGTTATTTTTTACTAATAAATTTCCAAAATATTTAATTAAAATTAAAACTTTCTTTTTTTATGCTTAAAATAAAATTTAAATAAATAAATAAATTTTTTAAATTAAAAAAATTTATTTTATTTACTCTCGTAGTTATAAATAAAATAATTTCATTCTTTTATTATTTTTCCACGTTTAAAAATATTTTATTTATTTCTTTTTTAAATCATAAGAATATGAGAGAATTAAAAAAAGTTTTATTTTTTAATTTAATTTAAAAAATATAAGGCAAATTTGAGAGAGACTTTTCTTTTTCCTTTTATACATTATTTCATTTAAAGTTTATTTTTAAAGCTTAAATACTATAAAAGGCTGAATATTCTTTTTTAGTTCTCAATACTCCTTTTATACCCCGGGAACACGTTACTCTATATTCCCATACTTAAGTGTTCTTTTTTAACATAGTATTCGCTTCTTTTAGGTGTGTTTCTCTCCCCTTAGAGGATTGTCCTTACATTTTTGTGTTTTTCAAAATTTTTGTGTTTTTTGGTGTTTCGTATTGTTTGCAGTATTTCTTAAAATAGAGCCCAATTAAATTTAATTAAACTAGGTTTAGTAAAGCGGGGCTTAATTTTAAAATTAATACCTAATTTAAGTACTGGGGGCTTTAAAAATAAAGGTAATTTAAGTAATCACAAGGCCTAATATTGTATAAAAATAAAAAAATAATAAAATAAAATAAAAATAATTCTAAAATAAAAGAAAAAGATAAACAAACAAATAAATAAAAATATAATTTTTTTTATTTTTAATCTTTTCCTCAATAATAATATTTTTTTTAGCTAAAAAAAATAAAAATAAAAAAATTTTTTTTATTATTTTCTCCTTTTGTGTCGATTCTTCTGCCTTAAAAATATGGCCAAAAATTAAAGAAAAAAGAAGAACACACATTTTCCTTTTATTTCTTTTATTTGGAAGAAACCCCTTTCTCCCTTTCTGCAAGGAATAAAAAAGTTTGTTTAGCTTTTATACTTTCACTCTCTTGCAGCATTTTTTCTCTTCTTCTCTCTTCTCTTTTAAAAATAATTAAACCTTTTCAAGCTTGTTTTTAAAGCCTTTTTTTCTTTATTTATTTAAAATAATCAGACAATGAAAAAAATTAATTTTATTTTTATTTTTTAGTGCACATAAAAATAACATTATTTAATAAAAATTGTCTTTTTTTGTCTTCAGGAAAAAATTATTTTTTTAATTTATTAGTGCCTTTAGGGTCACTGTTTATTTTAATTAATTTAAAAATAGGATTTAATTATTTAATTTATTTTTAATTTTTTTTTTATAAAGGGAAGAATGAGTGAACAGATTCTGAATCAAAAAAAAATTAAAAAATTTTTTTAATTAAAAAAAAATTTTTTTTTCTTCTAAACAGCCCTCTAATAGACCCTTCAAAAATGTAAAGAAAAATTAAATAAATTTTTTTATTTGAAATATTTCATTTAATTATTTTATTTTCTGCTTTTTCGCAAAATTAGCATCATTAATTAATTAATTAAATTAAAAAAAATTAAAAGAAAAATATTTGTTAGGTAATTTCCTAATTAAATAAAAAAAAAAGACAAGGGGAAATTAAAACGTTGATGAATCATTTAATTAATTTTTACAATAAATTCTTTTTCTCTTTCAAAAAAAAAATAAATAAAGAAAAAAGATTGTTATCTTCCCCCTCTTTTATTTTTATTTAATTAAATGTTTTTAAATGTTACATTTTTTTTTAATTTAATTTTGAAAGTTCCGTTCCTTAGCCTTTTGCATCCGTGACTTTTTTATTTTTTTAGAAGCCCTGGTGCTTTTAATAATTATTTTTAGTTGGTCATGTCAACTAATACTCTTTAATAAAAATGTTTTTGAGACTCTAATGTCTTTTTTAATTTTTTTATTTTTTGAGACTCTAATGTCTTTTTTAATTTTTTTATTTTTTGAGACTCTAATGACTCTTTTATTTTTAGTTTTTTTTTATCAGTAAAATCCGGAATTTTTTAACATAATTTTTTAAGCCTCTTTACTGACCTTGTTTAAAATTCTAAAATATTTAAAATTAAATATTTAAATAAAATAAAAATAAAATTGTATAGATAAGCATAAAAAGGGCCATTTTTATAGAAAAAAAAAAATTATTTTTTTAATTTTATTTAAAAAAATTTTTTTAAAGCATTTTTTTACTGTTATAAACAATCAATTAACCAAAATAAATTTTCTAGCGCAGTGGGAGATTTTTAACAAAAATAAATAACACTTTTATCGTCTTTATAGTTGGACATTTTGTCCAAAAAAATTAAAAAAAAATTTTTCTGAGACTAAAAATGTTTAAAAAATCAAAAATAGAGTCTACCCGGTAATTTAACACGTTCCTTTTGTTGTTTAATTATAACCTGATTTTCTGAAATAATTTAATTGTTTAAATAAGGGTAAATAAATGGTAGTCCCTACTTTGGGTTGGGACTGTTCTTTGACCCTCAGGTTTTTGGATTGATTTAATAGCTTAAAAAACACAGATTTTAATGTTGCTTTTAGTAAGGTTAATTTTCATTTGGTCAATATTATTTAAATTTTTTTAATTAATTATAATTAATTAATTAATTCTTTTTATTTAATTAATTAAATTAATTTATTTTAATTTTAATTACCGTATTTACTCGATTAGTTACCCTCCCTTGATTAGTTACTCTCCCTCGATTAATTACCCCATCCAGCGAGAGGTTGAAATAATAATTACCCTCCCTTGATTAGTTTCCCTCCCTCGATTAAATACCCCCTCCAGAGAAGGGTTGAAACAATAATTACCCAGGGTAATTAATCGAGTAAATACGGTAATTTATTTTAATTTTAATTAATTTATTTATTTATTTAATTAATTAATTAATTAATTTATTTATTTGTTTATTAATTAATTAAGGTTGATTTACATTTGGTCAATATTATTTAAATTTTTAAAATTAATTTTTATTAATTAATTTATTTATTTTATTAATTAATTAATTTATTAATTTATTTATTTAATTAATTATTTATTTTATTTAATTAAATAAATAAATTTATTTTTATTTTTTAATTTCAACTCCTGTTTATATGCAACAATTATTTTTTTATTTTTTTTTATTTATTACTTTTATCCTTTGATTGCTTTTATTTAATATTTCCTAATCCAATTTATCATTTTTATTTTTTTTCTTCTTTCAATTGGCCATCTTCTCCCTTATATTTATTCGATTTTTGCTTTTCTGTTTGCGCTAAATAAAATAAAAATAAATAAATAATTTATTTATCTAATTAATTTAATTCATTTTTTTATCAGAATAATTTCCAGAATTTCTAAAACTTTTCTTTAAAAAATCAGAAAAATTCTGATTTTATTCCCTCTCACAACTTGTAAAATTCCGGAAAAATAAACTTTCCGGAAAGTTTATTTTTTAATTTGCTTAATATTAAATTGTTTGTTTAATTTTAAGTAAAAGGTTTTTTAATTTATTCTCTTTAAATACTCTTTTAATTTAAAAGGGGGGTTTTAATTTAATTTTGTCTTGTAATTTAAATTTATTTTATCAAAACTTGAATTAATTTAAATAAAGAAAGGTTTAATTTTGTTTTGATTATTCCCTGTTTTTGAATATTAAAATATTTCTTCGCCCATTTTTAGGTGTTTAATGGGTCCATTAAAATAAAATAAAATATTTTTTATTTTATTTTTGGCCTGGGAAAGTTTTTTAAATTTTTTTTGGGTTTTTTACCTTTAAAAAAAATTAATTTATTTAATTTAAATATTTATTTTATTTCCTTTTATTTATTTTAATTATTTATTCCCTTTAAAAAAAAAAGTTTATTTTTCTCTCTCTTTGTTATTTGTAGCTAACACTTTTTTACCTTCTAGTTTATATAGTCTCCTTGGTGAACGGAGTATTTAAAAAGTTTTTTTTTAAAAAAAGAAAAGATTTCTTTGTTAATATATAAAGAAGCATATCTATTGAAGCCAAAAAAATAAAAGAAAATTTTTTTTCTTTTATTTTTATTTAAAATATTTAAAATTGATTAAATAAATAAATAAATTAATTATTTAATTAATTAATTAAATAATTTTTTTAATTTTTACAGAATTCATTAACACAAAATCAACAATTTGAACTACTCAAAAATAATAAAATTAACAATTTTTCTTCTTCTTCTTCAACAACAAATTCACCAAAACCTTGTGAAAGAAAACAATTATCCCCTACATCTGCAACCATTGGCCGACACACAGCAGTGCCAGTGCAGCTCCCCCCACCGAGCACACTTTTAACAAATGGGCCTAAGCCACGTTTATGTCTTTTAATTAAAGGAAGGTAAAAAAGCTTTAAATTAAATTTAATTAATTTAATTTAAAATGTGTGCTTTAAAAGGTCTTAGAAATTAAAAGTATTATTTTTTTAATTTAAATGAACTTCAAAGAAGAGTAAACAAAAATACTCTATTTTTTCTGACTGTTTAAATTATTTTTTAATTTAATTAATAGGTTCTACAATTTTCCCAAAATTTTATTTATTTAAATTAAAGGGTTATTTAAGGTAGAGACCGGAACGGGTCCGGGACCCGGCCCCGTTACTCGGTTTCCGGGCCCCTTTACCCGGTTTTTCTGGATCCACCGGGTTGAAAACGTGACCCGGAATTCCGGGTTTACCCGGTTCGGGTCCCGGCCGGTCATATCAGATTTCTAAAACCCGGAACCCGGACCCGATTTTTTCAAAATTCCGGTCTCTAATTTAAGGTAATAAATATTTAAAATTAAATAGTTTTATTTATTTTTTGCTTTAAAATATTTTTTTTTAAATTCTAAAATACTTTAAATTTAAGCCCAAGCCAAGAATTCGGCTTCAGTTTGCATGCAGAGGGCAATGGCCATTTTATTGGAGCGGTGGACTCTGATGGAATTGCGGAAAGGGCTGGGCTGGTTGGTTAAATTAATTTAAACCTTTTTAAACCTCTCCACCCTTTACAGGTAACAGGTCAACGCATAGTTGGAGTTAATGGGCATTTAGTGTTCCCAAACACGTCACACATGGTTTAAACTTTTTTTGGTTAAATTAAATTAAATAAACTTGAATAGGGTTGAATATTTTAATTAAAAAATAAAATAGCTTATTTTCCCTTATTTTCAAGTTTTAATTTATTAAAACTTGAAAAATGAAATAATTCATATTAAGCAAACAAAGTTTTAAAGTTTTTGCTTAATATAAATTATTTAAAGTTGTAATAAATAAAAATATATTATAATTGCAATGTATACCTTCGCTTTTCTCTCCGGTCCTAAAAGAATATTTTTGGATGTCAGTCTATTAAAAAAGACTGATAAATTTTATTTTTATTAGAGTAAAAGTGAGGCTTTTTTGAAGGTTTTATTTTATTTGAGAATTATTTAATTTAAGCTTAAATTGCCTCGTTTATTTAATAGACTCAAAAATGCGAGGTTTGTTTCGGTACCAAAATACCTCCTGTAAATAACACCGAAAAGGAGATATTTTTTCCGTAAGTGGAGGTATGGTATGAGGATTTATTAAACCCCAAAACTTCCCTCTAACTCTTCTTCTTTCTAATTAAATTAATTTAAATTAAATTAAAGGACATTGTGCAAATTATTCAAAGAGAACCTTTACGTACTGAATTACTTGTGGCTTCTGAACAAGTTGATCGTTTCTATAAGGAATATGGACTTTGTTTGTATTTTTTAAATTGGAAAAATATATATTTAATTTTTAGAGTTTTTTAAAATCAAATTTGGGTTAATTTGTTAAATCTTTTGACGGTTTTAAGCATTAAAAATGACTTAAAAATTAGTCAGAATTGCTAAATTAAAACAACCCTTTTTTAGCATTCTCTTACGATTATGTACAATTCTATGATTCTGAAACTATGATTCGTAATGGAAAACCTCAGCCCTTAGTAGGCGCAGCTGCTGTGCGTTCTAAACATTCCCCCTCTGCTTTAAAAGTAATTTAAATGGGAGGCTACATTTGTGGACAATTTATGTTTTAAAAATATCAGAATTCTGTTAGTTAAAAATCAGAATTCTGATAATTAAAAACCAGAATTCTGGTAGTTAAAAATCAGAATTCTGATAATTAAAAACCAGAATTCTGGTAGTTAAAAATCAGAATTCTGATTCTGATATTTTTCAACAAAGTTCTGGTTTTTAATTACCAGAATTCTGATTTTTAACTACCAGAATTCTGATATTTTAAACATAAATATCGTCCACGAATGGCTAGTATTAAAATTCTCTAATTTACTTTATTTTAATCAAGACTCAAAACGGTGGAAACAATGAAAATGTAAAATCAGTAGAAAGAAGTAGAAGTGGTAGTAGATCTATTGAAAGAAAGACTTCTTCTAATAAAAATAAAAATGTAAAAATAAATATTAAGCAAATTAATTAAATTTAAAGAATGGCAATGTTATGCGTGGACGTGGACAATCCCTTGGAAAACGACCCCCAACACCTTCTAGCACTTATTTGGTAAAAATAAAATTTAAATATTTTTGTCTCCTTTTTACTTTAATTTTTTCATTTTTTTTTAGTTTGCTTTAAAAAATTATTTTTTTAATTAAATCACGCTTTTTTAACCTTTTCTTTTTCACTCTTGTGCTCACAAAATTAATTCTAGATTTTTTAAATTAATTAATTCAATGCCTAAATACAAGCTCTGGTGCTTCTTTTATAAATTAAAATTTTAATTTAAAAAATAAAAAGAAAAAAAACACTCCAGAGAATGTCTCTCTTCTTTTTCTACACTCTTTTCTTTGTCTGACTGAAATTAACTTTTATTTACCCATAAATCTTGTAATTTAAATTTCTGTCTATTTAACAGAATATTCTGTTAAATACAAGTGTTTACGTAAAATAGAGATGCTCTAATTTATTAAAAAAATTTTTTAAAGTCTTCTTCTCAACAAAGTAATGGACACGTTGCTGTACAGATTGAAAAACGTTCAGATAATATGACTTCAATTGAAATTGGGGAGGTTATTTTAAGCTTAAAAAATTCAATTATTTGTCAGATTGAAGACAAGCAGGACCCAAAAATAGATCAAAATTCGCAGCAACATATATTCGGTGTTGGCACACCTCCCAACAGCAGATGCGAGAAGGAGACGAATAATGGACATTCTGTCCAAAATGGGCAAGGGAAAATCTCTAATGGAGTAGCTGGAAAGGGTGAAGGTGTTGGACATGTCGAAAATTCTGTAAAAATTAAAATATTGATTTTTAAAAATTTTGAGCACAAACTACAAACTATAAAAAAATTAAATTTAGCACTCTGTCATTTATTTATTTTTCATTACTTTTTATTTAATTTATTTTTTAAATTAATTTTAAATAAAAAAAGAGTAAACTATTTTAAGAAGCACGTGATTGCAGATGGTCTGGAAAATTCTTTTAATTCAATGAAATTGTCTCCTCCAATTGCTGCGCCCAGAACACCCCGACCTGAACGAAGATATTCACCCCCACAGCCATTAGAAATTTATCCTCCTTCTCAACATCAAAAGGTAAATAAATTTTGAATTAAATTAAATTAAAAAACAAGGTTTAAAGCAAAACAGTGTATTTATTGTAATATTAAATGACTAAAAAGAAAAGGCTTAAATTAAATTAATTAATTAATTAATTAAATGAATTAATTTAAATTAAATGAATTTAATTAAATTAAAAATTTAAATTTAATTCCTTTAAAATTAAAATGAATTAATTAAATTAAAAATTAATTTAAAAATTAAATTAAATTTAAAAATATTTAATTATATTTTTTAGTATGATATAAGCCCTCTATCTTTACAATCAGACTCTACACAATCAACCTTTTACAGAACTAAAGGTGTTTAATTATTATATTTAATATATTTTATCTTGTTTTAGACACAGAAAAAAGCATTTTTGCTTTAAACGCAAAAGAAGCGAGAAAAGCCATTTGTGGGAGGAAAAAGGATTCTCGTTTGATTGTTGGCCAAATGTCTTTAGGTGTTTTGTAATATTTAAAAAATTTATTTTTTTTTTTGTTTTTAAGAGGAGAAATATCGTCTTATAATGGAGCTTTGAATTAAACAAAATAATTAAATTTAAAAAAAATTAATTATTGTATGATAAATTATTTCCATTTTTCAGTTACTAGTAAAATTAAAAAATACTTTTTCTTTATAAAATAAAGTTAATTAAATTAAAAAAAAGGCTTAATGTTAAAAACAAAAATTTTTTTTTAATCAAATTTTTCAATTATCAACCCTTTTAGCTTCTCTCTATTCAGGACTCAAAGTTTAATATTTGCAAAGAAATTTAAAAAATCAATATAGCTTACTTACATCAAAAGAAGGAAAGAATGGCCAAAACATATGTGTATTACATTCCCATCTCGTCTCCTTCCTAATCGCCACAGGCGATTTTAACAAGTTTATTTATGTCAAATAATGTTAAATTTGATATTATCTGATGTAAAACAACGTTTCCTATCGATTATTACTAAAGTTAACTGGACAAGACTTTTACGGACCAAATTATAGCTCTGCGACTAGTTGTGTTTGCGCCGAATTGGTAAAGTTGAAAGAAAGAGAATGAGAGAAAAGAAAAGTTATAGTAGAGTGGCTAAGTATTGTTTAGTACGTTGTAGTACAAAGAAAGAAACTTAATAAAAGAAGAGAGAAAGAGTGAGAGAGTGTGTGTGATGTAAAAGTATTCGTTCCCTTATACACTTTGAAGGAATTGGCTGACGGAAATTGTTTGTGTATTTTTATTTATTTATTTGCCTATCCTTTCTTGTATTTTATGTATAAAATACTACGCTTTGACAATCCCAAAGGAGAAAAAATAATAAAAATAATCTTTCAGTATTCTTTTACGTGAAAATTTCCTTAAAATAAATTTATCTATTGATTAGTATTTTAAGCCTTTAAAAAGCCCAGTTCTTTAAATAAATTTATCAGAAAAATATTTTTAAAATAATGCTTAAACACCCCAGTAAATACTTCAATTAAATCCTCTTGTTTTGCGACGTTAAAAGTTATGCACCAAAGTGGCCTAAAATAGTGCCCATTGACTTAATATTGTGTAAATATGTTAATCTCTTTTTTCTAATAATAAAGCTTTATTTCCGTTATTTTGTTTAAATTGTATATATTTTCCCTTTATTTTAATTGAAAAAGATTTTTCGTATTTTTCTGCCTTATACCTAAAGCATTTTTATTTCAATTAACTTTAATCTTCTTATCCCTAAATAAAAGTGAAACCAAATTATTTAATATGTTTCCTATTCCCTCATTAATAAGTTCGAGAGGCTCGATAGTCTCGATCGAGCCTAAAAAGGTTCGTCTCGCCTTTAATTTGATGTAACTATTTTCTTTGTGTTTAATTATCTTTTTTCAGCTTAAAATAATTATTTTAATGAAAATAACTACTTGTTGTGTTAGTCTTTTTAATTCCTTTTTAATTGGCTAGCTGACGATCTTTTCTAATTGTAAGGTAAAATAATATTTTTTTTTTAAATTTAATCCCTTTTCATTTTATTAATTTCTCTTCCCTATTGTCTTGTAAAATAAAGAAAAATTATTTTAATAAAATTTGTGGACATCGTTTGGTTGCTAAGGGTGACCACTCTCTCTTCTAATAAATTTTAATTCAATGTCTGTGTCCCTTTTTTAAACCTTTAAAACTTATTGTCAACAGAGAAAAAGAGAGAAGGGTTTGAAGAGACTAAAAAAGTTTTAGAGATAAAAAGAAAAAGTTTTAAGTGTACACTTGTGTTGTTTGAGAGTGCGGACATTTCATTTTCTTTTTGAGTGTAGACAAGTGAATTACTAATTTTTAAAAAGCAAAGGCTTTTATTTAAAAAATAAATAAATAATTTTCTTTTTAAGGAAGATTTTCTTTTATTTCATTAAATTTTTAATTATTTTATTTATTTTAGGATGCAATGACAGTTCATCGCCAACATAATGTCCACTCAGCAGTTCAACGGCTTAATCGGCCCCCCTCTGCTTCTACTACTTCTATTGGTCGGCCTAAAACAACAACAGCTTCTTCTTCACTTAATGTTTCTCAAATTTCTTCAACTTCATTAACTAGTAGTAGTTCAGGGAATGAATGCGTTAAAGTGGTTATTAGGTTAATTCTTTTTCTTTTGTTTTCCTTTTTTAACTGTGGGGTCTTAAACTGTTTTTTTTACCTCAAAGGCTACTCTGGATTTTCCTCTTTAGTATCTCCCAATCCCTATCTTGTCCTTTTTTGTTCTTCCTCTGACTTAAACTGTTGGTTATACCTCTTCTTTTTTATTTTATTTCCTTCAGCTCATTTCACTCATTTCCAATGGTTGGGAATTAAAATAGGGAATTTTCTTAATTTTTTTATTGTAGATGTAGACCTCTATCCTCAACTGAACAAACCCAAGGGCACATTAGCTGTGTCAACGTTGACCCCAAAAACGGGGTTATTGAACTACTAAACCCTTTAAACCCTGAAGAACCAGCAAAATGTTTTTCCTTCGATTCAGCCTTTGATCCAATTTCAAAACAATTAGACGTTTATGATGAAGCTGTTAGGTCAATTGTTGATTCTGTTCTTCAAGGCTTTAATGGAACTGTCTTTGCTTATGGTCAGACTGGTACAGGGAAGACATACACGATGGAAGGGCCAAGTGGTTATGGAAGTAAGTAACTACGTTATTTAGATTTTAAAAGGGAAAATAAACTTAAAAAATAAAAATAATGATAAGAAGAGGTTTTATGGGTTATTTAGAAACTCCTAATTTGAATTTTTTTAAATTAAGAATGACTAGTGGGGTTTAGAAGATTATTAATTTAACAAATATTTCTGTTACTTTTTGTAGTGTTTTTAATAGAAAAAAGGAAAGAATTTTTTTTTTTATTTTTTAAAATTTAAAGAAACGTTTCTTAGACCTCTATTACCTTTAGAGGATTTAAATTTAATTTAATTTAACAGAAAACATCGCTTCAGACCAAAGAGGAGTCATTCCAAATTCAATTAATCACATCTTTCAACATATTGCTCAATCCCCGCCTTCACTACAATATTTGGTTAGAGCCTCATTTTTAGAAATTTATCAAGAAGAAATTCGTGACCTTTTGGACAAAAGTGGGGGAAACGGTTGAACAATTTTTTAAATTTTTTAATTAATTTTCTTTCCTAAGGAAAACGCTTAGAATTAAAAGAAAGACCAGACGTTGGTGTTTATGTCCGCGATTTAAGTTCTTTTGTCACCCAAAGTGTGGAAGAGATTGAACACGTATTGAAAGTTGGCCATTCAAATAGAAGCGTTGGAAGGACTAATATGAATGAACACAGCTCTAGATCTCATGCCATTCTTGTTTTGACTGTGGAGAGTTCCGAAATTGGTCCAGATGGACAGCCACATATTAGGGTGAATTTAAAAGAATTTTCAAGGTTTTTTAAATATAAGGGAGATAATAGAAGGAAAAGAAGGGGACAGAGTTGTTGTTAACCTTAAGGAACAAGTTAACTAGATTTTTGTGTTCTTTAGAACAGTTGGTCTTACAGCAATGTTCCAATAATAATAAAAAATATTTAAAAAGGTTGGCCGATTAAATCTGGTCGATCTAGCTGGGAGTGAACGTCAAAGCAAAACAGGCTCTGAAGGTCAACGTTTCCGAGAGGCTACAAAAATCAACCTTTCCCTCTCTGCTTTGGGGAATGTTATAGCTGCATTGACTGATCAACAGAGTTCTCATATCCCTTATAGGGATTCTAAATTGACTAGGCTATTACAGGATTCGCTTGGGGGAAATTCTAAAACAGGTAAAAATAAAAAAAGAATTTTTTTAAATTTATTTTCTTTAAAGTAATGATCGCAAATATTGGCCCAGCTTCTTACAATTATGAAGAAACATTGTCAACCCTTCGTTACAGTTCTAGGGCTAAACAAATTCAAAATAAACCTACTATCAATGAAGATCCTAAAGATGCTCTTCTTCGCGAATTTCAGGAAGAGATTGCCCGTTTAAAAAATTTGTTGGAAAAGAAAGGTGAATTTAATTAAAAATTAAATTAAAAATTCTGGCCTCAAGGGTGGATTAAATGGAGAGGTTGACTGTCTTTATAGAGACATACCCAAGGGTATAGATTGTTAAATTTTTTTATGTTTAGCTGTCCTTTTACTGAATTTTTAAATAAACGATTCTGTCTAGAAGGCCCAATGACTGTTCTGTTAATTCGTTTCTAATCTCCCAGTCTTCTTATAAAAATTTTTTTTGGTTTATTTGTAGTCTAAAGTTTATTTAAAAATTAAAAAATTAATTAATTTTTGTACTATTTATCAAAAAATAAAATCAATTATTTAAAAGGGAATACTAAAAAACGCCAATCACGTAATAACAATAATTTACAAAACGGAGAATCAAAAATGGATACAAGTACAGACTTTGCTGAACGTGAAGCAGAGGGAATATATCGAGAAAAACAAGCAAAATTGGAAATGGAAAGGCAAAAACTTATTCACAATAATCACATTATTGAAGAGGTTTATTAATTTAATTAAAAATTTTAAAGATTTTTTGAAGGAAAAGCAACGTATTCTGTCGACATTATCAGAACGTGAACAAGAATTAGAAAATGAAAGGCAAGAACAACTTTCCCTTACTGCAAAAATTAGACAAATGCAAAGTAAACTTCTTTCGGGGGATGGAAATTTACTTGATAGAACAAGAAAACAAGAAGCTTTACTTGGACAAAAAAGGGCAGAATTGGCAGAGCAAAGGGTTTATTTAATGTAAAAATTATTAAATTAATTTTTTCTTTTTTTTAGCGTAGAGAAAGGGAAGTTTTGCAAAAATTAGAAGTTCAGGAATTAGAAACTGCTGAAATAAAACAAATATTTGCTAATTTACAACAAGAAGTTGAAGCAAAGAAGAGAAAGTTTCAGAAATTGAGCAGTCGGTTACAGGTTTGTTTAAATTAATTTATTCTATCGAATGATGATGCTTTGATTTATTTATTAATTTCTTTGTCCTTTTATACTCCAAAGACCTCGATTTTCCATTCAACTTTTTCTCTCTTTTTTAAATTATTTTTTTGTTTATCTTTTTATAAATTAATTTAAATATAATTTTTAATATTAAGCAAATGCACCTCGAACTCCGTGACAACGAAATATCAAACTCAAGTGAGCGTCAGAATTTTGAACAAACTGTTCTCGAAATGAATAAAGAATTGGCTTTGAAGTAATAAATAAATTAAATAAATCATATTAAGTAAAAAAATAATTTTTAGATGGCTTATTATAGACAATTTCATTCCTCAAAGTATAGTCGAAAATGTAAAGGAAAGGGCAAAGTTTGATGAAGTAATAAACATTTAATTAAAAAATTAATTTATTTATACATTTTTCTAGAACGAATATCAATGGATTATTCATGAAAATCCTTCAAATCAACACAATTTTTTGGCAGAACGTCGTCGTTCTATTCTTGTTGAGAATGATGGAGGGGCACTGGAACGCCTAAATTTTAATTCCAATCAACAACTAAATATTAATTCTCATTTAAAAACGGCAATGGCAGATTCTGGGCTTGGAAGGTATTTAATTAAAAGGGAACAATTTTCCCCTAAAAAATGTTTTTAGTAGCAACGGGTATTCCTCAACACAAGGTCCATCTGATGCTAGTTCTCAAGAAGAGGGGGGAACAAATTCTGCTGAAATTGTCAACTTTGACTCTACTGAACAAAGTTCTTCTCAACATGAAAATGCTTGTACTTCACCGGCACGTTTGCTTAAAAGACCGGTAAACATTTTATTAATTATTCTGGGATATAAAGACAACTCTTAATTTTGGCTTAAAAATTAAAGGAAAAAGAATGTATCTTACTTTTAATTAATAAAGAAAAGACCAATTAAATAGAATTACCAGCTAACGCCTTAAGAGATTTAAAAGTTAAAAATTTACAAGAATTAATCTATATATTTATTACAACATTAAGTATATGTACATACAATCAAATACAAATATCTATACATACATATAATACATACAATAGTGAATATATAGTTTAGAGACATAGATGAATATAAGGGGAAGAAACAATTTAAGGGAAATAACAACAACAATTACAGAACAACAATATTTATACATATCTATACATGTATTCTTATATCTCCATACCCTCTCCTTTCTCAACACCCGCTGGTTGTCTGAGTTCTCTGATAATCGGTTGCGGATTCCTCGGCCTCTCGTCCATTTCCGAATCGAAAGAAAGCTCATCAATTGTGACTTCATCACCCGTCCTTGAGTTTTTAGAAGGCGGTGGCGTTTCGGCAACCTTATTCTCGGGCACTGGAGGATCCTCAGAAGTAGTCATAGTTGATGTATTATTGCCCTGCACTTTTGCCGTTGATACCGAAGAGCTGCTTTGGCCAATTGCTGTTTTAGTCGTTGGAGGAGGCTGTCCAATCTTAGCCTTTGACTTTACTTCCTTTGACTCGTTCTTAGATGCAGCTTTTCGATCTGAAGACAGTCCCTGTGTAGTGGATTCTTTACTGGTCTTCTTTCTCTGAAAAGAAGGGAAGATAATATTTGATTAAACATTTATAATATGCTTACATTCTCTTTCCATTGTTCAAAAGTTCCAACTGCATCAGGGCCCTTTGTCTTTGCCTCAGCGTCGTAAAGTGAACGTAAGCGTTTGTCCTCTGATTGGTCAGGCTTCTTCACTTCTTTCTCTTCTTTAGACTTCTTCGTCCATAGCCAAATGAAAACAATCAGAGCAAGTGTGAGAATGACAATTATTCCAATCATCACATAAAGAAGTAAGTTGGATTCTTCTGGGCACTTCTTCTCGGCTGGACATTTTGTTGTAGTTATGATTGGACATGTTGACGTTTCTGGTCTAGTTGTAGTCGTTGTAGAGGTTGTAGTCGTTGAAGGAGTTTCTGTTGTGGTAGTCGTGGTAGTTTGAGTTGTTGTCGATGTTGTCGTCGTTGGAGGAGGAAAGGCAGTAAGTAGACGATATTTGGAAGTATCCTGAATAAAAATAAAATTAATTAATCTTTGTTAAAGGTAAAAACCTACAAATTGAATGAAGAGGTCACACTTCGGCCCAGATGGTTTTTTTCCTGTGAAACGTAATCCATCGAATACATTAGAAGCATTCAATGAAAGCAGGCTAAAGACAAACAGATATTCACCCTTCAGATGCGTATTTGTGATTTTCCATGCAACTGGCTGTTTGGTTTTGTTCGCTGGAGCACAATAAATGCTTTTGTACTCTTCTGCTGTGTTCACCTCGAAAGTTTTTTCGCCGTTACTAATTATCTGAGAGGATGAACCAAAATCGCCAACTGAAGTATGTAAAACACATTTAACAATTAAGATATAACTTACGTAAATGGGTGTGACCATGAAGATCCTCTCCCAATCTGCTCCATGAAACCTCAAGAGACGTCCACAATGTGCAGTTTCCTCCTAATCGCCCGCAGTTATTTTTACATTTCCCACCCCTAGGAGGACCTTCTGTGCTGAATTTTTCGATCTCAGTGCTGTTTTTGCTGTAGACGAATGGTAGACTAAAAAACAATATGAAAGAAATTTTAAAAATTAAAAAGAAACTCACGTATTATTAAAACTGGCCCCGATGTCCGTAAGCGCTCCCTCATTAAGACATTCTTTCCCACTGGTATATCTGACTCCAGCACTGAACTTGATCTTCTTGGAATAACTAAGCAGGTCCACAGTGCACAATGAGCCGTTGTAATGAATTTCGCTTAAAAAATAATAAAAATTTAATTTTATTTAAAAATAATAATTCTTACATGAAATGTTCAGTGATTTGAACATTACAGGCACCAGGAAACAACTGCTCATATTCAGTAATGTTGATGCTCCTGGCGCTAACGTAGATGTAGTCCGAGTCTAACAAGGCTTGGTTGAGCTTCACAGTGCCGTTCTTCAGAGTATGTTTCCCAAGTCCAACGATTTCGGTCTGTCCGTGTCCCCCAAGCACAAAGAATGCGACCAGCAGCGGCAACAGAAAAGAACGAAGCGTCGAATAAGTTCTTGTCCAAGGTCCTGTGTCGAGCTCCATTGGATGCGGAGCGTGGAAGAGCATGAAGTTGTTGTTGTTGTTTGTTTGATGTAGAGAATGTTGTGTTGATGAAGATTTTGTTGTGTTAATAAAGAAGAAATTGACTGGGTTTTTATAGTAAAATTGTTAGCTTTGTTACCATCCACATATTTTTAATACTTATAAAGCAGAATTATTACCTTGTGTTTAATCTAACATAACAAATATAAAATACAATTTATTTTTATTGAATTAAGGTAAGGAACTTCCTAAAGGCTTTCTTTAATTCTATTTTCTACTACCAATTTTAAATATTTTTAATTAAATTAATTTAATTTTTCAGATGGCATTTTCCGGCTCAAACCGCCCAATCTCCAATTGGGAATTAATTCAACTCAATAAACTTAAAAATCAATTATCACGTTCAAAACAACATTTAAAACATCCTAAAACTTCAAAAATGTGTCAAATATCTAAAAATGAAGAAATGCCAGATTTTTTAATTTTTGATGAGGTAATAAATTATTTAAATAAATTAATTTTGTCAGGGTAAATTAATAAAGGAATATCCTAGCTAATTTCAACCCTTTTTTCTTAATAAATATTTTTCAATTCTTTTAAATTAAAAAAAAAGGTTCTTCGTTCGTGTTCAAAAAACCTGTTAACATTTCAATCATTAGCCCCTTATGGATCACAAATTTATTCCAATCTTGAAGAAGCACAACAAAACAACTCTTCTTTAAAAATATGTAAAAAAGCAAGAATAAATCCAAAAATTCAAAGAATGATAGTTGATACTTCACGTATACCCATTCCTACCCAGAGAAGTGTTAGCAGAGATTCTTTAAATTTATTAATGTCTTCTAGACCAAATTCTGCTTCTTCTAATAATATTAATAATAGTAGAAGTGGAAGAGGTTCACTCACAATTTCAAGAGCTTCATTAATTAATGCTAATGATAGTCACAAATTTTCTAAAAATGCTCAAAACAATTCTATTCAGAATATTAAAAGGTTTAAATAAAATAAATATTAAAGGGTCATTTGAGTCTGAGGTTATAATTATTTTTTGAGTTGATAGCTTTGTAGTCTATGCACTGAAACGGCTTTTTTATTTCTTTTTTTAATCAAAACAACACAAAAAGAATTTAAAAAATTGTGTTGTTTAGACTAATGTAAGCCTTCAGAATTATCCCTTCTTTTACATGGGCATTTAAACCTTTGAAAGAAAAATTCATTTAATACATTAAAAACTATTTTATTTTCCAAATCTATTTTCAGTTCTATTGCCCCAGAAAATATTCTTCAAAATAATCATTCCAATCAGTCAAAAAACTTGCGTGCCCGCAGCGTGTTCAACAACAACAACAACAACAATTTATTATTACAAAACAACAACAAAAACAAAGAAATAAAAACAAAAGAAAACAACAAAAGAATGGTAGAATCTGCTTCTTCAAGTTTACAATATTCCTCTATTGGAGAAAGAATTGTTGGAGAAGTAAATGTTCAGAGAACACCAAGCAGTCCAGCAATCTCTGGACGTATTCCTATCCCAATTCCTTTACAACCAAATTATCCAAAAGCACGTGGCCTTGTTGGAGGGATAAATGGGAGTGGAGGAAGAAAGTTATTAAATTAAAGAGGAAAGAGTTTTGGGAGTTTTTTAAGGTGAGAGAGGTTGAAGTAGAAGCTTTTTAACTCCTAAAAGCTTTTTTAAATTTGATAAAAGGGTAATTTTCTTAATTGGTTTATCTAAAGGCAGAAGCTTTTTATTTATTAAAAATATTTTAATTAAATATTCTTTTGGTTTTCCGGGTTTAAAAATTAGAACAGGAATGTCTAACCTATGGTAATAAATAGGGTATTTTTTATTTTCTTTTCCCTTTAAAATTTAATTAAAAAATAATTTAAATATTCAGCACCCAAACGGCTTCTATTAAATGTCGCATTTCCCTTTAAATTAAAACTTAAAACATTTAAAATTAAATAAAACTTATTTAAGGAAATTAATTCAATAAATGATGATGATATTTACCAAGATAATTCATTTAAAAATATTCATCAAAAAATAGAACAAAAATCGAATAATTCAAAAATTCCTACATTTATTGGACTATCAACTAATATTGAAAATTATTCAAAAAATAAAATTAAAAATAACAAAGAGAAGGAAAAACAATTAAAAAAGGTAGACGAACGTCAGATTGTTCCTTTTGTTTATTCTTCTTTTAAAGAATCAAGGTAATAATACAATAAATAGTTTAAATGGTAAAGGTATACTTCATTGGTCCCTCCAAAAAAAAAAAAATTTTTTTTTATTTAAATAATATGTTTTCGCGTATGCTGATCTCGAATCTGATCTCAGATTTTAATTATCACTTGATTTTATCTATGATTTTTTATCCATGATTTTCATTGAAAAAATTTTTTTCAGCAATTTCTTCTAATTTTACATTCCTTATTCTAGCTTTGCATTCGAAAAGAACGAGTTCTCCCGAATTGACATTTTGGTCCCTTTATGGGTGGGGCAACGCCATTGATAATTATCAAATACAAAGGTGTTGTTTTTGACTTGGGTCATGCGTCTTGCACACCCGTATCGTTGGCAAATTGGAGGAAGTTGACGCAAAAGACCGCGATTGCGCATATAAACAATAGTGTGCTCTATAGTAGAGAATTGCTCAGTGAATTGAAATATATCCATTATAAGAAATTTTAATAAAGCTAGAATAAGGAATGTAAAATTAGAAGAAATTGCTGAAAAAAAATTTTTTCAATGAAAATCATGGATAAAAAATCATAGATAAAATCAAGTGATAATTAAAATCTGAGATCAGATTCGAGATCAGCATTCGCGAAAACATATTATTTTAATAAAAAAAAAATTTTTTTTTTTTGGAGGGACTAATGAAGTATACCTTTACCGTTTAAATTATTAGCTTCTCTGGGGTGTCTTTATTTAATTTATTTTGGGTCTTCTATCCTTCTTTTTGGCCTTTCGTGTTTTTTGGGGTATGTTTTAGATTGAAGGCTTCTTCCCTATTAGGAGCCTGTTTGCTCTTATAAATTCTATGTTCATTTTTCTTTTTGTGTTAAGTTCTACTAGAGACTGTTTTTAAGTCTTCTTTTAACCCCTTCTTTTATTTAAAAGGAAAAAAAGAATTTTTTTTTCTTTAAAGAGAAACACTTTCCTCTTGCGGAATAGATGAACAAGATTCTGAAGACGAAGAAGAGTACAACAATTCTATCAATAAAAATTCAACAAACCTAAATAATTCAACAAAATATCTTCCTTCTTCTTCATGGCGTACAATTGGCCTTGCACACTCTCTTTTGTCCAAAGTTAAAAATAAAAATAAAAAATCAACAAAATTCAAAACCTTTCCTCTTTTACAACGACCAATATTTAATAATAAAGAAGAAAATTTTTATTGCAAAAGTTTTTCCGGAATTTCCGGAAATTATTTTAATTCTTCTTCTTCTCCTTTTTCAAAGAGTTTTTGTTGTATTAATGATAAATTAAATTATTCTTTTAATTCCTTAAAATCAGAAAATTCATTTAATTATTTATTGAAGGAAAATAAAGAAGGAACATTTGAGTACGTGTTAAATATAATTTTTTAAATTTATTTTTTAGTGTTTCAATTAAACAATACCCATCAAATTCAACTTTAATTAGTGACCAAAGGCTTCATAAAATTAGACATTTTATTTGCTTTAAAAGGTTTAATTTGTTTATTATTTAATTTTAATTTTTGTTTTAAAGATGTCAATATCGACTATATTTTAATTCTGATTTATTAAATTCTATCAAAGAAATTAAAGAAGAACAAAATTTTGGCAAAATAAAAGACCCATGCAATTTATTGTTTGAAAACAAGGCAATTAATTATGCCGTTGTTTTTGCAGCAATTTCTCTATTTTTTCGAATTATTAGCTTCTTTTTCAACATTTTAATGCTTATTTGGCAAAATGATTAATTTATTCTTTTTAATTAAAACGAACACGTTGCGGGCACATTATTGGTGATTAATAGTAAATTTAATACTATTTTTTGGTTGTTTTAAAATGTTTAAGACTTAGATTAAATTTATTAATTTATTTAGAGATAAATTGAAAGGTTTATTAGAGCATTTACTCTAATGGGTATTTTGGGTTATTATTGTTTCGATCGGTCGATGTAGAGGTAATTAATTAAGGGCAACTAATAAAGTAAATACATCATATTCTAGAAACTAAGACACAATCCTATTAAATCAGATTTTTAAAGTCCTAAAAGAAACACAAGTTAAAAATACTTTTCAATATATATTTATTACAACATTAATTATACATACAATCAAATACAAATATATCTATACATACATATAATACATACAATAGAAACAATAGTGAATATATAGTTTAGAGACATAGATGAATATAAGGGGAAGAAACAATTTAAGGGAAATAACAACAACAATTACAGAACAACAATATTTATATCTATACATGTATTCTTATATCTCCATACCCTCTCCTTTCTCAACACCCGCTGGTTGCCTGAGTTCTCTGATCATCGGTTGCGGATTCCTCGGCCTCTCGTCCATTTTCGAATCGAAAGAAAGCTCATCAATTGTGACTTCATCACCCGTCCTTGAGTTGTCAGAAGGCGGTGGTGTTTCGGCGACCTCATTTGCAGGCACAGGAGGATCCTCAGAAGTAGTCATAGTTGATGTATTATTGCCCTGCACTTTTGCCGTTGATACTGAAGAGCTGCTTTGTCCAATTGCTGTTTTAGTCGTTGGAGGAGGCTGTCCAATCTTAGCCTTTGACTTTACTTCCTTTGACTCCTTAGGTGCAGCTTTTCGATCTGAAGACAGTCCCTGTGTAGTGGATTCTTTACTGGTCTTCTTTCTCTGAAAAGAAAGGGAAGATAATAGTTGATTAAACATTTATTTTTAAATAAACTTACATTCTCTTTCCATTGTTCAAAAGTTCCAACTGCATCAGGGCCCTTTGTCTTTGCCTCAGAGTCGTAAAGTGAACGTAAGCGTTTGTCCTCTGATTGTTCAGGCTTCTTCACTTCTTTCTCTTCTTTAGCCTTCTTCGTCCAGCAGCATATTGAAGCCGGAATGCCAATGACACACATGCCAAGTACAAAGCAACCACTACCAATCAGCACATAAAGAAGTAAGTTGGATTCTTCTGGGCACTTCTTTTCGTCTGGACGTTTTGTTGTAGTTATGACTGGACATGTTGACGTTTCTGGTCTAGTTGTAGTCGTTGAAGGAGTTTCTGTTGTGGTAGTCGTGGTAGTTTGAGTTGTTGTCGATGTGGTCGTCGTTGGGGGAGGAATGACAGTAAGTAGACGATATCTGGAAGCATCCTGAATAAAAATAAGATTAATTACTCTTTGTTAAAAGTAAAAACTAACAAATCGAATGAAGAGGTCACACTTCGGCACAGGCGGTTTTTTTCCTGTGAGCCTTTTTCCATCGAATTCATTTGAAGCATTCAATGAAAGCAGGCTGAAGACAAACAGATATTCACCCTTCAAATGCGAATTTGTGATCTTCCATGCAACTGGCTGTTTGATTTTGTTCGCAGGAGCACAATGAATGATTTTGTACTCTTCTGCTGTGTTCACTTCGAAAGTATTGTCGGCACCAGCCTTCTCAGGGGATGAACCAAAATCGCCAACTGATGTTTGTAAAATACATTTAACAATTAAGATATAACTTACTTAAATGGGTGTGACCATAAACAACATCTCCAAATCGACTCCATGAAACTTCAAGAGACGTCCACAATGTGCAGTATCCTCCCATGCCCTCGCAAGTTTTCTTATAATCACAATCTTCACTACTAGGAGGACCTTTTGTGCTGAATTTTTCGATCTCCTCGTTGTTTCTGCTGTAGATGAATGGTAGACTAAAAAACAATATGAAAGACATTTTAAAAACTAAAAATAAACTCACGTATCCTGGTGTCTTGAATCGTCTTTAAGACATTCTTTCTCACTGGTATTTCTGACTCCAGCACTGAACTTGATCTCTTTAGAATAACTAATCAGGTCCACAGTGCACAATGAGCCGTTGTAATGAATTTCGCTTAAAAAAATAAAATTTTGATTTTACTCAAAAATAATTCTTACATGAAGTCACCTTTGGTTTGAACATTGCAAGCACCAGGAAACAGCCGCTCATACTCAGTATTGTTGATGTTCATGAGGCCAATGTAGATGTAGTCCGAGTCTAACAAGGCTTGGTTGAGCTTTACAGTGCCGTTCTTCAGAGTATGTTTTCCAAGTCCAACGATTTCGGTCTGTCCATGTCCCCCAAGCACAAAGATTGTAACCAGCAGCAGCAACAGAAGAGAACGAAGCGTCGAAGAAGTTCTTGTCCAAGGTCCTGTGTCGAGCTCCATTGGATTCAGGGTGTGGAAGAGCATGAAGTTGTTGTTGTTGTTGTTGTTGTCTGTTTGATGTAGAGAATTGTTGGTTTGATGAAGATTTTGTTGTGTTAATAATGAAGAAATTGACTGGGTTTTTATAGTAAAATTGTTGTGTTAATTGAGTTGGAGTGTCCCAGTATAAGTTTCTCCATAAAATATTATAAAAGCCAGTCTGAAAAACAGTCTGTCTGAACTATTCAACAACAGCGCCTACATCAAAACAAACAACATTTTATGCTCTTCCGCTTCCTGCATTCAATACAGCTCAACCCGGACCGCGGCCAAGAATGTCTTCTTGTTGTGCTCTCTTCTTCTACTGCTTGATACTTCTTTGTTCTTGAAGTAATTGGACCTCTGTAATCGCTAAACCTGGCAGACACCGCTGTGATTGAGACTATGTGATAAATATGAGCCTTTTTTGCATTTACGCGTTAAGGGATCCTGTTGTATGCTAACTTGCTCACAATCCTTCCTATGATAAAGAAATGCTTTTGGTTTATTTTTTTCATTGCCTTTGAGTTAAGCTTAATTAAAATTCTAATTTCTTTGGAAAGTTTTATTTCTAATCTTTAAAAAGGGAAAATGTCAGTTAATTTTCAAAAAAGAACCAATACTTTGAGGTTTATCTTACAACTTTTATTTTAATTTTATAAACTTCAATATTTATAAGATGACCCTTTATTATTCAATTAATAAAAATTAGAATTTATTAAAAAAAGAGATGCAATTTTTAATAATATCAAAACTCCCATTCAGACACTTGAACTTTAATTAAAGCCAAATTATGTGCTATAGAAACTCCTTTCCTTGAAATTATGTTTATATGAAGATGAATATTCTCTGTTTTAGGTCCCTTTATTGGTTTTGAAAGGTGGACAATACCTTAGAAATAAACTTTTTTTTTAATTCTATTCTCTTTTAAATAAAGCAATTGTTAAATTAAACAGAAAAGACTGACCAACATTTCCTTGCTGTTCAATAAAATAATTATTGGCATTCTGTCCATTTATTACATACTCAATAGTGAATACACTAGTATTTATTTTCGTTGTGATTCTGGATATCTAAACAAAAATAGAAATATTAGATTAACCTTTATTTAACTTCTATAGGTTTTTTCAATGCTCTTAGTATTGAAGGGACAGAGCGAAATTGAAAGAGAATTTCCTTTGTATAATTGCTAAGGCAAATAGCATCATTTACATGACAATTTTTAAGGCAAGAATAGCCATCCTCTACTTGACTGAAAATTGATTAAAATACAAAAATACGTTAACTTTTAAAAATTTTATACTCAGACTCAAGTGGTAGGAAGATTTACAATTGAGACTCTAATGTACCGTTGGTTAAAAAATGAGAGAAAATAAACGAGAAAGCAAAAAAATAAACTAGCCGATTTATTATTAACTAAAATAAAATATTCAATTAATAAACCACAAAAATAATACTATTAAAAAATTCAAAAACATTCACAGCAATTAATAAAAATAAAAAAAGAGATCACAAGAGCTTCACTATTTTAATAGAATATTTTAAAATCTACGAATTCTATTTAAACGATTGTGTTGTGTTTGTGGACGATATTGTGAGACAAAAACCTAAAGAATTAATTAAATAAAATAATTAATATTATACAAGTAAATTAGCCACATATTTTCCATTAAAAAGTCCATTAGTTGTTAAACGAAGGGTTAATTCTAAATGGATTTCTTGAGGGCCATCTAAAGAATCTCTTAATGCTATTATTGCTGAATTGTGATCTTCTCCTTTTTAAGAAGTTTAAGAAATGTTAAAAAAATAAAAGTATACCTTTTTGAAGTAAGAAATTGGCTCTCATTGCGGGAGTGACTGTATCACGACCTATAGGGTTAAAGAATTAGTTTATTTAAACTATTCAATCTTTTTTAAAGAAGAAGAGTGTCCCAAATGCAGAGAAGAACGAAAAACAAAAAGAAAGTTAGACCACAAAAGGACCCGGTTCTTCAATTATAGAGAGGGGTAAAATTAAGGAGTAGGCTGCAATTAGAGAGGGTTGTAGAATTAGGAGTACAATTAGAGAGGGTGTTCAACTTGGAGAATAAAGTAAAATAGAAGGGAGCTTCAAATAGGTTACCTTTAGTTGTAAAGGGTAAACTAAAGAACAAGCTAAAAGGCCTTAAATAAAGCCTTTACTAAACCCCAAAAGAACTACTAAACTCTAATCAAAGCAATTTACTTTAAATTAAATTAACCTTGTTTTGCATTAACCAATCTCAGTTCAAATTGCATAGAAGAATTAGGATTGGGTGGACCCTTAAAAATTAAATAAATAAATGTATTGTTTAAATTTAAAATTTTTTACCTTCATTGAAAAAAGGGTAACAGAAGTGCGATGAAGGGAAATATTTATTTGCTTTAAATAATGAGAAAACTAATTAAATTTTTAAAAATAAAGAAACCTTAGGTATGGCAATATGTTGCCAAGAAATATGTATAGGCCATTTTTTGCATCTTTCTAGGAGCAAATTCTCGCAAAATCCAGGCCTTTTCAGGCAACGACTATTTTTTAAAAAATTTAAAAGAAAATTAAGGGAACAAAGTTAAAAGAAAAATTAAATTAAAAAAGAACAGAAATTAACTGAAAAAATTAACACAGCAAGCAACGAGTTAGTTTTCAGTCTTTTAGTATTTGTAATTAAAAATTCCCTTGGGAAGGGGGATATTTTTCAAATACCGTATTTATTCGATTAATTACCCTCCTTCTATTAGTTACCCTCCTCGATTAATTACCCCATCCAGCGACAGGTCGAAATAATAATTACCCTCCCTCGATTAATTACCCCATCCAGCGATAGGTCGAAATAATAATTACCCAGAGTAATTAATCGAATAAATACGGTATTCTTTTTATTTAAAAATAAGGTCAAACTAACCTTCTTTAACCCAAAAATAAAAAACTCTACTTTTTTAAGGTTCTGTCAGGGATGTAATTGCGTGGACACTCAATGGATTCACATTTATAGCTTCCCAATAAATTAATGCAAAGTTGGTCAGCATCACACAAATTTGGAGTTTCCGAACATTCGTCAATATCTTTTGATTTAATTAAATTAAAATAAAAAAGAAACCTTTACAAGTAATTCCATCCGTTAAAATTTGATAACCTGTTGGACACGTACAGAGAAAAGACCCTGGAGTATTTACACACTTTCCCATACATAACTCATTTCCTTTAAATTATTTAATTTTTAAAGGTTTAAAATATACCCGATTTTGACCAGATATGGCACTCGTCAATGTCCTCACATTTGCTTTCATCAATACCTAACTGATAGCCTAAAGAATAAAAGACAGGGAATTGAATAAAATGCTTGACATATTTACATCACAACGGTTAAACCTTTCATTATAATCTATTTCAATATTCAAAGTTAACCCAATTGGCGTTCTGTTTTTAAATAAGCAACCCAATTCAGGGTTATTGTTTGTAAGTCTATTAAATTAGAGAGCCTTTAGCCCGTAATTTTCTTTTTAATTATATCATAGAAAATTCAATTAAGATCCCACCTCTATCACAAATACACTGGTAAGAGCCTGGTGAATTTATACACTTTTGTTGGCATTTAGCAATGCCCAAAGTGCATTCGTCAATATCTAGTTAATTCATTTTTAATATTTTTAATTAATTATTACCATCACAACTTCTATTATCAGAAGCTAAACTGAACCCGGGTTTACAAATACATTGATAAGAACCTATAGAATTAACACAATCTGCTTGTAAAGAACAGGCATGTCCAGAATATTTTATACATTCATTTATATCTTCACAACGCCTAAATTAAATAGACCTCTATAATAAAGACTCTTTTAGGTATTAATTATCTGTATGTCATGTAGGAGGGACAGACATATAGGTGTGTGAAAGGAACGGTTCCTCCAGCCTTCAAAGTAGTGTGAAAGGAACAGGTTCCTTCCAGCCTTCAAAGTAGTGTGAAAGGAACGGTTCCCTCCAGCCTTCAAAGTGGTGTGAAAGGAACGGTTCCCTCCAGCCTACTTAAGATTTAATCCTTCCTCTAAAATAAATTTTAAAATTTACTTACATTGTATATTCATTAAATTCAAATCCAGAAGCACATTTACAACGATAGATGCCTGGTAAATTGATACAATCTTCCATAGACGTGCAGGTATGAGTTCCACGTTGGCATTCATCAATATCTTTAACAATTAAAACTCTACATTAAAAAAGGCAAACCAAGGCAAAATCCACTCTCTCTGTCCATATAATAGCCATTAGAGCAAACATTCCCCTGCTCTTGACATCGAAATGCGCCTAATGTATTTACACCTATTTAACACAAAATAATTAATTTTTAATATAAGCCCTGAGGCTTTTTTTTCTATTCTTAACAAAAAAAAGGAATATTTTTAATTTAAATTTAATTAAAAAACCCCCTCACATTCTTCATACACAGGGCATGCATTTAACATTTGCTCTTTACATTCATCAATATCCTCACAATCTCCATCTCTAGGTTTATAACCTTTTGGACAATTTATTGACTTTAAAATTTAAATTTAATTCTTATTTTAATTATTTAAAAACTTTGCATTCCCCTGTTCCAGGGTCCAAAACTTGGTCATCTTCACATTTTTTTGGCACACAACGGAAACTTCCCTGAGTATTTTTACATTGATACATGGGTCCACAATCGTGTGCTCCAAGTGTGCATTCATCCACATCTTAATTTTTATTTAAACTTTCTTTTTTCTTTTATTTAATTAAAATAAAAATATTTAAATGGCCAATTTCGGCGCACAGAAAAAAAGGCGCAGCGTTGAAAAAGAGGGGTAAATAAGAAAATATTTAGTACAGGGGGGACCCTTTATAAATTAGGGGGAATTTTAATTTTTAATTTCTTAGGGTTAGAGTTAATAATTTAAA
Organism: Meloidogyne exigua; assembly: GCA_018905775.1. NCBI lineage: Eukaryota > Metazoa > Nematoda > Chromadorea > Rhabditida > Meloidogynidae > Meloidogyne > Meloidogyne exigua. The sequence continues at coordinate 1,731,550 of JAGUQR010000004.1, read as the reverse complement.
TAAAATTGAATGTTAATTTAAACAGCAAAATAATTTTAAAATTAAAAATAAAAGAAAATCAAAACAACAGACCAACACACTGTTCAGTTTCACTATCCATTGCATAACCAGTTCCACCCGAAAAAATAAAATAAATATTTTAAAAATTTCTCTTTTTCTTACAAGACTTTGTTCTAATACATTTATATGCACCAGGCTATTTTTAAAATAAATAAATTAATTAATTGTTAGATAAATACAGTATTTAAACAACGTTGAGATTCTAAACAATCATCAACTAACAAAAGACATTCATCAATATCTGAAGGAAAAATTAAATTAAATTAAATTAAATTAAATTAAATTAAATTAAATTAAATTAAATTAAATTAAATTAAATTAAATTAAATTAAATTAAATTAAATTAAATTAAATTAAATTAAATTAAATTAAATTAAATTAAATTAAATTAAATTAAATTAAATTAAATTAAATTAAATTAAATTAAATTAAATTAAATTAAATTAAATTAAATTAAATTAAATTAAATTAAATTAAATTAAATTAAATTAAATTAAATTAAAGCAAAAAAAAGGAAAAACAAAAAGGGGGAAAAAAAGCCAAACCAATACAAACATTCCCTGCATCACTCCAATAAAATCCAGTTGAACAAACACAGGAAAACGTTCCTTGTAAATTTAGGCATTGAGTATTAAATTCAGAACAAAGAGCAAAGCCATGGGTAATGCATTCGTTAATGTCTGTTTAATTAGAGACAGAAAAAAAATTTTTTTTAATTGGGAAAATTTTAATTAATTAAAAGAAATATTAAAATAAATCAAAGAAGAGAATAGAGATTAGAAATATTTAAAAACAATATTAATAAAACATAATGCCAACAATTGTTAATTTAAAATATTTTTAAATTAACCCCAAAAAATATGATTTTTTTTAAGTAAAGGTAGACACACAAATGATACCTAATTTGAAAGAGCTTTTCAAACTGAGTCGAATGGTACCACTCTTTAGATCTGTAGAAGTTTACAGTATGAGATAAAGTCGATTAAAGATCAAAAAAAGCAAAGGGGGGAGTAAGCGCTTTTTAAAGAGGAATTAACTAAATTGCGAAAAATAAACAAAATTAAATTAAAAAATATCAGCTATTTAAAAATTAAAAAAGGGGGAATTTTACCCTATTTTTCAAGGCCATTTTAATATTTTTAATTTTTGTTTTAAACCACCTAACAAACCAAAAAATGTTTTAGAAGTCTGTGCATCACTCCCTCCACCAGACCAAAAAGAATTAATTTTCCTTCTATTTTCTATTGTTTGATAAATAAATCTCCCATTATTTCGACTTCTTTGTGGACTGTTTTTTAAGCTTTTAAAATTTTTTTGTTTTTTAGTCTGTGCAGAAAAAATATTTTTAAAAGCCGGTCGACACCCATAACCTCCAATTATATTGACACAAACTTCTCTTTGAAAATCACACAAAGAGTGATGTTGGTGATTAATTTGTTGTGTTGTAAAGATGTTAACATTATTATTATTTAAATTTTGTTGTTTAAAATATATTTTGCATTCATCAATGTCTACACGTATTTTTGTAAAAATGGGTAAAGACAGGTATTTAAAGTGAATTACAATAGAAAATAATTTTTAAAATATTTAAGGAAAAGAAGGGGAAATTTTTAAACAAAGAAGGAAAATGAAGCAAATAAATGTTTTAATTACTATTTAAAAAAAACTTACCAACACATGAACGCCCATCGGGTGCTAAATCAAAGCCTGAACGACAACCACATTGAGAAGTTCCCTTAGATTGTAAAATAAAAACTTGAAATATTAGATTTATAATTTAAAGTTTTAAGGTTAAGTTTATAATTTAAGGTTTTTAAGTTTGCAATACTCTTCAGTTATACTCATTAATTTACAATCTTAAGTTTATAATCTCCAAGTTTTAAATAAAGTTTACTCTTTAATTTACAATCTTAAGTTTATAATCTCCAAGTTTTAATTAAGGTTTGCAATCTTAAGTTTATAATCACCAAGTTTTAAATAAAGTTTACTCTTTAATTTACAACTTAAGTTTATAATCTCCAAGTTTTAAATAAAGTTTACTCTTTAATTTACAATCTTAAGTTTATAATCTCCAAGTTTTAATTAAGGTTTGCAATCTTAAGTTTATAATCACCAAGTTTTAAATAAAGTTTACTCTTTAATTTACAACTTAAGTTTATAATCTCCAAGTTTTAAATAAAGTTTACTCTTTAATTTACAACTTAAGTTTATAATCTCCAAGTTTTAAATAGAGTTTACTCTTTAATTTACAATCTTAAGTTTATAATCTCCAAGTTTTAATTAAGGTTTGCAATCTTAAGTTTTTAGCCTATTCTTTATTATTTTAAGTTTGTGATTTCAAGTTTAATTATTTAAACTTTTTGTTATATTTTACAAACTTTTATATTCTCAGGTTTTTATTATTTAGTTTGCAGTTTCAAATTGTAAAACTTAATTCATTTAACTTACATCATCTCTAATTGTGCATAAATGTTCACAATTTGCAATTGCACAGGTTGAGGCTAAATAATTTAATTTAATCTAATTTTCTTATATTTAATATATCCCTCTAAACTATATTTAAATATTCCTAACAAATAAGCAAAATAATAAACCATTTCTAACTCCTTCAAAATTAATTGAAAGGTCAACGCTTTGCACAAGAGAAGGACCTTTAAATATTAATTTTAACCCAAAAAATAAAATTTAAAAAATACTAAGATAATTATTAATTCTTGTTTGATTACAACATTTATTAAAAGCTTCTAAACAATCTGGGCTAAATCTAATTAAAATTGTTAATTAATTAATTTTAATTAATTAAAAAAACCCAATCGGCGCAATACAAGATTGGTTACTTTCTGACAAGTCTTTGGCTAATAAACAACAATCACAACATTCCTATTAATTAAATTATTAATTATTATTTTTTAAACCTTTTTTACACCTCCAGCTAATTCATTAATATTCAATGCAGAACAAACTTTATGTCTTTGGGCGTATAATAGCCCTGCATTGCAGGATGCATCTATTAATGAACGAAGGCAGCAAATAGAGCCAGCACGATTACAAGTATGTGAAGAGCCAACTGAAATATAATGTATTTATATAATTGTAAACTTAAGAGTGTATTTACAATCTTTAAGTGTCTGATAAAAATCAGAATTTTCTACCAACTTTATTAAACAAAAATAAACTTATTCTGATTTAAGTTTATCTTATTAAAATACAATAGAGCCTTTTTTATTAAAATACAATAGAACCAAGTTTTGTATTTTTAAGTAAATGCTTATACAGTTAAGTTTATTTATATACATATTTAGTAGACTTAAGTTTGCGAACTATCCCAAGGCTTAGAATCTCTCTACTTTTCTAAGTTTGCACACACTTAAGTTTTCAAGTTTTGTTTCAATAAATCTCTAATGTATTAAAAGCAACTAATTTTAATTAAATTAAAAATAATGGGAATTCTATTAATTATCAAAATATATTTTAAATATTAAAAATAAAAATTAAAAACCAGCTTTAACAGAAATACAATTTCCTTTTTCTTTAAAATGCTTAGAACCGCCAGAACAGCAACGGGAAAGTTCATTAGATAATAAAGGCTGTAATAGGTAAAGAAGACCTTAAAGTTTACAAACTTGACAAAGTTGAATTAAAGAGTATACCAAATATTACAAAATGTTGAACAGACAAATTTAGAGTTGTAGACATTATTTAACTATTTTAATAATTACTAGAAAATTAAAATTTATTAAAAAATACTTTTAATTTTATTACTTTAAATTGTAAAATAAAGGGAAAATTGTAAATTAACGTCTGAAACTAATTTTAAAGAAAAACAAAGGGATTAATTCGTAAAATTAGACAAAAACAGACAGACAAAATTCTTTCTATTTTTTAAATAATTTTATACTTTCATCCTTCTTTTTCTCTAAATAATATTTTCCGTTCTAATAATAAATAAATATTATTTATTTATTTAAATTGACTAAAATTAATTAATGATAAGAATGAAAAAAAAAAAGATAAAAATAATAAGAGTAAAAAGAAGGAAAATGAGACAAAAAAATATTTTGAAAAATTATTGAGGGTAGACAATAGAGAATTTTTTAAATTAATTTTATTATTCTGGATTTTTTAAAAATATAAATAATTTGTTAATTTTAACCTATAAAAATCAATAAAACTTGATCAGAAAGTGCTTAGTAAAACTTTAAGATATATCAAATTACATTATATTAATATGTATGGATTATACTAGAGCTAAATAATACATTAAATATATAACTAAGCCTTATATAAATAAGTTCAAGTTTTACAATAAATAAACTTAAGAGTTATCTTAAATAAATTAATACAAACTTAAAGTTTACATTTTAAGTTTAATTAACTTAAATTGTTTAAATTGTAAACTTAAAAGTTTAAACTTGAATTAATTTAACGTTTATAGAAAATTACAATTAAAACAAGTTTATTTAATTTATCTCAAATAAACTTTACAATCGCAAACTTAACTTTTGCGATTGACGATTATATAAACTTTTTTAAGTTTGAACTAAAACTTTTCTATTTTACAAATAAATTAATTTTAAGGATTAAGCTTAAAATTATATATCAAACTTAATTGTAAACTTAAAGTTTTCTAGAAGCATTTATTAATAAACTTATTAACAATATATGTTCAATAAATAATTCTTTTTTTAACCCCTAAATCTAGAATAATAAAATAATTATTTTATTGGCGATAATCAATCATGGCACAAGGTCGAATGCCGTCATAAAAAAAAATATTTGAAAAAATAAAAATGAACTTCGATTTTTCCACTGCGTGACAGATAACGGAGTAAAATCAAAATAATTCTCTTATTTTTGTTTTCCTTCATTTTTAAATTATAAACTTTTTTAATTTATTTGTTTTCTTATTTTTAAATATTATTGGATTTATTAATTATTTTTATTTATCATTGAAAAACGGAGAGCAAGAAAATAAACAATTAGAACACCAAGCCTAAGTTTATTACGTTAGACAACAATAAATTAAAAAATAAAACTTAAGTTTGTATTTTAAAACTTAGGTTACTAAATTAAAACTTAAGTTTGTAAAATTATAAACTTAAAACTTAAGTTTATTAAATAAAAAATAAAACTTAAGTTTGTATTTTAAAACTTAGGTTACTAAATTAAAACTTAAGTTTGTAAAATTATAAACTTAAAACTTAAGTTTATTAAATAAAAAATAAAACTTAAGTTTGTATTTTAAAACTTAGGTTACTAAATTAAAACTTAAGTTTGTAAAATTATAAACTTAAAACTTAAGTTTATTAAATAAAAAATAAAACTTAAGTTTGTATTTTAAAACTTAGGTTACTAAATTAAAACTTAAGTTTGTAAAATTATAAACTTAAAACTTAAGTTTATTAAATAAAAAATAAAACTTAAGTTTGTATTTTAAAACTTAGGTTACTAAATTAAAACTTAAGTTTGTAAAATTATAAACTTAAAACTTAAGTTTATTAAATAAAAAATAAAACTTAAGTTTGTATTTTAAAACTTAGGTTACTAAATTAAAACTTAAGTTTGTAAAATTATAAACTTAAAACTTAAGTTTATTAAATAAAAAATAAAACTTAAGTTTGTATTTTAAAACTTAGGTTACTAAATTAAAACTTAAGTTTGTAAAATTATAAACTTAAAACTTAAGTTTATTAAATAAAAAATAAAACTTAAGTTTGTATTTTAAAACTTAGGTTACTAAATTAAAACTTAAGTTTGTAAAATTACAAAATACAACTTAAATTAAATTATATATTAATGCTCAATTACCAATACCTAAATTTCATATTTAAAATTAAATATAATATATATTCAAACAAATATCCTTATCTTTCCATTTAGCTTCTTTTTTAACAAAACTATTAAACATAAAAAATAATTTTCGGTCTTTTTTTCATAATTTAAAATTTTTTTTTTAAATTTATTAAAATGTTTGATTCAAGTAATTTCCCTACTTTTATTTTTTTTATTTTATTTTATTTATTAACTAAACCCACGTTGTCTTTTTCAACGAAAAGTAATAAAATAATTGCTTTATTTTTCTTTTTTAATAATTTTCATATCATTTGGAAACCAATTTTTATTTTCTTACAATTATTTAGTTGATAAGTAAATATTTTAGACATTTTTGAGAGTCAGGACATTTCAGTGTCGATAAGTTAAACTGTCCAGTTTAGTAAAAGGGTCGTTTAAAGGTTAACATTTAATCACTCAAAAACTGATTTTGATAATTATTTTAATTTTGCAAATAAAATTCAATGAAATAAAATCTATAAAGTCAAAAAACGGGTATAAAGTCCACATATTCCATAATTAAATTAATATTAAGTAGCACTTGAAAAAATGTTAAATAAAAAATTAAACGACATTTAAACTGATAAATAAACTAAAAAGTCAAAATAAAAAAGGGAACACACACATTGAAAGTTTAAAACCTTATTTTGAATATACATATGAATTGTAATTTTTGTTGAAGGATAAATTGTAAAAATAAGTTTTAAGTTTACAATTAGTATTTAGTAAACTTTATATAAACAAACTTAATTCAGCCTAAACTTAAGTAAATTGAAGTTTTAAACTTTTCAAGTTCAAGCTTAAATAAGCGAAGGTTTACAAACTTACTCAAGTTTGAACTTTAAAACTTGAATTACAATTTAGACATTAATACAATTACAAACTTAAGTTTGAACATTAAAACTTTTTCCTAAATACAATGTTTATTCAATTCACTGTCTACAAACTTAAGTTTAAACCTTAAAACTTGAATTACAACTGTTTCCATTTAAAATGCTCTAAGATATTTAAAGTATTCTTAATATGTATTTATTCTCAATAATTATTTAAATAAACAATTAATAAAATAAAGGTATTTTCCCAATTAATCTATAACTATGAAAAATAATAAAAATTCTAGGACAGATCAAAACTAGGACAAAAATATTTTTATTTATTTTTTACCCTTCCCTTTTCTTAATAAAAATAAAAAAAAAAAGAAAAACGAGGTAAAGGTATTTTACCCCTTTTATTTTGTTGTCATACCATTTTATTAAGGTTTCGTTGACAAAAATACCCCCTTTTACCTCCTTTTATTATTTTATTATTAATATATTTTTCTTATCTGCGCGTCGGTCATCGCAAAAATAAAATAAAAATAATTTTTTTTTATTTAAAAAATCCATTTATTTGCAAAAATAAATTAAATAAAAGGTAAAATAAATAAAATTTAAATTTAGCTTCAAACTGTCCTTTAAATATATACACAAAAATATTTACAAAAAAAAAGTTTATTTTTTAAAAATTAAATAAAAATAAGTTTATTAAGGCTAAAGAGAACAGGCGCCCACACACCCCTCCATGTGCTCGATTTTTTTCTCTTTTATTTTTTCTCTTCTTTTTTTTTAAATTCGGTTCCTTTCGTTCCCCTTTTGTTTAATAAATTAAAATTAATTAATTAAAATTTTTTTCTTTTAAAAAATTATTTATTTATTTATTTTCATTGAAAATAACCACAAAAAACGGGTTCCCCCCTTATTTTTCCAAAAAAAAATAAAAATTAATTTTTTTATTTTTATCTTACATCCATCATTTTGCTTTAAAAAGGGAGGAACTAAATAATAAATTATTAAATATTTTCTATTTTTTCTAAAAAAGAAAAAAAATATTCAAAAACATTTGTTTATGTTCATACCCCTCTCTGTCGTTGAAAAATAAACTTTGTCTTTAATGGTCAGTTTAATATTTTTAAAAGAAGAGAGATAGAAGAGAGAGTGTAGAGTAGAGACAGTAAAGGGGTAAAAATGCTTTAAACTTTTTTTCTTTGTTTTTATTTATTTTTAATTTAATTTGATGATTTTAATTAATTAATTTATGTTTTAAAAAATTAATTTTTAAATAAAATTGGATTTATTTAATTTTTCTTTATTCTTAAATAATTAAATAAAATTAATTTAATTTTTTTTTATTTTATTTTTAATTTTTTCTTTCATTAAAATTCCTTTTTTATTTTATTTAAGTTCATTTCACAAAGAAAAAAATAAAAAAAATTTTTTTAACAGAAAAAAATTTTTTTATTTTTCAATTAAATGCATCTCTTAACGCTCCTTTTCCCTATATTTTTTAATTTTATTTTTATTTAATTTTTTAATAAAAATAATATTTTTCCTTAATTTAATATAGCCTTATCTTTTCCTTTAAAATAATTTTAAATTAAAAAAAAGGTAAAATATTAAAATTATTATTTAATTAAAAAATACAAATTTTGTTTACTTAAATAATTTATTTAATTTTATTTTTGCAATAAAAAATTAGAAACAAATAAAATTTAATTTAAAGCAACGAAATTATTTATACACTAGAAAGGGTGTATTTATTTAATTAATTAAATAAGAACATATGATTAAAATAAAAACATATGATTAAATAATTTAAAGATTGCAAGAATTAAGGGTTGTTTTAGTAGTTTTTTTTTATTTAAAAATTTTTTAATTTTTCTTAAATTTTTAAAACTATTTTTACCTTAAAGGAGAGAGTGTCCCGCTTTTATTTAAAAAAATTTTTTTTATTTTTCTTGGTTTATTAATTTACTTTTTTTTGTTAAAAAAGGATGTGTAAGAGTGCTCTTTATTTATTAAAATAATTAAAACTTGGAATTGATATAGACTAGGTTTTATTTTTTTATTCGTTCTTAGGGCGTAGACCTCCCGTCCTAGTCAACTGTTTTTTCATTTTTCTGTGCCTATATAATTCTTGGAGTTCCAAAATTTTGTTGCAGTCTAGCCAACAGATTAAGGAAGGCTTATTGACCTTCTAAAGAATTTTAAAAATTCCACTCTCTAATTAGAAGGACAGAAAGGAGTGGAATACAATGTGTCCTTATAATTAGAGCTTAAATTATTTTTTAATTATTTTTATTTAATTATTAAGCAACAAAATTTAGCTTTTATTTTACCTTTGCTTTTCCACTTTTTATAAAAATTGGGAAAGAAAAAAGAAACGAAAGAAATGTCGGACAAATTAAAGTAAAATAAACCCTTTGAATTTCCCCCTTTCCTTTTAGTAGTAAATAAACCTTAAAGGGGGGTTTCCCCCTTTATTAATAAATAAATAAATGTATTTAATTTTAATTAATTTTTTTTGAGAAGACTTCCCCGTCCTCTACCCTTACAACTAAACAAATAATTTTTCGGGAATCCCTCTCTAACACATTTTATTTTTTTTTAATTTTATTATTTTTAGTAATGAAAATAGCGACAGAAAACTGATTATAAAATTGTGGGTAATTTTCTAGTTTTATTACAAAATTAAAAAGAAAAAAAAAAGAGGGGGAAATTTATTTGTTTAAAAAATGCCAGCCCCGATAAGTAATGTAAAATTTATTGTTTGTGGAAAATATCATAAGATTATGTAATTTAATAAAAAAATATTAGAAGAAAAGGAAACCCTTTTTTTAATTTAATTTAAATTAATTAAAATCCCTTGTATTTATTTATTTAAAAAATAATAAATAATTAAAGGAAAATGGAATAATTTAAATTTAAATTAATTTAAATTTTTAATGACTCAAACTAACTGCTAATTAATTAAAAATTATAAAATACAGTATATAGTTTAACATAGCCACATTTTTAATAGAATACCACAGACATAAGGCCCCCAAATAGCTCAGCCTTTAAACGTCTAAGAACAGAGAAAACGTATAAAAAGAAGAGATATTTAAACTTGAAGGGGTAGACAGGAAAATAAACTTTTTTTGTAGTCTTTCTATACTGTCAAGTTTACAACTTGAGTATTTAAAGGAAAGAAAAAAAGTTTTAAAAAATCTGTCTCTCTTCTTTTACTATTAACTCTCGTTCTTTTTTAATTAAATAATTAAATTGAATAAATTATTCTTTTAATTTATTTTTTTATCAAATAATTTAATTTTTAATTAATTAAATTAATTTTTTTACGACTTTTTAATATTAAATTTATTTACTTTTAATTTTAATTACCTTTTTCTTTGGTTAAAAAGGTCAATTTTTAATTAATTAATTAGGACAATTGTCCTTATATTTTGATTTTATTGTTCTCTAACACCAAAGGAATCTCTCCTACATTTAAATAAATTTTTAAAAAATAAAACCCCCGGGGGCTAAAATTTTTATTAATTTTAAAAAATAGTTGAGGTATTGAAGGAACTAAAAATTGGAAAATCTTTCCTCTGTTCTTTGAAATAAACAAGTTTTATAAAATTAAAGAAGGTTAGTACACAGTACCCTCCTATTTATTTAATAATTTTACCTTTAATTAATTAATTAATTTAAAATTAATTTTTCCCCTTTTTTGGTTAAAGTGCATTATTTATTTCAAGGCAATTAAATTAATGGTCATCTTTTTAAAAAATTAAAAAAAATATTTTCTTCACTCCTTTCTTTGCCTTCTATTTATTAAATTAAAGTTTAATAATCAAAGCTTTTTTTTAAAAAAAAAATAAAAATTCCTTTCCTTTTACAAAAAATTTTATTTTTTAATTTTTAGCAAGTAAATAAATTTATTAAAAATAAATTAATATTTTAATGTTTATTTTCCCTTTAAATAATTAAAAATAAATTAATTAATCAAAATTAAAAAATAATAATTTATTTTCTCTTTTTTAATTAATTAATTTATTTTCTTCAAGGCCAAAAAAATTTTTTTCAATTAAAAGCATTTTTATCAGTTATTTACATTTATTTATTTTAAAAGGTTTTCTGTTGATATTTTTAAATATTTTTATTTTTATTTTTATTTTTTATTTATGTGTTTTGAATGGAAAAAATTTTTTAATTTTATTTTTAATATTTTCTACATATTTTACTTACCGTATTTATTCGATTAATTACCCTCCCTCGATTAGTTACCCTCCCTCGATTAATTACCCCATCCAGCGATAGGTCGAAATAATAATTACCCTCCCTTGATTAGTTTCCCTCCCTCGATTACCTACCCCCTCCAGAGAAGGGTTGAAACAATAATTACCCAGAGTAATTAATCGAACAAATACGGTAATATTAAAAATTTTATTTTTTATTTTCTTTAAAAAAATAATTTTTTTTCTTTTCCTTTTGTTGTGTGAGCTTTTATAAAGAGAGAAGGGTAACAGCTTAAAACTTGCTTTACTCCCCCCTTTGCTTTTTTCTTTAATATTTTCATTCTGTGTACTTAAGATAATAATTGAGATATTGTAATAATTTAAATTTTATTTAAATTAATTATTTTTAAATGCAGATGGTTAAAGGAGAATTTAAGCTAAATAGCTTTAAAAGGCTTTTCTCTAATAATGAGCCTTTTAAGGTTAAATAAAAATGGTCAATTAATTTTAAATGTTGACTACTTTCTAAATTCTAAAAATGTCCTTAGATGTCCTTATAATTCTTAAAATTATTTTTTATAAATACTCTGTTGTCTAGGCAAGCCTTAGGCACAAATTAGTATTTAATAACGTTTATTGTTTCTTTGCTGTTTAATTTAAACCTTTGGGGGGAAATAATAATTAATTTAAACTTAAAATTATCAAAAGAAAATAAAATAAATTAAACAAAATTTTCTCCGAGTCAGACAATTTTTAACATAAATAAAGGCCATTGTCTGTTAAAAAACAAAAATTACTGTGCGGTCTTTGGGCGCTAATCAGAGTCTTTTTTTGAGATTTATCAAAGGGAAATTAAATTAAAAGAAAAGATTTTTCTTGTAAAAAGAAGGAAAAAAGGAGGAGGAGAAATTAAATGTGTATTTCGTTGCTAAATAGTATCTCCCCTTTTTGCTCTTTTTTCTCTTTCTCTCTCCTTCTTTTACTTTCTCTTTCTCTCCTTTTCTTTCTTTAATTTTTACCTTTACTTTAAAATTAAATAAATAAATATTTTGGGTAATTTTTCTTTTTTTTAATTATTTAATGGCCCTCAGCTTCCTTCACTCTGTATATAAAAATATATATATTTAATAAAAAAACAAAGAAATATTTAATTAATTAAATTAAAATATTGTATAGTAAAAAATACAAGGGGCGTGTAAAATAAAAAAGGGAAAAAATGAAGGGGTAGATTGGACGTAAAAATAAATAAATAGTTGGACCCATAGCTGATAAAAAGACCTTAAAAAGAAGCCATAAGAGGCAAACATTCCCTTTATTAAATTAAATTAATTTAACCATTCATTCACTCAATCAGAGCCTTTTTTCCCTTTTTAATCAGTCAATTATTATTTAATTTCCTTATTTTCTTTATTATTAAATGTCCAAAATATACCCCTTATTTTAGCTTAATTAATTATTTGTTTTTCTCCCCCTATTTTTGTTAAAAGGGTAAAATAAAGTAAAAAGCTCCCGTTGGGTATTTTTGCATTTTCAGCAATTTCTAAGGAATGAAGAAATGTTTTTAATTCGTTAAATTGCAAAAAAGCATAAGATTATTTTTAATTGAAAAAATATATATTAAGTAAAACAATTAAAAAATATTAAATAAAAACAAATACTCTAATAACCCCCAACAACCTATTTTCCTTAAAACTTGAATATTAAAAACTTATTCTCTATGCTTTTCTCTTTAATTAAACTTTTTATTTTTTATTTTTATTTTGTTCGTTTATTTTTTAATTTTTGGTTTTCGATTTATTCCTTCTTGTGGGGAGAAATGACTACAACAACTACTACAACTTCTTCTGATTATTCCCCTATTACTTCACAAAAATCAAGTATTTCTTCAGTACAGTCAATGCCTATAATTAACTTTGAGGCTAAGGAGTTAAACACTAAATCTGTTGTTGTCTACCTTGATAGAGCGGAGGTTAAACGTTCTATTGTTTTTCAGAAGCCAGAACAGATTCAACTGCCTGTTAAAATGATGATTAGAATTAATGTAAGGATTAAATAAGATTAAATTTAAAAATGTCCTTATTATTTTATTTGTCCTTAGAAATTTCCTTAAAATATTTTTCCAAGAAATGTCCTTAGAAATTCCTTAAAATATTTTTCTAAGAAATGTCCTTAGAAATATCCTTATTATTTTATTTGTCCTTAGAAATGTCCTTATAAATCCTTATATTTTTCTTTATGTCCTTAGAAATTTAGTTGTATAGCTACTTGCCTTAAAGGGAATTATTTACAGTACAACGTTAATAAATAACAAATAACCTTTATTTAATGTTTTAAAGAAAGAGTTTAGTTGTTGTAGATTTAATTATTTTCTTTACTTAAAAATCCTTTAAAAAAAAAATTTTTCAAATATTTTAATCTATTCAGAATATTTCTCCAATGATTGCAAGGGATTCTATCAGAGTAGATGGTCAAATAAATGTAATAATTTTGGACGTAGATTATGTTGAAATACCCCAATTTTGTAATGATGAAGGAACTGAAAATGTAAGGGGAATAAATTAATCTAATTAAAATATTATTTTTTTAGCTTTCATTTTTGGAATTGGAAACTAGCGATTTAGAGAGTAATTGTGCTACTTTAAATGATCAAATTGATGTATTACAAAAAAGGCTAGATGTTTTAGATGGTGTTGCTAAACAGGTAATAAAGAGCTTTGAAGTCTAATAATTTTGTCTAATCTGACTCTATTGTCCTGAAATTTTGCTCAAATATTCTTTATAGTGTTACCTATTTTCGTTATAAATTTCAGAATTTTTTGTCCAGTTTTTCTACTTTTATGGGCGAAAGAGTGGTAGATGACATTTTGTCCCAATTGACATTTACAGCCTTAACTTTGCATTTACGGACCAAAAAATTCTGAAATTTTTAGAGATGGTAGTTAAATAAATGTACAAAAATATAGGTACATGGGTGCTTAATTTAATGTTTAACAATTTACAAAAATGACTGTCTTTTAATTAAATTTGTTTTTAAAGCTATTAAACATATTGCCAATTTAAATAAATGAATAAATAAAATAAATTTAATTTAATTAAAAATAAAAAGAATATACATACTACGAATAAACTAAAAATTAAAATTTAAAGATTGGAAAGAATGCTCTAGTTTCCACTGATGCAGTTCAGCAAAGACGCTTCCAAACGTCCCAAATACAACAACAACAAATAAATGGTTGTTTAGAAGGAGTAGGGGGGACACAACAAAGTTGGAATTTTTAAATAAATTAAATAAACTTTTTTTTAAAGCCGTTTCAATGCAGTTTGCACCAACAAGTTTATTTCTTTTGAATGAGGATTCAATGAAGAATTTAAGTTCATTTCTTGATTATTATGGTAAATTCTAATTAATTTTATTTTATTTTAAAAATTATTTTTTATAAGGAAAATCAGCAGGAGAGACAAGACGTGAATTACGCCAAAAATCAAAGGAATTAGCTGAATTAAAAGAAAGGCTAGCCAAATCAGAATGGGAATTAAACAAACAAAGAGGAAAAATGGAATATGACAAAAATAAAAGGTAAAAATAATTTAACTTAAAAATTGGGATATTCTGTCATTTTTTGTTTAAATTATTTGTATTTATTTTTATTTGCTTTAATGATTTTTTAATTAAATTATTAAAGGGGTTATTAGAGTAAATACTTTAAACTCTTTTTTCTTATTTTGTTTTTATTTTCTTTAGAAGTATTAATTTGCTTGTTGAAATTCTGTCTAATGAGGATGATTCTTTGATTGATTTACCTTCAACAGAGACTGAAAACTTTTGTGAATTAATATTAGTTTATCAAGTATTTAGCTGTACATGGCGACCTTCCTATTCTTTGAGGGCTTCCAGTTCAGGCAATTTAATTTAAAAAATAAGTTAATTAGAAAGAGGACTTTAAGGTGTTCTAAACAGCCGTTACCTGTCAAAAAGGAAAATGTCAAAGTCTTCAATTAAAATAAAAGCTGGGACTAGTAATGAGAATTTACGTGAAGAGAGCAAAGAAATTGAAGAGGAAGGAAAAGAAAAAGAGGAAAAAGAAAAAGAAGAAGTTAAAGAAGAAGAAGAAGAAAAGAAATATTTAAAAAAAAGAACGAAAAGAAGAAGACTGTTCAGAAGCTATACTTCTTTCTTTTCATGGAATGGTTGAACAAAATACTGATGAGGTTAATTAATTAATTAATTTTTAACTGTGTTAATGCTTTGTTTTTTCTAACCTTTTAATTTATTAAATTACAAGGTCTTTACCCTCTATTTTTTTCTTTAGTTTATCCCTTGGTTTAATGTTAAATAGACAGTTACCTTTAAGTTAGTGTTACCGCTCGGATTGTGCTTACTCCCCCCCTTTGGTTTTTTGATCTTAAATGGACTATATCTAAGCTACTTAATAAACATTTAAACAGCTTCTTCCTTATCTTCTTTCAAACAATTAATTTATTTCCCTCCTTTCAGGACTGGAGAGATGCCCAATTAACCTTAAGTACAGCACAGCCTTGTTCTGCTAATTCTGTTCCTTCTCTGCCTTCTTTAAATGCAATGCTACAGAGAACAGTGATTAGGTTAGACTATTTAAATTAATTGTTTAATATTTCCAGTGGTTTTCGTCAAAGAAATCATTCAACAGCAACAGCCAGACACAGAAGAATGATGCTTAACAGTCATGCTGCTTCTCAGGAGGATTTGGATGCGGGGATTGGGTCTTTTGACTATAATGAGTTAATCGATGCACAGGCAAGTAGTTAAACAAAAGTTTAGAGGTTATTGTCTGACTTGGATATTTTTGTAGACCTTTAGGGGATGGCTTTGAAAAGGCTTTACCTTTAGACATACACACCCTTCTGTTTAAATTAATTTATATTTTGGTGTAAGCCCTTTAGAGGTTTAACTCCTCTACTTTGCCTTATTAACCCAACACTGACTATTTATTTAAATTTAATTTATTTAAAATTTTGCTCGCCTTTTAGCATTTCATTTTCCTCTATAAACTTGAAACTAGTACTCCCCTTTGGAGTCAATTTTAATAAATAAATGGGATATTTCCTTACCTTTTATAGCCTTTTTAAAATTAATGATCTATTCTATTAAATAAATAAATATTTAATTTTTAATCTTTCAGCATTTACAACAACAAATGAGAGGAGCAGCGCTTGCTACATCTGTGCATGGAAGTGGTTCAGAAAATTGTTCAATTCATGTAATTAAATAATTTTAAAAAATTTTTTCTTAAATTTGCTTAATATATATTATTTCAAATTTAAAACAATTTAAATTAAAAGGAAAAAGAGGGGAAATGATCATAACGGTGTCTTATAATTGTATTTTTGTAAGCCTTTTCTTTGAAATGGGCTAATTATTTAAACATTTAGGGACATTTATTTTTTTAATTAAAAAAAAAAGTTTTTATTTCAGTCACTTGAGCAAATCCCTTCAACTTATTTTCCTATAGATTATCTTTGCACAATTCCTTCTGATGGACAACCTCATAAGGTTTGTTTTTATGCTATTTAAATACTTTGTTCCTTATGCTTAATAAGGGTAATAAAATTTAAAAAAGTTTAAATACTTTTAATTACAAAAAGAAATGAAATATTAATTAACTTTACAGATGCTTGCGGACAATATTTGCGGACAAATTTATTTAAATAGAAATCAGAATTCTGATAATTAAAATCAGAATTTTATTTAATAAAGAGTTCAGTTAAGACCAGAATTCTGATATCTAATTATCAGAATTCTGATTTTTAATTATCAGAATTCTGATATTTTTAAATACTTTTGTCCGCAAATATCGCCTTTCAGTTTCCCCGCCCTTTACTAATATATTAAATAAAGAGATTAATTTACTTCTATTTTTTGTTGTTATTCTTTAATATAATTGTACCTAAAAATTTATCAAAAAATTGTTTTTTTCACAATTTAGTAATAATTATATTTATTCAATGGAACAAAGTATATAATTAAAAAATATATTTTAGTTATTTATTTTATTTAAAATTTCAATGAAAAAAAATAAAATAAATGAATAATTTTGTAAACAGAAAAAGGGAAAAATAAATAATAATTAAAAAAAAAAAACTTTATTTAATTTAATTTATTTAGGGACTTTGGGAATATTTAAATAAAATAATTTTTATTTTATTTTTTTTTATTTATTTTTCTTTAGATTGATATTGCACACATTGAACTATTACCTACTTATTGGCATGAATGTGTTCCTTCTAGAATGTCAAGTGCTTTTATTAAGTAAATTTTTTTAAATTAATTTTATTTAATTTAATTAATTTAATTTTCAGTGCAAAATTAGTAAATTGTTCACCTTTGCCTTTACTCCCAGGGCCACTTTCTGTATTTTTTAACAACAGCTTCGTTTCTACTGTACATTTATTTTTTATTATTTATTTAAATTTTCTTTTTGTCTAAATTCCTCCTCTTTATTCCGCACAGCTTTAATTTTTATTTTAATAAACCCTCCGGGTTCTTATTTATTTAAATGAATGTTAATTTGGTGGGGCGTCTATTGGAATAAATTAAAAATTATTTTTAAATTCAGACATTTAATTAATTTTTAATTATTGCAGACCCATTTAAAGCTTGTCTTACCCGGAGAGGAATTTCGCTGTCTGCTAGGTGTTGACCCAGCAATTAAAGTTGACTACAAAAGAGCAAATACTTCAAATGAGCAATTTGGCTTTATGACAAAGAAAAGTTTATCTACACATGAACAAGCAATTTTATTGCGAAATGCAAAGGCTAATCAAAGTGTTCAAATAACAATACGTGAACCATTACCAAAAGCAGTGGATGACCAAGTTAAGGTAAATTAAAGTTTTTAATTTATTCTGGTTAAAAAGAGGCTAATTTTCTAATTAAATAGATTTAGAGAAAATTAATTTAATTTTAATTAAATTAATTAATGTATGAGAAGGTATTTAAATATTTTTTTTTAATATAAAATACCTCCTATTTTAGGGGATTTTTCTACTATTTTTTAAATATAGACTATTCCCCTATTTAATGGTATAACCCATTTAATATTAGGGACTACTATTAGAATTAATTAAAAGATTAGGTAAAACTTTATTTTCCTTTTTAATTTATTTTATTTATTTCGGAGAAACATTTTTTTTCAAAAATTAAATTAAATAGAATATAATGAAATATTAAAGCCTTTTATACTCTCTTTTGAAAGAAAAAAAAAGAACTTTTTTCAGTCATCTATAAAAACAAAGCCCCGCTTTCTGATGTAGTGTGAGAATATATAAACATTGGGCTATCAAACATTAGTGAGTAAAAATTTTTAAAAATTAATGTTTTCCATCTAAAAAATTAAAAAAATGTTTCTCTTCTATTTTTAAAAAATTTTAATTAAATTAAATTAATTTAACAGATTGCTCTTATCCAGCCTGACTTAAAATCCCAAAAATTAGAATGTAGACTAACAAAAGAACATAATTTGGAATGGACAGTTAGATTGGCACCTGGAGAACAGCGTGAACTTGTTGTTAAATGGACAGCCGAATATCCGGCACAGGAGGTTGGAATTAAACAAAGCTCTCTTCTAAAGCAAATAGAAGGGAAAAATAAATATTTTTGATGAATTAAAAAAATCCTTTTTAATTTATTAAAATGTAGAGGGAGTGCCCTTCTATTAGAAAAAATGGGGAAATATATAAGAAGAGTAGAACTCTACTTGAGGTGTTTTCCTTTACTCCCTCTCTTTCTCTTTAAGGTAATTTAATTAATTTAATTTTTTTTTCTTTTTTCTCTAAACCCTCCGATTTCTAAAATTCACTCTAATTAAGCATTTAAATAAAATTTCTTTTTTCAAAAAAAGAATTTAAAAAACCTCTTTTCTAAATAAATTTTGTTGTTTACAGTGTGTTCTCTTCACAAGTGGTAATTCCTGTCCAAGTCTAAATATTGCTCAAACTTATGGGAGAATCCAATAAAATATAGGCCTTATTTTTATTATTGATGTGATAAAGAATTGATGTTTTTAGCTGTGGAGGAATAATTAAATTTTTAATTAAATAATTATTTAATTAATTAATTCGTGCATTTTTAAAATTAAATTATTTTCCGTTTATTTTAATAGATTAAACAACCTTCTCACACTTTTTAGTTCCTGGTTCTTTAATTCTTTCCTATACCTACCCAAAATTTTTATTCTAATAGAAGGGCATTCATTTTTTTATTTTTTTAATGTTTTAATTTGACTGCCCTTCTATTAGAGAGTTCCCTTTTTCGACCGGTTTTCAATTGTATAAAATCAGGTATTTAATAGGGAACTAAAATTTGAATGAGAAAGTTTATTTTAAAATAATTTATAAATTTATTTTAATTAAATCTTTTGTTAAAATATTTAATTTTAATTTTTTAATACAAAAATTGTAGCCTTTTTCTTTCCCTACACGCTAATTATTATTTAACTATTATTTTTAAATTATTATTTAGATATTCTCATAAATTAATTTTAATTATTCTTTTTTATTTGTCATGCTTTCCTATTTTTAATTTTTTAATAAAAATAAAAAGGGTATTTTTATTTTTTAAAATTTAAGGTTTTTTTTTTGAATTAAATAATTCTAATAAAATTAATTTCATAAAAATGGAGACAGTTTGAAATTAATTAATTGTTTTTTTAGTTAAAAATAGACTGTAAACGCCATGCTTTATTTCAAAGTATAGTAACAATGATTTTGAAGAAATTGAGCTTTGGCGAATAAAAATAATTTATATTAGTGTTTGGCACATTTCGGTCCAAGAATAAAAAAGTATCAAGCAGTAGAAGAAAAGAGCACAGCGTAGAAGACATTCGTGGCCGCGGTCCGGGTTGAGCTGTATTGAATGCAGGAAGCGGAAGAGCATAAAATGTTGTTTCTTTTGATGTAGGCGCTGTTGTTGAATAGTTCAGACAGAGTGTTTTTCAGACTGGCTTTTATAATATTTTATGGAGAAACTTATACTGGGACACTCCACCTCAATTCACGCAACAATTTTACTATAAAAACCCAGTCAATTTCTTCATTATTAACACAACAAAATCTTCATCAACACAACATTCTCTACATCAAACAGACAACAACAACAACAACTTCATGCTCTTCCACACTCCGCATCCAATGGAGCTCGACACAGTACCTTGGACAAGAACTTCTTTGACTCTTCGTTCTCTTCTGTTGCTGCTGCTGGTTACACTCTTTGTGCCTGGGGGACACGGACAGACCGAAACCGTTGGACTTGGAAAACACACTCTGCTGAAGAACGGTACTGTGGAGCTCAATCAAGCATTGTTAGACTTGGACCACATCTACATGGGCCTCAAGAACATCAACACTACTGAATATGAGCGGCTGTTTCCCGGTGCTTGCAATGTTCAAATCAAAGGCGACTTCATGTAATAATTATTTATTTTTAAATAAAATTTAATTTTTATTATTTTTTAAGCGAAATTCATTACAACGGCTCATTGTGCACTGTGGACCTGATTAGTTACTCCAAGGATCCGACCAATTTCAAGGCAGGAGTCAGAACCAATGAGAAAGAATGTCTTAATGAGGGTTTAGAACTTGAGGACATTTTTGATAATACGTGAGTTGCTTTTTTAATTTTTGAAATTTCTTTCATATTGTTTTTTAGTCTACCCTTCGTCTACAGCAGAAACAACAATGAGATCGAAAAATTCAACACAGAAGGTCCTCCTAGTGGTGAAGGTTGTGTTATGAGTGACTGTAGCACAATAAAAGGATACTGCATGTTATGGACATCTCTTGAAGTTTTATGGAGCAGATCGGGAAATAATGTTCGTGGTCGCACCCATTTAAGTAAGTTATATCTTAATTGTTAAATGTATTTTACAAACTTCAGTTGGCGACTATGGTTCATCCCCTCAGAAGATTAGTGCCGACAATACTTTCGAAGTGAACACAGCAAAAGAGTACGACGACATTCGTTGTGTTCCAAGAAAAGCAATCGACCAGCCAGTTGCATGGAAGATCACAAATACCCATCTCAAGGGTGAATATCTGTTTGTCTTCAGCCTGCTTTCATTGAATGCTTCTAATGTATTCAAAGGAAAAGAGCTCACAGGAAAAAAACCGCCTGTGCCTAAGTGTGACCTCTTCATTCAATTTGTAAGTTTTTACCTTTAACAAAGAGTAATTAATCTTATTTTTATTTAGGATGCTTCCAAATATCATCTACTTACTGCCATTCCTTCTACAAGTTGTACAAAAACATCGGCAACAACTCAAACTACTACGACTATCACAATGGAAGAAGCTTCAAACCCACCGGCTCTAGGGAAGAAGGAAACGTCAAAATGTCCAACGTCAAAGTGTCCAATTTCAACATGCCCAACCAGTTCAGAGGAAGGATCTGGGTTTGGTGCTGTGTTTATCATTATCCTTCTTTCACTTGCTCTGATCATTGTCACTGGAATCTCGATATGGCTCTGGATGAGGAAGGATGAAGTGAAGGAAACGAAGAAACCTGAAAAGTCAGAGCATAAACGCTTACGTTCACTTTCTGACAATGAGGCAAAGACAAAGGGCTCTGATGCTTTTGGGACATCTGACAAACGAAAAGAAGTAAACTTATTTAAAAATAATAATTTAATTAAATTAATTTTTTCTCCTCTTCAGCGAAGGACCAGAGAAGAAGCTGCTGCACAGGGACATCCTTCAGAAGGAAAGGCTGTAACTAAGAGGAAGCCAGAGGAGATAAAAGCCAAGACTGATCAGCCTCCATTGATTAAAGCAGAAACTGGCACAACCAAGCCTGTGGTGGACAAAGGAAACTCAACGGCAGAAGTGGACGTCAAGAAGGCAGTGAACAATGAACACGGTGTCAATAAGCCCAGAAGTACGGTCGTCGAAATGTCAACAACTGGTGTGAAATCAAACGCCGAAGAAGAGGGAGGGGAAGAGGAGGGAAGCGTGCGAGAGACATCCAAATGAAGTGATGAGTGGCTTCGAGACGAGTACCTGTAACAACAAAAGGAAGGGAAGGAAATGATATAAAAATAGATGTAAATATTGTTCTGTAAATATATATATATTGTTGTTGTTCTTTATGTTTACCCATATTATATTAATTGTTTTCCCCTTATATATTCCTTAATCCCTAAACTAATATATATCCCTATTGTTTTTATTGTATGTATTAAATGTATATATAGATATTTGTATTTGATTGTATGTATACTTAATGTTGTAATAAATATATATTGAAAAGTATTTGTGTGTATGTCTAGCCTTAAGTTTGAAGAATTGTTATTCCTTTCAGAAATAGACTTTACCCTTTCCTAATTAATTATGTTGATTTTGTTCATTGAGTTTAAAATTTATTCATTTTTACATTTTTATTAACAAAATAAATAGTAAAAAATTATTTATTTTATTAGTTATTGACCGGGTAAATGTTGGCAAAATAGAGTGAAATGCATGAATTATGGCGAGAGTCGAGAAATAGGTTGGGTTAATAACGAACGTTTTAATTAAAATTTTTATCTCATCCCTACCAAAGGTATTTTATCCATCAAAACGTTATTAAAAATATTACCTAATTTCTAAGCCTATAGGGCGTCTATTAGAATAATTAAATATTTTTAAAAATTTCTACTTTTATGAATGATTAATTGATTGCTTTATTTAAATTAAATTCTTTAAATTAACTCATTTATTTAATAATTAGGTATGCGATGAGATAGAGACTCTAATGTACTTTATATTATATTAATATATATTAATTAATTAATGATCACAAAAATAAGAATTGAGAGTGGATTAAAAAAGGGAAAAATATAAAAAAGAGGGAAATAAAAGTAAATGGGTAAATAATAAAAAAATTATTCTAATTAAAAGGTCAGGGAAAAAGGTTGTAATTAATATCAAAAGAAGAGAAAGAAAAGAAAAAATAATTGTATGTAGTCTTCACCGTTATTATTATTATTAGCTATTAGAAATTAATTGCAAATTCTCAAAGTGTGGGTTTGTATAGCTAAAGTTGGCAAATGTGTCGGGATCCTGGAAAGAAATAAAAAATTAATTTAATTACTTTATTAAAGGAAAAATGCTCCAATTAGGGGATTAAAGGGGAAAAGAACAATTAAGTATTCTCCTTTAATATTCTATTATTCTTGGGTTTTGACCTTCCATTCTCTAACGTACTTTATTAGTTTTCTATATTTTGTGTAGAGTTAGGAACAGGTCGGAATCCGTTCCTATTTCCCGGGTTTTCGTTGATTCCCGGGTTGAAACCGGGAACGGGAATTCCTGGTCTCGATTTTTTAAAAAATTCTTTTTCTAATATTGGGTAGTCTAATTTAAGCTAAGGACTTGAGATTTGAGTAATATTCAGTAGAGAAATTTCGGAAAATAAAGTCAAGACACGTCTTATCTGTTCGGGATTAAATGAATGACCTCAAAAGAGATCGGGAAAAAGCAAAAAACTTACAATAGAAGCAAGTAAATGTTTGTCCTGAATAGGGGTTAACAAAGCCTTTTCTTGAGTAAAATCATCATCAAAATTAGATGTATCATCAGCACTTTTCTACAAAAAAGAAGAATAAAATAAAATAAATAAAATACTAACCACTAAAGGCTTAAATGGAGGTATTGTTTGTCTACTTTCAAACTTTTTCCAATCAACTCCTCTAAAGAAAGAGTGTTGACGAATTGGACCTAAACAGAAAAATTAAACAAATAAAATAAATTAATTGAATTAATTAAACCATCAGGGCATTCAGGCATTCCCAACCGTGTATTTGGATTTCGATCAAAGAGCTAAAAATTAAATAAATTTTAATTTATTTAATTAAATGTTTTATTTAAATTTTATTTTTTAAAATATAAATTACAGCAGAAAGTATCTTTGCCGATTCTTTACCAATCCATTTAGGGAAGTAAGGGCGTTCATTAAGAATTGCATCAAACAATTCATCCTCCCCATCTCCATGAAAAGGTGATTGGCCAATAAGCATTTCATACATTAGAACACTTAATTTAAAAGAAAATTAGAAGGGGACTCTATTAAATTAGTTTATTTGCAACTTTTAATTATGCAAAGAAGTCCGCAAGTTTTATCCGCAAGTAATAATATTAATTTTTTCTAAACAGATTTTTTAAAATTTAATACTTGCGGACAAAACTTGCGGATTTTGGTCGCATACTTAAAATACCGTTTATTTTAATTATTAAAGCAAAAAACAATCTTAAGGTTATTTTAATTAATTAATTAAATTTTATTTAAATTAGAATTTACCCCAAACTCCAAAAATCTACAGCCTGGTTATACAACTGTCCTTTAATAATTTCTGGCGAAATGTAATCAGGAGTACCGCAGAAAGTAGAAGCCATTCCGTTTTCTCTATTAGACTCTGTTTTACACATTCCAAAATCTGCCAAATGAATGTGTCCTTCATTATCGAGAAGAATGTTATCCAGTTTTAAATCTTTAAATTTAATTAAATTTAATTAATTTAATTAAAAGAAACCTCTATAAATAATGTTTTTAGAATGTAAAAATTGTAAAGCACAAATAATCTCACAAGTGTAAAAACGAGTCCGATTTTCGTCAAATCTTTTGACCTAACAATAAGAAAAATAAATTTAAATTAAAATATAAAAAGAAGAAGAATTAAAAAAGAACGGAAAAAATAAAGGAAAATAGGCGTTAAAAAAAGGTTTAATTTCCAACTTTAAAAAGTAAGAGAAAAAGAAAAAAAGTTTCTTTTTTTCTCTAACAACCTGTTGTATATGATACATTAAATCTCCCCCATTTAAATATTGCATAACAAAGAAGAGGTATTCATTAGATTGAAAACATGCAAAAAGTTTACATAAAAAAGGACATTCACCAGATAAAATGAGAACTTTTCTTTCAATAAAAGTACACTTTAAAAGGGTTAAATTAATTAATTAATTAATTAAAGAAAACCTCAGTATCATCATCTTCTAAAATTACATCTTTTTTTAAACATTTCATTGCATAGAATTGACTGTGATTTTTTAACTCTACCAATAGCACCTAAAAATTAAAAATTAAATAAAAATATATAAAAGAAATATGTAAATAAATTTATTAAATAAATACACATCTCAGAATTAATTTAAAAAATAAAAATTATTTTTTTTTAAGTACAAGGGCTTATATTTTTTTATTTTTTGGCAACACATACCCTTCCTTCTAATTGAATGTAAAAAAACCAACTAAATCGATTTAATTAAATTAATTTCCAATTATAAGGACAAAATAAAGGGACAGGTCAGAGGTGGTTAAAAAGTGTTTACAACCCCCGGTGCTTTTATAAAATAAAATAAGAAAGTTCAATTTAAAGTGTTTACCTTCCCAAAGCTTCCCTTCCCCAGCACTTTGTGAATAGTAAAATGTGTAAGCTTATATTGTCGAGGAGAATCAGTACTACCAACTATTAAATTGTTGTTGTCTATTCCTTCGATATTATTTTTTTCTTGTAAAGAATCGGCAACACCAGCATTGGATACCCTAAATAAATTCTGAAAGAAATTAATTAATTAATTCAAATTAATTAAATAACCTTAAATTTATTTCCAACTCCATTAACCATTTGTTGTTCTTTAACAAATGAGGAAGTTGTAGAATTTGTTGTAGCACTTCTTTTAATTTCAATAAGTGCATCGGATAATTGTTTTTGATTTACACCGCAAAGGTTGGGCATATGTTTTTCACAACGGAAATGACTTTAAAAAATAAAATTTAATTTTCTTTAATTTTTATTGAATTTTATAAAGTAAAATTTATTAAAAAAAAGGAAAATAATTTTAAAGGTTATCCTACACTTGCGGACATTAACCACTATTTGCGGACAATGTGCGCATTTAATTAAATATGTCAGAATTTTCTGATTTCTAATTTTTATTTTTTATAAAATAGAATAAATAATGGTCTGTTTTATGGTTTTTAAAAAATTATTATTTTTAAACTAAATAATATTTATTTATTTTTATTTTTAGTAGAAGAGAGTGATCTCTTTTCTCCCCCTAAAATTAAAAGGTTCAATAAACAATGTCCAATTTTTAATTGTAAACAAAATAGACCTAAGACTGTAATGACTCAATTAAAAATAAATATAATTTTTTTTTAAAATTAATTATATACCAATTAACCCCACAAACTTCACATTTCAACCCTTGTCTAAAAAGTCCATAAAGAAGAGAACCACAATGATCACAGAATGTTAGACTTTTAAAATTATAACTGAAAAGAAGAAAATTTTGATTTAATTAAATTAAAATAGCTAACGGTTTAAATCTGTGAGGAACATCAATTTTAAATCTTTCTTTAAGGTAAATTGTATCTTTTGTGTTTTTAGCAGAGCCTGGACATTGACTTAAAGTTTTTTCGTGACATTTTTTGTGAACCGCTGGAAAATAATTTTTAAAAGAAATAGCTTTTTTTATATTTTAAATATTTTTCTAAACCAATAGAATTAATTATAAATGCAGGGACTCTAGTGTTCTTTTAATGTTTGTCTATTTTATATTAATAAATATGGAAGTAATTAATTATTAAGTTTTAAGTTCAAACTTGGAAAATAATTATTTTTTTAAGCTTGAACTTAAAACTTGAAATATTTATTTTTTTAAGCTTAAGCTTAAACTTGGAAAAATAATTTTTTAAGTTTGAACATAAAACTTGGAAAATAATTATTTTTTCAAGTTTGAACTTAAAACTTAAAACATTCATTTCTTCAAGTTTGAACCTAAAACATTATTTTTTCAAGCCTAAACTTAAAACTACTCATATTCAAAAAGATTATTTATAAAACAAAATACACTTAAATACGTAAAGGAAATACGCAGTATAAAAGAATAGTAAAACAAATTGTCTACCAAGTGTGCATAGTTGACATTGATATCCCTGTTTATTAAGTCCCCACATAAATTCTCCACATATTGAACAAAATGTAAATTGACGAAAGGATGTTGTAACAAATTCGTGGCCTCTGATTTCTAAAATTATTTTTAAAATTAATTTAATTAATTAATAGACTAAACCATGTATTTTTGCATGTTTAATGGCACCCCTTCTTCTATAAATTCCATCACCAAAACCTTTAGGTGTAGCCATCTGGGAAGCACCACTTTCTTCTGAAAGTTGCTCCTGTGAGCCATTGCCTATTTTTAAGGTTTGGGCCAAAATACGTCCACAGGGTTTTAAACTAAATTAATTTAAATTTAATTAAATTTTATTTAATTTTATTTAATTAAATTAATTAAATTAATTATTTAATTTAAATTAAAAATTTAATTAAATGAATTAAATAAAATAATTAAGATTAATTAATTAAAAAATTAATTAATTATCTATTAAATTTAATTAATTAATTTAAATTAATATATTCTAATTAATTAATTAATTTAATTGATTTAATTAATTAAATATAATTAATCAATTTAAATTAATATAATTAATTAATCTTAATTAATTAAAATTAATTAAATATTTAAATTATTTAATTAATTAATTTATTTGTTTTAAAAGCACAATAATTCTCCCAAAATATTTAATTTAATTTTAAAAATTTAAAATTACTTTATCCAAATATGTGTAACTGCATCTGTTTTGCTTTTACATACAATATCCTACAAAAATTAAAATTAAATAAAAATAAATTAAATTAAAAAATACTTCAAGCCTCATAGTAGCATCTGCTACAATTGTTTTTTCATTTTGGACAAGCATTTGGAGTACCCGATTTTGCAAAATGCCAACATCAAAGCATTTCTCCCATTGCAACTGCATTGTTTTTCTTTTTTGAATTAATCGGTTTTCACCTAAATTAATTAAATTAAATTTTTAAAATTTTTTAAAGGCTTAGAATTTAATTAAATAATTAAAATAAAAGAGTATTTAATTAAATTAAATTTTTTTTAAGCTTTAAATTAAATTAAATTTAATAAAATAAATTAATTAAATTAATTTCCTTCAATTTTTTAAAATTAAATTTCCTACCATTAACCTCCACTTTTTCTTTAACATTAACAGCACAGGTTAGATCAATCAATTGACAATCTGGGGGTAATTGATCTTCTGGCATTTCCACTCTTAAAAGCTTTAAACGAACAACAGAAAGTACTTCAGGTAGAGGGGTGGAAACCTTTATTTAAATTAATTAAAGCAAATTAGTTTAATTCTAAAAAACCTCTTTTTGGCAAGGAGAAGAAGCACAAGAAGGAGAAGAAGCTAAGGGAACAGAAGAAGAAGTTGTACAAGTAGTTGTACTTGTTGAAGTTGTTGTTGCAGCAGTAGAGGCCGCTGGGGAAGAAGACAACATTTTCTTATTTATTCCGTTATTTGTACTATTTAATAGACTATTTATTGAGCCGTTTGGTGATTGCTTTAAAAATCAATTTAATTAAATTTAAAATATGATGCTTACTTTAGGCGTCGATTGGCCAGATTCGTTGTCTTGAAATTCAGTCTCCAGCAGGTCCTCCAAAGGGAAAAGGTCGTAAATCTGAAAATAAATATTTTTTTAATTTATTTTAATTTTTTTAAAGAAAATTTTATTTAAATTAAATTAATTAATTTAATTAAAATTAATTAGTTAATTAAATTAAAAAAAAATTAAAAATATATTTAATTGATTTAATTAAACAATCAGACCAGAAAATAAATAAATAAAATTAATTAATTAAAATAATAACAATTAAATAAAAATAAAACAAAAAATAGAGGAGAGAACGTCTATTGAATTAAAGACAAAAATTCAAAAAATTCAAAAAAAAATTGAAAAAAATTTAAAAAAATAAAAAATGTGTCAGGCAATGAGAGAGGCTTTTACCCTTCTATTTTCTAAATTATTTAAAAAAAATTAAATTTTTAATATTTTTTTTTAAATTTTTTTAAACAACCCTAGTCTCAACCCTATTAACGAGAAAAAAGAGAAAAAAAATAATTTAATTAAAAAAAAATAAATTTAAATATTTTAAATTAAAAAAATAATTTAAATATATTTTTAAAATAATTTTAAATAATTTTTAAATAATTTTAAAAAATAAATAAAAAATAAAGAGCAGAAGATAGTCACCTAATTTACATGGAAAAATATTTTTTAATAAATTAAATAATTAATTAATTAAATAATATTGACAAAAGAGAAGAACAAAACAAACAAAATAAATAAATAATAAAAATAGGTAACTGGTTGTTGCATAAAAATATTTTCACCCAAATATCTATACCCCTTTTAATTTGCGTTGTTTAAAACAATTTAACTAACAGACATACATACAAATCAGAATAAATAAACTTTATTTCTCTCTAATAACAAGAGCTGTGCGCAAAAACGTTAATTAATTCAACTTTTCTTCAATATTTAAATAAACTTGAATATACTCTTTTAAAGAATATTCTCTCCAAGTTTATTTATTTTGCTTTAAAAATAAAACTTTTTTTTAAAGTTTTAATATTTAAATAAACTTGAAGTTTGCAAGCGTATAAAAGGAAAAGTTTTAAAACATATTCTCTTCATTTTAATTGTTCTCACAGGCTTATTTATTTAAAAAATAAATTTTAAACTAAAAATTAAAATTTTAAGAAATGACTAATTTTTAAATAAATTTTGATTTATTTATTTTTTTAAATTTAATCCGCTATAAAGATTTATTTAATATTAAAAAATAATATTTATTTACTCTCATCAAGAAAAAAAATTTAAAAAAAAGTAAAGAATGTAGTAAATCTTTTTTTTGTTTTTTGTTTGTGAAAAGTAAATACTCTTTAATATATAAAATAACAAAATATATAAAAAATTATTTTGCGCATCTTATGACGAGAAAAAGGAACGAACAAATATTGAAGAGAAGTGAGAAGGAAAGAAAAAAGTTTGTGAGGGATTAGGCAGGTTGGGGGAGATGTTTCGGCGCAGGAGATAATGAGGGGTGATTTAAACAAAATAAATAAAAATTAAATATTCTAATTTGGTTTATTTTAATTTTTAAGAAGTTACAATTTTAGTTTTAAAGAAATTACAAAGAAATTCAATTAAAAAGTTGTAATTTTTTTAAATTTTAATCTTTTGTTGAAGGTCAATCTATGTAGAAGGAGACCAACTGAGCGCCAACTACTATAATAAGTGAACGGTTAGGAACTTTTTGTTGTTTTTGGTACCATTTTATAGAGAAGGTTATTAACTACAAAATAACAAAAAAGCAGATTTTTTGAAAAATTAGAAAAAAAGTTATATTCAAAAAACGTTCAGAAACTCAAATTTTCTGAAAAGGTTGTAATTTTTTGATCATAACTTTTTCCTTCTTTATCTAAAAATTCTGATTTTCTGGTATTTTATAGCTAATTTTCTGCTCTATCGAATGGTACTATAAACACCTAAAAGTATAAATTAGTTCATTTATTATGAAACATGGCGTTCAGCTAGTCCATCTCTCTGTCACTTCCGTTAATCTTTTGGCCATAACTTTTTTAATAAATTTTCAAAAATTCTGAAATTTTTAATAAAATTATTTAACACTTTTCAGAACATAAATACAAAATTTTATACTTCTAAGTAATCATTAAGATAATAATTTTATTGACGAAAGTGTTCAAGTGTTGCATGCGTCTAAACGAAGAGAAAGAGAAAAAAATTTTTTTAAAGAGAGAAAATAAAAAATATAAAAAGAACTAATTTGAATGTATTGCCCTACTACTCAATCATTTATTTTGATAGAAAAAAAAATTTTTTAAACTAAAAAATAAAAAAGTTGATAAAAAGGTATGCTCCAAAGATTTTAGTGTAAACTTTAAAATTAAATTATTTTAAAAAAAAATAAAAGGTGGTAAAGTCTACATATAAAAGGACACTCTAAAGTCTCCTTTTAACAGAGAGGATATTTTCTATTAATTTTTTAAATATTTTTTTTTAATTTTTAATTTATTGGGGAAAGGGAGGTTTTAAAGTATTTAATTAAATTAAATAAAAATTAATTTTTAATTAAACAATTAATTTTTAAATAATTAAAAAATATAAAAATTTAAATAAATAAATTTTTTATTTAATTTAAATTAATAAAAGCAAAAAATTTAATTTAATTCTTATCAAAATTAATTTTATTTAAATGCAAATATTTTTAACTACTAAATTTAGAAATTAATGCATTTGTCAAAAGTAATTAAAAAATAATTAAAATTTAAAGGAAAATGCTGAATTTTTGTTTACTAAAAATTTTTTAATTTTTTCTCCTTTTTGAATAAAAAAATATTCCAAAAACGTAAATAGCAGTTAGCGACATTTGGGTGCAGCCAATTGGGGTAAGGACGTTTTGGTGCGGGATAATAGAACGCCCTAGGGGAGCTTAAATTAACGAAGGTACAGAACTAGAAAAGAAGGTAAAACACAAGGAAAACACAAAACAAAAATAATGCGTCAAAACGTCCTCACACCCAACTGTCCTTACCTCACAAAAAAAGAATTAATTAATTAAATGCCCGAAAAATATTTAAAAAAAAATATTTTTGTGTGAAAAAAAAATAAAAAGAAAGATAAGGAGAAAAATAGAAAAGAAATACATATTTTATTTTATTTTAAAAATTATATTCCATGGACTCAGTCAAGCGATATTTGTGCTCTTCTGACTGCAAAAAACGAGAAAAGGCTTTTACTAAAAGAAAAAAAAAAGAAATTGGCTAAAAAGGACAAAATTATTTAGCCAAAAGCTTTCTTTCTCTTTTTACAGCTTTTTTCATTGACAATAAAAAAAATAGAAAAAGCTAAAGGAATTCCCTAAAGGAATTTCCTTTTTATTTAAATAGACAAGTGATAGTTGTTGTAATAGAAGGATATATTTAAAAGGCTGCTTTTTCTTTCACAAAATGCTTATTAAATTTTAATAAATAAATAAATAAATTGTCTGATTGTTTTAAATAGATAATTAAATTTAAAGGAAATAGGTATAATTAATTAATTAAAATTAAAAGGAAATTTTAAGCTTTTTTTAAAGGGTAGAAATAGTGTTAGAGAGCCAGTTCATCGCCAGGCTTATAACTCTCGAACAGTTGGGTATTTTTTCTTGGTGTTTTTGGTACCATTAAATAGAGCAGAAAATTACTACAAAATACCACAAAATCATAATTTTTTGAAAATTAGAAAAAAAGTTATATACAAAAAACATACCCAAAAAAATCAAACTTAAAGGCAAACGTTAGTTTTACTCCCATAACTTTTTTTCTTTTTAACCAAAAAATCTGATTTTAAGGTATATTATAGAAAATTTTCTGTTCTATTTAATGGTACCAAAATTATCTAAAACAATTTAAGCTATAAATTTTAAAATGGCTGGCGATGAAGTAACCCGCACCTGCCTTATTTTAGTACTAGACGCAAGAGTTAAAATAAAACTTAAGTTTATTAATTAATTAAAACTTGCTGTTTTTATTGTATTTAATTATATTAAAAGTAAAATTAATTAAATTTTAATTTAAATTTATTAAAAAAAGAAAACAAAAATTAATTCTGAGAAATAAAATGAACAAAGATTAAATATTTAAATATATTTGGCATTAAAAAAAAAAAGAATTGTCAAGGATAAAAAACAACAACAAAAAATATTTATTTTAATAAATAAAAGAAACAAAAAGGCAATAGAGAAAGAGGGTAAAATATTGAGAATAAATATTGGCTGTTGGTTGGCAATAACACACACAAACAAACAAATATATATACACATGAAAGAGAGAGTATTTATTAAAAATATATTTATTTATTTATGTCAGCCAATTTCATGAAGTGAGAAAATAAAGAGAAATGAAAAAAGGGTTAATATATATTTTTAATAAATAATAAAAAAAAGAATATTTTTTAATATTAAATAAAATTAATTTTATTATTTTAGAGAAATTAAAATAAATTAAAAAATAAATTAAATTAAAAAATAAATTAAATTAAAAAATAAATTAAATTAAAAAATAAATAAAAAAAATTCAGAACCTTTAAATTAAATAAATAAAATTAATCTAAATTAATTAAATTAAAAATTAAATTTTTTTATTTTTTTAAATTTAATATAAAAGCCAGCAGAATTGCTCGTCTCACCGGAAACTATAAAAATAAATAAAAATAAAAAAATATATATTAAGTAAAATAAAAAAATAAAAATAAAAGGGACAGAAATTAATGACCAAGTTTTAAGCTAATTTTTAAAATAAATTCCCTTTTTTCTTTAAGAAAAAATAAAATAAAATTCTTCCTTTTTATAGGGAAATAAAAAAGTTTTTTTTAAATAAATTGAGCCAATTGTACTTTTTATTTTTTTGTTTTTTGTTTTTATGTGTTAAAATCTTTTTTTTTAATAAAATTCTATTAAAAAGTAATTGTTTTTCCGAAAATAAAAAATTAAATTTAAAAAATAAAATTAAAGCTGAGAATTTAAAATAAAACTTGCGGACAGAACTTGCGGACAAAATTTCAAAAATTAAACTTTGTGGTCAAAACTTTAATTAAAATTAACTACACAATTGAAATTAATTTAAATTAATTATTCTCTATTTTTTATAAAAGAAAATGATTTATTTATTTATTTAATTAAAATGTCCGCAAATATTTAATTTTCTGTCCGCAAGTTTCTGGGCCATTTATTTAAAAATTCTTATTTTTTTAAAATTTTTTGATAAAAAACTGATAAATTGATAAAATTAAAAATTAGAATTAATTTTATTAATTTAAAATTATTTCAATTGGACATTTTGATTTTTGGACATTTTGGTAAAATACTAAAAATCCTCAAAAATATTTATTTTTTATTTCTTTTTTTTTATTTACCTCCCAAGGGTAAAACAACCAAGAATTAAAAATATTCATTTAGGGCAAAAAAGATCTTTGATTTTTTGTTTGCATTTTTAAATAAATTAAAAATACATATTTTTAAGAATTTTTAATTAATTTATTTTTAATTAAAAAAAATATTTTTGAAGAATTTTAGAAGGGAATTATTTATTAAAATATTTAATTAATTTTTCTAATTAATTTAATTAATTAATTAAATTAATTAAATAATTTAAATAAATAAATAAATTTAATTGATTAAATAAATAATTAAATTAAATAAATTTAATTCTATTTACTTATAATTAATTAATTAATTAAATTTAATTAATTAAATTTAATTCTATTTAATTAAATTAATTAATTAAATTTAATAAATTAAATTACTTATGTTAAATTTATTTAAATAAAAAACAAAACTTGTATCTAAACAAAAACAAAAATTCTAAACCCAAAAAACACCTAAAAAAACTAAAAATAATTTAATTAAAAAATTAAAACTTGTTCCGCGCCGAAATGTCTATAAACAAATAATTTGTTTAATTTAATTATTTAAATAATTAATTAAATATAAAATGTGTATATATTTAGTTCTTTAAATAAAAAAAGGAAGAAGGAACAAAAATTTTATTAAAAGAAGAAAAAAAAGATTTATTTATTTTCTTCTTCTCTATTTATTTTAATTGAAAAATTTCCTCTTATTTTATTTTTAAACTTTGTTCAATAAATTAAAAAAAATTTTTTTTTCTTTTTTTTTTAATGACGTCTGCAACTTTTTTTTTCTCTAGAGAATTTAAAAAATAAAAAAATAAAAATAAATTGAAAAAATAATAAAAATAGTAAAAAATAAAGAAGATGAAAGAGAAGAGAGAAAATTAAAAAAAAACTTTTTAATTTTTATTAATTTTTAAAATTAAATTAAAAAAATATTAATAATTAAATTTATTTATTTAATTAAATTAATTAATTAAATTAATTAATTTACTTAAATAATTAATTTAATTTAATTAATATAAAAAATAAAAAGGAAATAATTTTTTTCTCTTTATTAAGTTGAGTAAACAATTAAAAATTAATTTAATTAATTAATATTCTGCTTTAAATATAGAAAAAGAAAAAAAGTTTAAAACTTGAAAACTTTAAAATTCTTATTTAAAATCAGAATATTTTTATTTTATTTTTATTAAAAAATAAAAAGAAATAAATAAATAAATATTTTTTGTTTTTGTGGCTAATAAATAAGAAATAAAATTTTAAAGAAAATTTAAAAAAGAAATAAAATTGGGGGTAATAATAAATTATAAAACAAACATTTTTATTAAAGTTAATAAAAATAAAAAAAAAGAAAATAAATAAATAATAAAAATAAACTTTAAATGTTTGGGCGCAGTAAACTTGGCGCGGGGGTAAAAATTGTTTGTTAATTGGTCCCTAGAATTTTTAATTAACTCAGAAAATTAAATAAAAGATAAAATAAACAGAAATATAGATTTTAAAAATATTAAATGATTTTTTTTTACAATTTTAAAATTAAAAAAAAATTAAAAAGAAATAAAGGTAATTAAAAAGGTAAGACAATTTGGGGGTTTATTGCCTACTATTTTTTAAATAAAAAAAATCCCCAAAATTCTGAAATATTTAAAAAATGTGTAAAAAACATTTTAAAATAATTGTTCAAATTTTTACATTTAAAAGACTTAATTTATTTATTTTTCAAGTTTTTAAACTGACACCACTACGCGCAAAACAATCAGAATAAAAATAAATAAATTAAAGAAAAATAAAGAAAAATTATTTTTCTTTTTATTTTAAAAAATAAAAGAAACACTTTTTTACTAGAAAAAAAATTTAAAAATTTTTAAATATTTTTTTTTTAAATAAATAAAAAAATAAAAATGTGAATGAGTCAATAAATGAGTCGAATAAAATAAATTTAAAAAAAATTAAAAATTATTTTAAATTAAAAAATAAAAAATAATTTAAATATTTTTGATTAAATTAATCAATTCTGAATTTAAAAAAATAAAAAAAATATTTAAAGTATTTAAGGTTGAAGAAAAATAATTTTTTAAAGTAGGAGACCTAAAGACTAAATTTAATAAAAGGCCAAGTTTTAAATTTTAATTAAAAATAAAATAAATTTAAATTTTTAATTTTTATTTTTTTGATATTCTAAAATATTAAAGAAATTAATTAAATTTAAATTTTAAATTATTTAACATTTATAAATTGATTATAAAATAAAATAAAAGAGAAGAGAGGTAAACATTAAAAGAAAATGTTATTTAAATGATTAAAGTTTTAAATGACGTGGCAAAAATAAATAAACTTTTTTTTTATTTAATTTAAAGTTTATATTTATTTAAGGTTTATTTATTTTTAATTTTTGTAAATACAATAAGTGTGTTGATTAAATTATTTAAAATATTAAATATTAGTAAGGGGTATTTGTTAATTAAAATAAATATTAAGAAATTTAAAAAATATTATTTTTGGTAATTAATTAAAATAAATTAATTAAAATTTATTTATTAATTAATTAGAATTAATTAATTAAATTAATTAATTAATTAAATAAATTAATTGAATTAATTATTTAATTAAGTAAAATAAATTAATTAAATAAATAAATTATTTAATTAATTAATAAATTAAAATTAATTATTTTTTTTTTCAATAAAAAGATTAATTAATTCCCTTTTTTACCTACCTCTTGACTTGCAGTAGCCTTAATTTGTTGGTGTTGTTTACGTAAATGAAAAACACGTAAAGACAATGCTAAAGACCTAAACTTCATTGCAGCACTATTTTTTAAATTATTAGTTTGTTTTAAATTTAATAAAGTTTTGTTGTTGTCTGTTGAAGCTGTTGCTGCTGTTGCTAATAAATGTGAAGGAGGAACTAATATTTTAATTAAATAATATGTAAATAAAAAGAAATTAATTAATTAATTAAATAAATTAATTTATTTATTTAATTAAATTTAGTTAAATAAATAATTAATTAAATAATTTAATTAAATTAAATGAATAAATTTATTAAATAATTAATTTAATTTAATTAATTTATTAAATTAATAAAATATTAGATTAATTTAATTAAATAAATTACCTAAATAAATAATTAAGTTAATTAAATTTAATAAATAAATTAATTAAATATCAATTAAATAGAAATTAAATTAATTGATATTTAATTTAATTTAATTAATTTAATTAATTAAATTAATTAAATAATTTAATTAATTAAATTAATTAAATAATTTAATTAATTAAATTAATTAAATAATTTAATTAATTTAATTAATTGATTAAATTTAATTTAATTCATTTAATTAAATACAAAAATAATTAAATTAATTAATTTAAAAATAAATTAAAAATATTACTAGAAAAAGGAGTTGTTGTTGTTGTTTCTTTTTCTTCTCTCTCTGTTGTTTCTTTACCTTCACTTTGTTGTTGTTTAACTGTTGCTTTAATATTATTTTCTTTTTCTTTTGAGAATTGTTCTTCTTTCAATTCCTGTGATAAAATAGAAAAATAAAAAAAGAATATTTATTTAAAATTAGATTTATTTAATTTTTATTTAATATTTTTATTTTTTATTTTTTAAAGTAAAAGAATGGTAGGGATGTTTGGGCGCAGGAATATAAGTAAGCAGTTAAGACCTTAGAACTTTGCTGATTAACTCTAATATATTAATTTTTATTTTTTAAATTTTTTGAAGGTTTTATAGGTCTAATTAAATTAACAGGTAATTTTTTAGAAACTTAATTTATTTTTAATTTATTAATTAAAAAAAAAACATTTAAGCAACAGACAATAACCGTTTGAGACTATTTCTCTATTAAAACCTTTAATTCTTTGCCTTTATTTTTTTTTAACTTTAAAACCTAATTTACAAAGATTGTGCCTTTCCAAAAATAATTTTAAAAAATAAAATTAGCTTTATTTAAAATTAAATATTAGCTGCGCCGAAATGTCCTAAAATGCTTACTTTTCAGGCGAACAAAGAATAAATTACTAAAAAAATGTTTTTCTTGAAATAAAAAAGAGGAAAATAAATGTAAAGGAATTTCTAGAAAAAGTAAGCAATTTAAATGGAAAGGGTTAATTTGAAGTGAGAAAAAGGATTTTTTCTGAATTTTTTAATGGAAAATTGACGCGCAAAGGGAAAAAGAAGAAAATAAAAAATCAAAGAAAATGAACGGAAAAAAGAAAAAAAATTAAAAAATAAAATAAAAATGACAGAATGCCAAATATATTTTTATTTTATTAATTGGAAATTTTTTATTTAGGAAATTTAATTAATTTATTTAAATTAATTTATAAGGGAAGGAAAAAGCAATGCAAACTAAGGAAGAAAAAATTAATTAAAAATAAGCATTTTTTTTTTAAAACTTTTTTTAATTAAAAAAACACAAGTATTATTTTAATAAATTAATTAATTCAACCAACTATAATTTACTATTTTTTTTAAAAATAATTAGTTTAATTTAATTAATATTTTTAAAAAATAAAATAAAATATATTAAGCAAAAATATTAAAAAAAAAAATTATTTTTTGCAACATAAATATTTATACATTAAATATAAGGGAAAATAGGAAAAATACAACTAATGCCAAAAATGTATTTATTTTAGCTTTTTCCTTTAGTTTTTAGTGTTTTACTCGAGTATTAAGGAAAAATACGAAAATAAAAAAAAAGTAGTAAATTAACACAAACATAAACACACACACACACATTTTGCTATTGAAACTTTCTTTTTCTTTATTTTCTTCTTCTTTTCCTTTGTCAATTAGTAATGCTTTTTGGGTAAAAATGCTTTAAGAAAAGTTTATTTTAATTTATTTTATTTTAATTTTTTAAGGCTATAAAAATGGGAAAAAAATGTAAAAATAATAAATTTAAAAAAAAAAAGTATTTTTATTTAATATTTAAATTATTTTAAAATTTGTGTTTTTTTTGTAAAGACAGAAACACACAAACATTTCAAGTTTTAAATAAACTTGTGTTTTGTCGTAAAGTTTGTATCGTCAAGTTTATTTAAAACTTGAAATGTTTTGTATTTTATATTTATAAAAGGGAATGTTTAGCAAATTTAAAACACACGCAAAAACACAAACAAGTTTATTTAAATAAGTGTTTTATTTTTCTTTAATAATAAGGCTACACTATGTGTGTGGTATTTGTTTATATATACCCCAAGTAGTTTAAAAAAAGAGAAAAAAAGAATATGGGTAAAATAATAATAAATTATGTTCAAGACTAAAAAAAAATTATTTTTGTTTTTAAATAAATTATTATTTTGCTGAAACTTTTTTCTGAAAATGACAATTTTATTTTCTAAAAATTAATTAAATAAAAATAATTTTTTTACTTAAAATTGTCATTTACAGTAAATAAAATATTTAATAAAAATTAATTAATTTTTAAAAAATAAAATAAAATTAATTAATAATTTAAAAATTAAATTAATAATTTAAATAAATCAATTAATTAATTAAAAATATTATTTTAAATAATTTAAATTTATCACGAAATAAAAAATATTAAAAATAAATGTTTGAAAACTAAAGGTCTTTTCCCCAACAAAAATTAATTAAAAAGAAAAGAAATTAGTTAATTCATTTAAAAAAATGTTTTTAATTTTATGAACACTTTAAAACATTTAAAAATACAAATAAACTTGAAAACACATTTTTTCAAGTTTATTTTTGCAACATTAAAAAAAAGGCTTCTATTAAAGGTATGTAATTTGAGTAAATCCAAAATACGTAAAAATAAATAAAATAGTCATTTTATTAAAAAAAAAAGAAGAAATGCCTTAAGGCAATGAAAAAAAAAGGAAAAAATAATTTTAACAAATATTTAGTATATAAAAAGAGAAAAGTGAGAAAAAATATAAAATACACTTAAATTTGTATTATCGTGGAATATTCTTAATAGGTCTTTTTTCCTTAATTCCCTTTGGAATTACAATGTTTTCTATCTATGGATTAATTCATTTTAAATGTTAAAAAATTAAAATATAAATTAATTAAAAATAAATAATTTAAGACTCTAATGGATGTTTCTTTGAAAAGTTGGTTAGTGACAGAAACACAAAACATTAAAAACACAAAACATAAACATCTGTTGAGTTGTTTGTGTTTTTCCTTTGTTTTTAAACATTTTTGTGTATTAAACAAAAAACAAGTTTTTGTTTTATTCAAACTTAAACGAAAAATACAAAAACATAACAAACCTAAAAACTTTAAAAACACAGCATGTTTTGATGTTTTGTGTTTTTACTGTGTTTAAGAGTTGGTTAAAAAATATTTATAATTATTTTCAAGTTTATTATTTTAAAGTTTTATTTTTTAAAGTTCGAAAAAAAATTTTGATGACATTTGATTGAGAACATTAAATTCTTTAATATTTTTATTTTTATAAAAAATGATCAATTTTTTCTTTTTTAAATTATTAACTGAAATAAATCAATCACTTTTTTTTATTTTTTAATTTTTAAAATATCCAAAAGATCATAAAATTAAAAAAATAATTTTTTTAAGGAATTAAAGGGGTAAAATAATTTATTAAAATTCAGGCCTAGGCAATTTAATTAAAAATAAAAAATAAAAAAATAAAAAATTAAATATTTTATTTATTTTTAAAAAATATCCTAAAAAAAAGAAAAAGAAAAATAAAATAAATTTATTTTATTTTAACCCTTGTGAGGTCATTAAAAACACAAAAAGAGAACAGCAAAAGTTGCCTTTTGTGTTTAAGTTTATTTATAGAAAAAAAAGTTTATTTTATTTTTGTTATCAATCTATTTAGTTTTGGTTAATTTACTACTATTTTAGGAAAATAAATAAAATTTATTTTTTATTTTATTTTAATAATAAAAAATAATTTTAAAAAATAAATCCTTTATTTTTAATAATTATTTTTTATTTTTTTTAATTATAAATATATTCCCCTAATATTTAATATATTTATTTATTTATTAAATAAATATATCCTTTTATTTATTTAAAAATAAAATAAAAAGTTGTTAAATAAATGTATCCAGGGAAACAAAAAAAAAATAAAATTAATTAATAATTTAAATATTTATTTTTTTTTTAATAATAAATTTAAAAATAAAATTAATTAATTTTAATAAAATTAATTTAATTAATTAAAAATAAATTAAATTATTTAATTAATTTTTAAATTTATTTATTTAATTTTAAAAAAAGTTTTTGTGTTTATTTAAAGCTTAAACAATTCCCTCTTTAATTAATTTAAAAAATAAAATTTCTGGCCTTTGATTATTTTTTAATTTTTAAAATTAAATAAAAGGGTATATATTCCATTTAATTTTAATTGAATTAAATTAAATTTATTTTTTGTATTTTTTAAAATTTAAATTGAATTTAATGTTACTGAAAACATTAAGAATTAATTAAAAAATTAATTTTAAATTTACCTCTTTATTTAATAAAATATTTTCCTTTGCTTCCTTTGCTTCATTAATATGTGACATTATTTAATTAATTAAATAATTAATTAATTCTTTATTTATTTTCCTAAAATTAATTAAATTAATAACAAGGACAAATTAATTAATTTATTAAAATATTTATTTAATTTAATTTAATTTAAAAATAAATTAATAATTAAATTAATAAATATTTTATTTATTTATTCGTCATTTTATTTTATTTTTTATGATAAATTCTGACATTTTTAATTTTTTTTAAATTTAAAAAAAGGACTGATTAATAACATATTTTTAAATAATAAAAGAAATATTTAATTTATTTTAAATAAAATTAAATTTTAAAAATAAATAGGTAGGTAAAGGTAATTGTTTTTTTTAAATTTTAAATGAAAAATTGATACCTTTTTTAATTTAATTTAAATAAATAAATAAATAAAAAATACTTAGAATTATATATAAAAGGTTAAAAATAAATTAAATAAAAAAAAGCACTTTAAAAATAAATATAAAGAAATTT
This sequence comes from Meloidogyne exigua, assembly GCA_018905775.1. NCBI lineage: Eukaryota > Metazoa > Nematoda > Chromadorea > Rhabditida > Meloidogynidae > Meloidogyne > Meloidogyne exigua. The sequence continues at coordinate 1,689,790 of JAGUQR010000004.1, read as the reverse complement.
AATATATTCAATAAATATGTACAAGCATTTACTACTACATAGTAATAAGTAGTAAATGACAAAAGAGAAAAAAAGTTGGAAACTTTTATTTGCAAAAAATAAGATTATTATTATTTAAAAAATAGGAATTAATTAAATAAATGAAGAAAAGAATTCTTTTAATTTTTAATTTATTTTATTTAAATTAAATTTAAATTAATTTAAATTAATTTTAAATTAATTAAATTAATTTTTATTTCATTTTTAATTAATTAATTTTATTTAATTTAAATAAAATTAAATTTAATTATTTAATTAATTAATTTAATTAAAAATTTATTTAATTAATTTAAATTAATTTAATTTAAAAAATAAATTGAAGAGAATTATTAATTCTTTAAATATATATTTATTTTTAATTTTATTTTTAACAGTTGACATTTTTAAAGAATTCTTTAAGTGTCTTTTTTTGTTTTAAATTTATTTAATTAATTAATTCATTAAATAGATTTTTTTATAAATTAATTTTTTGGTTGGGCCAATTGTCATCCTTTTTTTTATTTTTTAAAAAAAAGAAATGTCAACTGCTTCTTTTATGTTTCTTTTTTAAATTTTAGAAACTTCCGTTAAATAGATATTTTTAAAAGAAAGGAAAAGAAGCAAATAATTAGGGAAAAAAGAAAAAAAAATTATTTTAAAATTAATAAAAAATTTAAATTAATTTTTAAAATATTGGGGGAATATATTTAATTTTTTAAATTTATTTTTTGTTCATTTAAATAAAATTAAAAAATAATTAATTTAAATGTATTAATTAACCCATTTTTAAATTTAATTCTGATTAAATTCTGAAATCTGAATCAGAAATTCTGAAATTTTTTAAATTTTAATGTTAATGTAAAAAATTATTTTTATAATTTTTTCAAGTTTATTTACTCAAGTTTTATGCATTTTACTTCACTAAGTTTGTTTGTTCCCTTCGCTCTACCCCTAATGTTCCGTTAGCTCTACTTGTGTTATGTTAAGTTAATCCCTTATATCTCAGCTCAAATATAGAAGTTAGACTTCAAACTTTAGTAGGTTTTAGAAAAATGTTTGTTCTTTCGTTTAAGGCCCAAATTAACGAATTTTTAAATATTTTTAAAAAGTTTATAACTTTTCCTTTACCTCTACCTATATTTCCCTTTAGCATTTCTCCCTCTATAAAGTAAGTTTATAATCATTAATTTTTTTTTAAATTTTTTCCAGATAATCCTCCATTTATTAGCTAAATTGTATAAAAAATTCAGAATTTTATTTAATTTATTTCAGAAGTTCTGATTTTTTAAAAAAGGTAAGTAAACCCCTACTGACACTTAACCTTCTATATAAATTAAATAATTTAAAACAAATTAACTGCTTAAATGTTTAACTAAAAATATTTTTAAAAAATTCAAAAAAATAATCTTTTAATAATTTTGCAATTTTTGACGACTGTTTTGACAAAATAAGGGCGACACAATGAGAAATTCAAAAATAAAATTAATATAAAATGAAAATAAAAATTAAAACTTTTTTTGAGATCAAAAAATATATTATTTTAAAATTGTCCATATTTAATTTAATTTTTTTAAATTTTCATTTTTAACGTCTTCGTCGTCTGCCGGACCCTCCACCAAGCAAAACATCATCAGCAGGATTTCCATCCCCCCATTGTTGCAAAGTACATTGAACTGGAGAAAAAAAGCCTAAAAATTTAATTTTATTAAAATTTAATTTTTATTTAAATTTTACAATTTCTGTCATATTTTTTTGCTAAAAAAGTTGTTTCCTGTTGACGTCCAATTTGTTCAATTGAATTTAAATCACGCCTTCTTTTCCTTTGTTTTTCTTCAATTTCCTCAATCCTTGGCTGAGTAAAAAGACGAAATAATAAATGATCGTTTTCCAAAGGAAAAAGAGGAGATACTATTTGGCCATCAGAATTTCTATTTTAATTTAATTTAATTTTTAAATTTTAATTTAATTGCTTTGTGTACCCCTCCCTGTATGCTGACTATATAAACTCCAGTCAGTATAACTCAGAAATGGTTGGGTATTTTTAGGTGTTTATGGTACCATTCTATAGACCAGAAAATGAACTACAAAATACCAGAAAATCAGAATTTTTGGAAAAATAGAAAAAAAGTTATGGTCAAAGGAGTACGAAACATGTAGAAAATACGCCTTTTTTGAAGGTTTTTTGCTTATAACTTTTTTTCTGATTTTCTTAAAATTCTGATTTTCTGATATTTTGTAGTTCATTTTCTGGTTTATAAAATGGTACCATAAATGGCTAAAAATAATTAAACAAAACCGAGTAAAATAGTCAAGACTTGATAGAGACATAGCATACACATATAGTTCCCCTAAAGGTCCGAAACTTTTCGGCTTTTAATTTTTCCTGTTTTAAAGTATTTTAGTCTTCTCTTATACCATTAAATTGACTTTTTCTATTTTAGAAAGTTAAAATATTTTTTAGAAAAAATACTACTTTTTTAATGGAAAATAACCCAAATTAATTTAATTACTTTTTATTTTTAATTTTATTTTCAAAAAAAAAATATTTTTTAATTAAATTAAATAATTATTTAATTAAATAATTATTTAATTAAATAAAAATTAAATTAAATTTTTACCTTAAAATTGTAGACAAATAAATTTCTTTATTATTACCATCAATAGGCATAGAATTAATTTTCTCCATTAAATTAAAAATAAATAAAGAACACCAAATAAAAATTAATAAAGAAAAATAAGAAAATAAATTTTTATTTTTATTATTTGAAGAAAATAAAAATTTAATTAAATTTGACATTTTTTTTTTAAAAAATTTATTTTTGTCTTCCTAAAAATAAATAAAAATTAATTTATTAATTATTAGAAGAGTAATTCATCAATTTATTTAATTTATTTAAATAATGACGGAAAATTAATTTTTATGTTAATTTAAATAAATTATAAAAAGGTCAACTACGCAAAATAAAGAAAAAAAATATTTAAAAAAATAGAAGAACAGAAAAATAATTTTTTTTATTTTTTTAATAATTTAAATAATTTATTGAAAAGTTTAAAACTTTAAAAAGAAAAAAAATTATTTTTTCTGTGCAGATGACATTTCGTCCCAACGTATTTTCTGTTGTTTTGGGAGGTGAAAGAAGGCAAGTTTTAATTTTTTTAAATTTAATAAATTAAAATTAATTATTTTTTATTGAAAAAAAATATTTTTAATAAATTGGAGGATATATAAATTAAAAGGAAATTAATTTAATTAATTTAAATTAATTAGTACATTATGCCAAAGAATTTTTTTAAAAATATTTTTTTTAATTAAAATTAATTTTTTTAATTAAATAAATAAATATTTTTTATTTTTGTACAAAAGAATTAAAAGAATAAATAAAATAATTTATTAAAATAAAAGCTTTTATATTTTATTACTTCCCCCCTTTCCTTTTTAATAATAAAAATAATTTGTTTTATTTGCAATAAAATATTCTCTTTTTTATTAGCTATTTTTATGGGAACTAAATATTAATAATTTAGTAGGAAAAATATTTATTTGACACATTTTAGCAAAAAAAGAGTTTTTTTAATTAAAAATATTTATTGGAGTTGCTTAGGTTAAACTCAAAAGTTTTAAAAAATAAGAGGTCTTATCTCTTTAAATTTTGTATAAATATAGATAAATGTGTTGTCTATTTTACCTAAAAATTTAAAAAAATTCTGGTTAGTATACCCCAAGTTTTGGACAAAAAACTAAGGTAAAGTAGGTGACATTTTGTCCAACGTTGACATTTTTGCCTTTAATTTTGCTAGTTAAAAAACCAGAAATTCTGAAATTTTTGTATTTGTTAGGTAGTACTATTAGAGAGGTTAATTAATTATTTGTAGATTAAATTACCCGTTTTTAGTTATTTTATAATTATTAAAGTAATGTAGTGTTTATATTTTAATTAATTAATTAAAAAGAAAAAAAAATAATTTTTTAAAGGGAATTTTATTTTATTTATTTTATTTATTAAAAAAATAAATAAAAATATTTGTAAATAACCTTATTTTTAATATTAAATATAAATGCAACTATTTAAATAAAAATTAATTTTCTAAACACCCCACCCATTTTTAGGTTATTTTAGGAAAATTATATTAAAAAAAAAAAGGCTTTTTTATTTAAAAAGGGATTTGTGGGAGTGGAGAAAAATAAAATTAAAGAAAATATTAAAAATAATATTTATTAGATATAACCCTTAAAAAAGCTTTTTTTCTTTTATTTTTGTTTTTTAATTTTATTTTTAAAGAAATGATGTGAAGAAAATAAAAATTAAATTTATTTAAGCAAAGAATAAATATATTTTTTAATTAATTTAATTTTAATTTAAACATTAAATTTTACAAAAAAATATATTTTTAATTAAATCTAACAGGAGTAGGAGAGGAAATATAAGTGGAAAGAAGAAAAGAATTCTGATTTTAATTCTGATTTTTATTTATCAGAATTCTGATTTTTATTTATCAGAATTCTGATTTTTATTTATCAGAATTCTGATTTTTATTTATCAGAATTCTGATTTTTATTTATCAGAATTCTGATTTTTATTTATCAGAATTCTGATTTTTATTTATCAGAATTCTGATTTTTTAAAGGAATAAAATGCAAATATCGCTACACTGCCCAGAATACTTCAACTTTAAAAATTAATTAATTAATTAAATATATTTATTTTAATATTTAAATAAAATAAAACAAAAAAATAATTATTTTTTAATGTAAAATGTTGTGGTAATATTTAATTATTTTTTAAAGAGAATATTTAATTATAATAAAGTCTATGTGTATTTATTTTTTAATTATTTTAATTTTACTTTTATAAATTAAAGGAAAGAAAAAAAATAAACTTTTTTAATTTTAATAAAAAAAAAGGAGTAAATAAATAAATAAAGAAAAAATAAAATAATTAAAATAAATAGGAAAAATAAAATTAATTTAAATAATTTAATTAAATTTATTTATTTTAAATTAAATAAATAATTTCATTTTTTTATTTAATTTAAAATGAAGTATTTATTCATTTATTTTTCTTTAAAAAATAATAATATTAATAAATATTTTTTTTTCTTTTTTTATTGTTTATTTATTTTTCCCTTAAAGCATTTTTATGTTGACGCCATTTTATGCGGGGGAAATAAAAGGGGAAATTTTATTAAAAATAATTTTAAAAAAATTAATTAATTAATTTAAATTAATTAATTAATTTTTCCTTTCTATTAATCATTCTTTTAAATTTTTATTTTTTAAAATTTTTATTTTTTTTTTACAATTGAATAATTTTTAATAATTAATTTTACTTCATTTATTTTAAATATTTGTATTATTTTAAATAAAATTAAATAAATTAACAAATATTTTACTTTGTAATTTTAAGGGTATTTAAGCATTAAATAATAAATAAAAGAATTGTTATAAATAAATAATAAATATTTATTTATTTATTATTTATTTAAATTTAATTTAAATAAATATTTATTTATTTAAAAGAAAAGAGAAAGAAAAGAGAAAAAGAAAAGAGAAGAGAAAAGAGAGAGAGAAAGAGAAAATAAGAGAAAGAAGAGAGAAGAAAAGTAAGCGTTTATTTAATAAAACAAAACAAAGAGACAAACTTGCCTTCCTTTTATACAACAAAATTAAATTTAAAAAAAAAAAACACATTGTTTGTTTGAATGTTTTAATGTTTGTGTTTTGTTTTGTGTTTTTCTTTTTGTTTAATTTTTACTCTTTGACTTTTCTGTGTTTTTCTAATTTAATTTAAAATAAAAAATAAACCTTCCTTTTATAGTACCAAAAATAATAATTTTTCTTTTCTTAAATAAAATAAAAGCCAAAAATTAATGGAAAAATACATAGTTTTTTTTAAATAATTTAATAGAAAAAAAAGTTTATTTTTTTAAAATTATTTTAATTATTTAAATATTTTTTAAATTTTCCTTTTTTAAATTGGCAATAAAAATAAATAAATAAGAGGAAGAAAAAAAAATACTTTTTTTTTATTATTTAAAAAAATAAAAAAATAGAAAATAAATTGTTTGTGTGTGGGGGAGTGAGAAAAAAAAATAAAAAAATTTTTTTGTCTAAAAATAAATAAATAAAAGTACAAAATAATTTAAAAGGGAAAAAGAGTCTATTCCCCTTACTATTTAAATTAAATTAAATTAAAAAAAGTTTTCTCTTTTAAATTAATTAAATTTTTTAATAAAATTAAATTAAAAATTAATTTAATTTTTTAAATTAAATTAAATTTAAAAATTAATTTTTAGGCTTTAAATTAAATTATAAATTTTAATTTAATTAAATTAAATTAATTCTAGGGTAAGACCTATTTTTAATTAAATTTATTTAATTTAAATTATTTTTTAAATAAATAAAAAAAATTTTTAAAAAATTAATGTATTTAATTATTTAAATAAAATTATTAATTTAAATAAAAAATAATTTAAAAAAAAATTAAATAAAAAAAAATTTTTTTTTATTTTATATAAATAAAGAAGAGAATGATTAAAAGAAAATTAAAAAAAATAAAAATAAATAATAATAATAATGGGTAAAATATTAATGACGCAATTTGTATTTAAAGAAGAATAAATAAATAAATATTCTTTTAATTTATTATTATTAAAAAAGAAAAATAATTTTTCTTTTATTTTTATTTTAAATTTAATTAATTTTTTTTTAAATAAAAAAATAAAAAAAATTAATTTTTTTTTAAGGTCAAAATATTAAATTAAAAATATAGGTGACATTTTGTCCCAGTTGACATTTTTTGGCATATTTAGCTTTAAATTAAATTTAAAAATTTAAAATTTTTGGAGTAATTAAACAGGACATTTACCGACATTTTGAGAGAATTTTATTAATTTTTGGATTTATTTTGGGAATTTTATTTAATTAAAAAGTTGACCTTTTAAATTAAATTGTTTAATTAATTTAAAGAAAAATTAATAATTAATTTAATTTTAAATTTATTTTTAATTTTAATTTAATATTTATGTAGTTCTTTGAAATTAAATAAAGTTAAAAGAAAAAATTAAATAAATTAATTAATTCTTTTTTTGTATTATTTTTAATTTTGAAGTTTATTGTTTGGTACACATTTTAATTAATTTATTTAAAAATTCTATGAATATTTAATTTCTTAAAAATAAAATTAATAAATAATTTAAAATTATTACAAAAATAAAAAAAATATTTTTTTAATTAATAAATAAATTTATTTATTTATTTAAAAGCATTAAATAAATAAAATCAAGTTTATTTTCTTCTGTTTATTTAATTAAAAATGTGAGAGAGAAAAATAAACTTTAAAAACTTTAAAAACTTAAAACTTTAAAGAATAAATTTAAATAAACTTTTTCTTTAAATACTTGCCTTTAAATTAATTAAATAAATTTAAAAAATACTTAAATAATTGTTTCTTTAAAAAACTTTTATTTTTTACTAAAAAAGGAAAGTAATAAAAATAAAAAAAATAATTGTTTAAAAATATAAGAAAATTATTTTTAATTGTTTTTTCTTTAATTTAGTGGAATTATCCTTTTTTTCTTTTAAAAAGAAAATTTAATTGTTTTTTTTTAAAGTTTAAAAATTTATTTTTATTTATTTAAAATATTTCCCTTTTTTTAATAGTAAAAAAAGATTTATTTTTAACGTCATTAAAAAAAGTATAAATTTATTTAAAATTTAAATAGAATAAAATGTGCCTATTTATTTGTTTTATTTAATAACCACGCATTTAATATCCTTTGAATAAATTTTATTATTTTAAAGAGAAAACAATTATTTAGATAACCTTAAATTATAAATAAAATATTAAATGTATTTATTTTTTATTTATTTGTTGAAAACCTGTTGAGACTAAAACATAACAATTGTTTTTGCATTAAAAAGTTTATTTTTGTATTTTTGTATTTTTAAAACTTAAATAAATCTAAGCGTATTGTAGAGTATATAAACAAGTTGTAATTTAAACTTGAAATAAAAAATGTAAATTCCAAGTTTTAAGTCATAAAGAACAATAAAGTCTTGTCTTTATTTATAACCTCAATTTACTTATTAACCAAAACACGACAAATTGAAAAGTCAAAAAAAAAAAATAATAAATTCAAAATTCAATTCCTTCCTTGTTTTACTTTATTTTCAAAGAAAATTAATTAAATTAATATTTTATTCAAAATATCGATCAAAGCAAAAATCCAGACTCTAATGTTCAATTATATAAATCAACTTTAGCATTAATATCCAAACTAATAGGTAATTTAAATATTAGTTCAAAATATTCACAAAGTGGATAAATAACATCTTTAACTTTAATTGTTCTATTCAATTCTTGACTCAAAGAAGTTGTTGATTTATTGTGTAGACCACAAGGAACAATCTTTATTTTAATTTTAATTTAATTAAAAGAGAATAAATCTCCGTGCTTACATTATCAAACCATTTAAGATCTGTTTCACAATTTAATGCCAATCCATGTGAGGTAATTCTGTTCCTAACTTGAATTCCAATTGCCCCAATTTTCTTTTGTTTGTTAACCCAAACGCCTTATAAAAATAAATTAAATTAATTAATCTTTAATTAAATTATTTAAACCAGCATTTTCTGTTCTCCCAACATTTTCAAGTTTAAATTTTTGTTTAATCATTTGTATTAAAACTTGTTCTATTGAAAAAACAAAATCTCGTACTCCTAACGATTTTTGGTTGTTTAAGGGAATATTTTGTAAATTAAATATCTAAAATAATTTATTTAAATTTAATTTTATAAATAATTACTGGATAGGCTACCAACTGTCCAGGACCGTGAAAAGTAATTAAACCACCTCTTTTTACTCTTTTTTATTTTTAATTAATTAAATAATTTAATTAAAATAAAACCTATGAAATTCAGCCCCTAATTTAAGTATTCTTTTTTCTGCTTCTTCTGTGTAAATACTTTCACGAATTCCAACAGTATAGGCTGGGGGGTTATGTTCAAACATACATAAATAATGCTTTAATTTAAATAGATTTAAATTAAAAAAATTAATTAACTTCATTAGGTAATTTTTGAAGGCAAATTTGTTTGAATAAATATTCTTGAATTTGGAGACCTATAAATTAATTAAATTTAATTAATTTAACTAATTAAAACATAAAAAAAATAAGAAAAGGTTGAATATTATAGAAGAGAGAAATATAAAGAAAAAAGGTTGGGAAAAAGAAAGAAAACTTGACAGAGAAAATCTCTTCATTTTTCATACTATTTTTTAACCTTCTATGTTTACTAATATATTTATTTAAAAATTCATTTTTTAAAAAATCTCCACACATTTCTACTTCCCCCAAAATTGAATTATTTTAATTTAAAAAATTACCCGTTAAATAAGGTACTTGTCCAAAGAACAATGCCTTAATCATCTCCTCTAATAATTTAAAAAAAAAAAATTTTTTAATTTAATTAAATTAAAAATGTTTAAAAAAAAAGAAATATTTTTAAAAAATTAAATTAACTAAAAAAATTAAAAAAAATAATTAAAAACAAACAATTTATTTTTTAAATTATTCAATGCATTTATCATCTTTAAAATCATCAATTTGTTTACTTTCTTCATTAGAAATCTTTTCAAATATTGGAGAAGACAATAAACCCATTTTAAGTGAAGGAACACTAAAAAAGGTTTTTTATTTAAATAAAATTAAATTTTAAAGAGTTTTTACTGTTTTAATTCTCTAGGCCCAGCAGATTTGTAAAGACGGGTTTCACGATATCTAAAATAAATTAATTTATAATTAAATTTAATTGAAATGTCAGATTTAGAATTACTAGGATTTTAAAGGGATTGGACTAGAATTTAAGGTAAAATTATTTTTTATTAAAAAAAAAAAGAATTCAAAGAAAAAGAAAGGAGAAAATTAATTAATTAAGAATTATTGTTCCACTGTTTTATGGTTATTTAAATTGTTTACTTTAAATAAAACCCCACAATTTTGGTTAAAGACATTTTAAATAAACCCTTTTACCCACCTTATTCTTTCAATTAAATATTAAATTAAATTGAAAACCTTGGTCTCCATTCCTGCATATTTGTGTAGAAAATTTCTCTCAACTCAAGATCGCTTGGACCGTTGCCTCCAATCGGTCTATTCAAATCCTTTTGTTTTTGAATATTCTCTAAGAATTTCTTAATTTTTAAAATTAATTTAAATAAAAAATATTTAATTAAAAACCTTCTTTTTACATTCAATTTGTGTCAAATCTAAAGGTCTAGAATGCCTGAAAAATAAAATTTTAGTTAAATAAATCCCCCCTTACCCATAAGGAAAAGGAACAGAAGGATGCCAAGCAGCAACAGCCCCGTTTGTACAAACAACTGTTTGCCATAATTTTGTTGTCTGATTTGACATTTAAAATGATTCTTTTTTTATTTAATTTATAAATAAAAATTAAAATTAAAAATTAAATTTAAAAAAAATTAAAAAGAAAAGAAAGAACCTTTAAATCAACAGAATAAATTTTAAAGAAAAATATTTAATTCAAAAAAGAAATTTTAATTTAAAACATTTTAATATCAAATTTGTTTTAATGCTTCAAGCTTTGCTAGTTCAGCTGCATCCATTAACTGAAAATTGAATTTTTAAAAAATTATTTTTTAAATAAAAAATGTTTTTATTTTATTAAAAAAAGGTTGGAAAAATTAAAATAATTTATTTATTTTATTTCCTTTTAAAAAAATTATTTTTTTTAATTAAAAAAAAAATACCCTTCGAATTCCTCTTCTTCTTCTTTTAATTTTCTTTATATTCTTTTTATTATTATTTATTATTTTCCCTTCATCTAAACAATTTTCTTTAGGAATAGACTGATTTTGTAAATTTATATTATTATTTTGAATTTTCTTTTTTTCTTGAATTTGTGCTTTTATTACAGACATTTTTTCCTTCTTTAGTTTTAAATAATTTGTTCTTAATTCTTTATATTGTTTGCTTAATTAAAAAAAAATTTTTTTTAGTTAGTTAAGGGTTTTTTAATTATTTTAAAGCAAAAAAATTTTTTTTCTAATTTTTAAACTAACAATGGAAAAGCCTGAACATGTCGAAACAAACTATTTAGACTATAGACTTGATTACTTCTATTAGTTGGTGCCATCTGTTTACGTCGACGACGATGTCTTCTTTTAGCTCCTTTATGGACAACATCTCCACAATGTTTATCTTCTTGATCTGTCTCTTTTCCGCTTTCATCCACACTCATTACAGACTAGAAAAAGTTTTGTAAAAGTCGAAAAAAGTTTAAAATAAACCTCAGCAACCGATTGACTTCTCATACGTGTACTTCTTGATATTTCTAAAAGAGAAGGAACTTGTGGCACAGCAAAAGAAGAATCCATTGTTTTTTCGTCAATTTGTGTTGAAATTGTTTGAGTCTAAAAAAGTTTAAAGAATAAAAATGGAGAAAGTAAAAAGTGTCCTGTAAGGCTAATCTTTTCTTAATTTGTTACTTTTCGCTTCAGACATTTCAGGGCCAATATAAATAAATGAATATTGACCTATTTTTAATGAATAATTTAATTATAAATCTGTTTTTTTGGTTAAATTGATTCAATCAGAGAACACATTAATAAATTTGATACTAAAAAATCGTCTCAATTTTTTGAAACTAAAAACGAATAAAGTGACAGAACAGAAAGGTAAACTTTAATTCAAACCTTTTCACTTTCCTCAATGTTGTTGTTAGAAATATCTTTAATTCCAGTCTCCTCTTCCATCGACAAATTAGTCAAATTTTGTTTAGAAAGCTTTGCCCTCTTTTGCCTATGGCCATGGTGAGTCCGTTTCAAACGACTATTTAATTGATAACGCTAAATAAAGAAAAACCTTTAAATAATAAAAATAATCAAACCTTGCAAAACCTTCTAGCAGCAGTTTTAGTAGCAAACTGAACAAATGCAAAGCCTGAATGTTGAATAGAAAAGTTTTCAGACTGAACAATCCGTCGCTGAATACGAGCAATTTGAGGCAATAAAACACTAACAACTGCACCAAATTGTTTACAACGACGTTCAAGCAAGGAACGTGTACAATTAATAGGCAAATTATCCTGAAGGTTTGGATAACATTTAAATATCAAAGCTGATTTATTAAGAATACTAACAATGTAAACTGTACTCTCTTCATGTTGAGACCGTTGTTTGGGATGAACTAACAGCCACAGTTCTTGTCCTTCTTCATTCCTGTCTTTTTGATCAACCAATTTTGATGGCAATTTGTCAGTAATACGAAACACACGAGTTATATTTGAAACACTTTTGAGTGCTAAAGGTGAAAGCTGTTCAAACCTGGAGATTGCCAAATTGGGGAAAATTCGTTGAAGTTGAGTAAATACAGAAGGTAAATGTGCAACTAAAATTTACAAATTTTTGATCTTAAAGGTTTCTTACCTAAAACTCCATCATTTGAGGCTGAAAATATATCATCAGGCAAGCGCAGCCCTCTTCCCAAAATTGTTTTTTCGAGCTGAAAAATTAGTTTTAGAGAAAAAATTGCCAAAAAATAAGTTTTGGGTCCATGAAAATGTCTCAAATTTTACTTTGAATAAGTTAACTCTAACCAAATCCTTTAATTGACATCTCAATGCTTTTGTTCTTGGACGACGTTTTCTTTTAGCAACATTCCTTCTAAGTAATCCTACATGTTCTTTGGATTCCTCAGCGCTTGCTAAGACAGTACTTTCCTTTTGCCCATTAATCTCCATCAAAATTCTAAATAAACACCTTTAACAGAAGTTTATTTGTAAAGAAATCCAAAGCTAAATAACTTGATATATTATATTGTTAAAAACAATATTTCATAGATAATATAAAACAAATTTAAATCAAAATACATGCATATCTTAATTTTTTATCCTTAATATTTTATCTAATGTAATTAAAATTTAATAGAAATCAAATAGGTAATTCTTAGAAAGACAAAAAACCAGATAATTACTTTTAAAATTTATATATTAACAAATAAACGAAAACCATTAAACAAAGAAAAAACCTTAATCTTTTTTTTGTAACTATGTCCGTAACAAAATGCTTGTACTTCTCCTTAGCAGACACTTTTGTTCCTTCTGCAGTTCCAGATGTTGCAACCCCAGAAGTTGACGGCCCGGTATCTTAAATTGAATTTATAGTATTCTTTTGGTTAATATTTTTAATTATATGATCCTAACTCAGTATTAATGTAAAGTTTAGGTAATATTAAAATACTTACCATCAGATCCACTCGTTTTTACTTCTTTAGATCCTTTCTCCTCTGCTACAAGTCGTTTCAGCCGATGATTTATCATCTCTATTTTTGCATTGCTATCAATAATCTTTTTTTCCTCTTTTTTAACTTCTGATTCTAATCGTTTAATTTCGCGTTTACGTGAGTCACTCATTTTTTTTTGTATCTAATAATTAATTTAATTAAAAATTTTCAACAAAAAATTATCCTAAACAACAATTGAAAAGGGAAATCTTTACGAAAAAAAGAAAAATTTAAATAAGAAATCTTATTTGAGATTCAAAATGTTTATTTTTTTGTGGCATTTCGATTTTCCTTATTACTCTAGGTGCAGCGCTCTTTTATATGAAATACATAATTCTCTTAAGCACGTTTGATAAATGTACACTCTCGTGTACAAAGAACCAGAAAAAATTACCACCGTGAGGTCAAATAAACGTCACACGGCCTGTTTTCTACATTTTATACAAGAGAGTGGACACATATCATACGTTTTGAAGAGGAGTATATAATCATTTAAAAGAACGCTTCACTCAACTTTCTGAGAAAACAAAGAGCCTTTAACATTTCCGCGGTTTACCCTTATACTTTTAAAGCCATTTAAAAGCGTGCTATTTTTCATACATAAGCGCATCAAAGTTTTCTTGGGGCAATATCAATCAAGTCAGTCTAGAATTTTTCGGCGCAGTAAAAAAAGGTGCAACATTGAAAAAGGAGGGGTGGGCGATAAGGGTACAAGTACAATTTAATCAGATACTACATAAATAAATTCTATTTACTTGGCTATTTAATTGTGACAGTCCTTATTTTCTTCGGAAGGAATAATTTAAAAAAAACCTGACTCACTAACAATATTTTTTTAAAATCTTCTCCACAAAGTAAATTGATAATTTGAGAAGAGATTAATCCATTTTCACTAAATTTAATTTTCCAGACAAAACTTTGTTGTTTTTTTGTTGAATCCATTTTTTGGTTTTTTATTACCAAATTTGGATAGCCTTTAATTGATTTAAATAATTCAAAAAGTAATTCATTTGGTATTCCCTTATTGTTAAAAGGTTGTTTTTTTATTGTTGTTAAAGTCATTTTTGTTACAAGAAAAGCTTCAAGAATTTTTGTTGCTTTTTACTACATTATTTTTAAGGCTTTTGAATATTTTTTGAAATTTTCCCAAGTATTTTCTATAATTTAAACAAATTTTTATATTAAAATTAATATTTTTTAAATAAATAAAAATTGTTGATTTTGTCATCAAAGTAGGTAAATGAAGAAGCATATTTTAGGGAATTAACAAAGGAACAAATAATTACTAATTAATTAAAACAATTATATATAAAAAAGGTTAAAAAAGAACAATTAAGGGGTAATTTTAGAGTTTTCAAACGCAAAAAATATAAAGCTAATCCAATCTGTTGAGACTTATGGTTAATGCTTGGCCTTACAACACACAGATAGATGAAAGGAAAATCGTTACTCAAACATTCGCTTCAAAAGAATTATATTAGAGAGAGAGAAAGAGGAATTTACTACCAGCCGATAATATGTGGAGATCCCCTTGTTTTTCTTTGTAAATGTGTTTTACAGCAGAAGATACCAAAAATAGAATTTAAATGGTTAAAAAAAACATTCTATAGCTAATAAATATTTAAATAAATAAAGGTGATATTTGTCTAGAATAATGTCTAAAATAAACATAAAATTTAGATTAAATTATCTATGCTTCTTTTATCCTTAATTATACTTCATTTTAATAGAATTTGTTTTTTCTCTTCATCTATTTCCTCCTAAACGTTTGTCTCAACATTAACAAACAAAGATAACACACAAAATCATTCCTATTTTGATATCTAAAGATATCATGAATCAAAAGAAAAACAATCTTATTCATTATTTATCGCGATTCATATATAATATGTCCCGATTTTCTCAGTGTACAACAAAATTTTATTATAAAGAAGTCAGAAAAATTAAAATCATCAAAATTTAAAAATGCATCAGAAAAATAAAATTACATAAAAAGGATATAATATGTGATATAAAATTATAAACCCTAATAAAGTGACTAGAGTAGATGAAAACAAATGCTTGAAAATTGAGGTATAACTCTTTTTCAAAATTATACAAATAACATAGAAATGTTCCTCATCTGTTATATACTTCTCTCCTTCATCATCTGATTAAGTACAAACAAAGAATTTCATCATCAGAAAAATATCTTTTACTAGAAAAATAAAGACAATTATTTTATAATTAATTAAAAAAGAAACAAACATCAGAAGAACAGGAAGAACTAGTCGAAGGTGCAAGACTACAATCAGAAGGATGATAAACCTCTGGTTCTGTTAATTCAGAAAGTAAAGAGTTGGGTGCACTCGTCTAAAAGTTATTATTTTATACAAAGTAATTTGTAATTAACCTTTCCATGAATTCCTTACTAATATTTAAAGATAAAAACTAATTACCATTCACGTATTGCTCACCACAAAATCCAGGACACGTAAACATTGTCTCTTGTTTGACATTAAACAATTTTAAACGAGATTTTTGAAAAATGTCTATTCGAATATCTCCCTCCAAAAATACTCGTTTATTTGAAGGAACTGTCCAGCCGTAACATCTGCGAGAAATGCAATTATTGTCACCAAAATCAGTCTGTTGTTCCTCATCAGCAGAGGCAAGTGGAAAACGCTTATATAATTCTTCCTCTTCTTCATATTGCTCAGAATTTATCCACATATCACTTCCAAGAAATACATCAACATCACCACTCGCCACTCTAACCTTTAACGCTCCCTTTGAAAATGTTCCGTAAAGTTTGGGAGGTCGTTCCAAATAAACTCCGACAAGTTCACAACGTAAAGGGATATAATTGAGTTTGCGTTCACGCAAATGAGCAAAATAATAAACATAACGACGTTGAGAGGGAATTGTGACACCCTTGTTGTTATGAGTACGGATTATACTGAAAAATAGTTAGATTATTCATAAAAGACAATGAAATTACAAACCTGTAGTAATCCATATTTTGTCTTGGAGTTCGATAAAAAGAAATGTAGCAAAGATATGCACAAATCATTACACCTGTTCTACCCTAAAAATTCGGAAAATAAAAAAGAAAACAAAGTACAAACCTTTCCAGCTTTACAATGTACAGCAACTACATTTAAGGGATCAGCCTCCAAATATTCATGAACTTCTCTACAAAAAGGTGCCATCAACTCAAGTCGAGGAGGATGATGGTCAGTCATTTCAAAGGAAATAACACGATTGTGAAAATTAGCAGGATCGTAAACATATTGACCTCTCCTATAAAATAAATATAAAAAAAATTTTTATAAACAAACATACAAATTAAAAACTTTATAATGACCAGGATGATAATGCTCCAAAAATTTTACAATGTGTGACATACTGTTACGGTATAAGGCTTCCTTGGTTTCTGCTGGATAGCCCATCGCAATTATACGATCGGTTATATCTGAAAAGATAATTTTAGTTAAATAAGCAAAGATAGTAATTGGGAGGTAAAGGTTTAGATGTTCATGTGATTCTCGATCCCTCGTCTAACAATAAAAGTTTTAAATGCTGCCAGTTGCAAATCCGTTTTATTCTAATATTTAATACTGGATTAACTTTAAAAAACTGTTAAAGTCCTCGCATACTTAATTGTTAAGAGAAAACAACTAATAAAATCAAGGAGTTCCTTCAATAAAAAGCATAAAAACATACATGTGAGATCTAAATTAAACCCGTCCATTTGATAACGACGTCTATTCTGCGAAACAATCGTTCTCAGAGGTGTACAAAAAATTTGAGAACATGAAGTAGCAGCACAATTAAGAACAGAAGGTAGCTGATTGGAGCCAATAATGGAATGAGATGAATTTGAGGAAGCAGCAATTGCTTCAATTACCATAGCAACCTTTGAATAGTAGTGAATCATCTTAAATCCTAAAAAACTCACAAAAGCTGGTCCACAACCTGAAATACTTGAAGCAGCATTAAAGTGATTCTCATCAACACGAATACAACTGCCAACATATGAGCTAAGAACTTTAACCAATTCCATAGGTGTCTCAGGATCTGCAGACAAAACCAAAGTACCAGCAGAAACAGCACAATTAATATTAGGCATCAAACGCATACTGTGACCATCAAAACCGACTGACCTTTAAATTAGAAATTAATTAATTAAAAACCTCAAAAATGTTTACTTCAATTCCTTGTCAAAATGTTGAAGAGATATTCCACTCATAATTGAAATGCAAAGAATTCCTGGTACTCCAAAATAAAACCATTCATTTGCTTTGACTTCATTTATAAATGATGGAAATATTTGCGGCTTAGCAATAAAAATATATTGTCCAAAGATGAAGCAAACCTATACTCTGGCTAACAAAATAAATTATAAATAAAACTTAATAAAAATCCGATAGGAAATTCCTCCGAAAAACAAAAAAAAAAGTAGATCAAACAATTTATTTAACAGGAAAAAAAACCAACATAAATGAAACTAAAAATTCATTTTTTTAAAAGTTGATCAACGGTGAATTTTTTTGCAGCTTCAGTACCCGATGTAGAAGGACCACTATCTTAAATTGATTTATCTTATTCTAATCTTTCGCTAATTGTAAATATCTTTAATTTTAAGACCCAAAACTCAACAAAACGCTTGAAGATATTTAACCTAATTTTAAAAATATCTAAATTCTTACCAGGTTCCTTTGTGTTTTCAATTTTCGCAATCTCTTCCAAAAGTTTTTTTTCATCTGCAGCTACCAGGACACTTCTACGATCCCATTTGGTCTTCTGTTTTTCTATGTATTTTTCTTCTTCTTCTAGTTTCTTAAGTTTATTTTTTAATTTTAAAAGTTCTTCTTCTTTGCGGTCCATTTGTATTTTTAACTAAATGTAACTAAATTATTGAAAATTTTCACGTAAACTGGTCATTAAAAATGGGCCAATTCATCGAAAAACTAAATTAAACGATTTAATCAATCAATATTGAATGGGTTTCGATGAATTAAGGTGGAAATGTTTAAGGTATTGAAATATACGAAAAAAAATTGACAAAAAATCTCATTTTCGAAATTCAAAATGTAAACAATTTGCCAACTTATTATTTCTCATTCTAGAGTCCAATGCTCTTTTGTATAATAAATTACATAATTCTCTTCAAGCAAGTTTGATAAATGTGCACTCTCGTGTACAAAAGACACAGAAAATCTGACCAGTGTGAGGTTAGAGAAACGTTTCATAGCCTGCTATAATCCTAAACGGAAACATTTTCTATGTTTTGTACAAGAGAGTGGACATATATAATATACGCTTTGAAGTTATGTATCTAATCATTTAACACAAATAACGTTGGACTCAACTTTAGTTAAAAAAAAAGGTACGAAAATTCCACGGTTACCCTTATATTTTTAAAACATGTAAAAGCGTGCTATTTTTCATCAACTAACTAGCCCTACATTTCTATATTAATTTTTGTTCAGCTTTATAATTTTAATATTTTTACTCAATATTAATTTTTCTTGTCAGAATTATTAAATTAAATATTACATACATTCTTTCACAAAAATTTAATTGGGGTTATGATAGTCCTTTCGGAAGGAATAATTTAAAAAAAAACCTGACTCACTAACAATATTTTTTTAAAATCTTCTCCACAAAGTAAATTGATAATTTGAGAAGAGATTAATCCATTTTCACTAAATTTAATTCTCCAGACAAAACTTTGTTGTTTTGTTATTGAATCCATTTTTCGGTTTTTTATTACCAAATTTGGGTAGCCTTTAATTGATTTAAATAATTCAAAAAGTAATTCATTTGGTATTCCCTTATTGTTAAAAGGTTGTTTTTTTATTGTTGTTAAAGTCATTTTTGTTACAAGAAAAGCTTCAAGAATTTTTGTTGCTTTTTACTACATTATTTTTAAGGCTTTTGAATATTTTTTGAAAATTTCCCAAGTATTTTCTATAATTTAAACAAATTTTTATATTAAAATTAATATTTTTGAAATAATAAAAATTGTTGATTTTGTCATCTAAGTAGGTAAATGAAGAAGCATATTTTAGGGAATTAACAAAGGAACAAATAATTACTAATTAATTAAAACAATTATATATAAAAAAGGTTAAAAAAGAACAATTAAGGGGTAATTTTAGAGTTTTCAAACGCAAAAAATATAAAGCTAATCCAATCTGTTGAGACTTATGGTTAATGCTTGGCCTTACAACACACAGATAGATGAAAGGAAAATCGTTACTCAAACATTCGCTTCAATAGAATTATACTAGAAAGAGAGAAAGAGAAATTTACTACCAGCCGATAATATGAGACTAGTATGCCCTGAATTTTAACTCCAGTCCCGCTACGGGACCCCGGAATTCGATTTTATCGCACACTAATGGAGAACCCATATTCTTCTTTGTAAATTTGTTTTAAGCTGAAGGAAATATTAAAAACAAAAATATTTTATAGCTAATAAATATTTAAATAAATATAAGTGATATTTAAAATAAAGTCTAAAATAAACATAAAATTTAAATTAAATTATCTATACTTTTTTACCATTAATTATCTAAATAATTATTGCGAAAGCTCAAAGGCACGACGAGTAGATGCTTGAATAGCTTCAATAAATGCTGATCGTACACCTAATTAATTAAGTTAATTAAATAATTGATTAAATACCATGCTTTTCAAGTTCTCTAATACCCTCAATTGTCGTCCCTGCTGGAGAACAAACTTGATCCTTTAATTGAGCAGGCGATGTGAAGTCTGTGGAGGCTTCTAATTTAGCCATTAAATTTTGTGCTGTACCCTTAATTTATAAATAAATTATAGAAGGAATGATGTAGCTAAAACCTTGACAGAATCAGCTGCTAGTTGTATTGCCAATTCACGACTAAGTCCAGCGAGTACACCGCCATCAGCAATTGCTTCAATTACCATAGCAACCTTTGAATAGTAGTGAATCATTTTAAATCCTAAAAAACTCACAAAAGCTGGTCCACAACCTGAAATACTTGAAGCAGCATTAAAGTGATTCTCATCAACACGAATACAACTGCCAACATATGAGCTAAGAACTTTAACCAATTCAACCAATTCCATAGGTGTTTCAGGATCTGCAGACAAAACCAAAGTACCAGCAGAAACAGCACAATTAATATTAGGCATTAAACGCATACTGTGACCATCAAAACCGACTGATCTTTAAGTTAGTAATTAATAATTAAAAACCTCAAGAATGTTTACTTCAATTCCTTGTCAAAATGTTGAAGAGATATTCCGCTCATAATTGAAATGCAAAGAATTCCTGGTACTCCAAAATAAAACCATTCATTTACTTTGACTTCATTTATAAATGATGGAAATATTTGCGGCTTAACTGCAATCAAAATAATAGCACGAGGTTTTTTTACTTCCGAATAGAATATATTCTTTGGATAAGCAGATGTAAATCCTTGCACTCGCCAACTTTTTGCTGTAGCTTCAGATCGTGTGCAAATAGAGACATTTGATTTATTAATAAAACCTGGAAGGTTTTGAGAAATTTATATTTGATGAATTTATGTATTCCCTAAAATTTGTGCCTAAAGCTAAATTATCTGAAGACATTAAATTCTTTGTTAAAGACATTTGACCCAAAGTAAAGACCTAAATAAACAATTCTAATTTTAACCTGAATCAACAAATCCATAGACCAATGCCTTAGCCATTTTCCCGCCACCAATAACATAAATATGGGGTTCGTCTTCGTTGAAACATTCCACGAATAATTTTTTAATCTGCAATTTTAAACATTTATTTTAATAAATTTAATTAAAACAAACAACTGTTCCTTATTAAATAAACAAATGTCCTTAGAAACAAAAGAATGGTCACCCGGTTTTTAAATTTTTTTCCCTTTGCTTTTATTTTTTTAGTTAAATTTTCTCTTTATTTTCTATCCTTTTGGTGTAAACAAAGTTGTTTACAACAAAAAACGTTTAAAAATAGAATCCCTTTTTTATAAAAGTCACGAGAAAGAAGGAGGAGTGTTTGTTTTGTGTGCATATAAATTTATCTAAAAATTCCCTCTTTCTCTTTAGAAATTTATTTAAACAAAAAAGTGCTTGTCTAAAATTTAAATTTAATAATCTCTTTAAAAAATGGATGTTAAACTTCCACCAAGTGCTCCTCAGGACATACAGAAAGACGTACAAAATGAAAGTATAAATAATTGGAGACCTTTTCTGATTGGAAGTAAACAAAAAATTAAATTATATTTTATACATTTTTAGATCGAATGCGAACTACTTCAGAGGATTCTGCAGAATCTTTTGACGCATACGATAAAGAGTAAGTTTTTTTTAAAGAATTCTACTCTTTAATTACATGACCCAAATAACCAAAGTATTAATATTTGTGGCATATGAAAATTCGGACAGAAAAGATTGGGAAGAAGTTGATTATGATTTTTATATCAGCAAGTAGTTTCGGATCACTCGCATAATTAATACATAATTTTCATCGTTAGAGTCTCCTATCCCTCTTAAAAAGATTTCCCATATCAGTTTCTATAAAATATTGGTTTTAGGTTCATGAAAACAACAAAAACTGAGCGTCGCCCAAGTATTACTGAACAATTTTTTGGCTCATCAATGCCAGTCTCAATGCCCAACCGTTTACGCAGCAACTCCACAATCGAATACGAGGAAAACGAAAAACATGAGTCAAAATTTAAAAAGGTTGATTTGAAACAATTTATGAAACATCAGAGGAAAATTCTTGGTGACGATGAATGGCAGTGAAATAAAAAAATAAAATGACCACTAGAAAATAGTTTTTTTTTCGAAGTTAAATCGCCGTTGTATATGACAATTTTAAAATATATTTATGGAATAAACTTTTATTTTTAAGTTTAATAAAGAGCTTCCCTTCCCTTCCCTTTAATTAATTAATTTAATTAAAAAAATAAACTAACGTTTTTCATTCCTTCCTTCATTTGTTTATTTCTCATCTCCATGGTTTCACTAATTGTTTACTTAAAATTCTAAACAAAATATTATTTAATTTAAATTTAAGATAATCGAGTTTTAAACTAACAAAAAAATGTTAAAATAAATTAAAAGGCATTATTGTATTTATTCATTAAGTGAGAGAAAGTAAAAATGTTTTACAGCAAGAGATTGTCATTGTTAAAATAGGCGGAGATCAAAAACAATCTTAGAAACAAGAGATTCAAAAATATTGCCAAAAATTGATTATTATTCGATTATCCCCTCCAAAAGTCGCTGTTCCTCCTCAAAAATCTAAAAATAGAAAGAAAATATACTAACAATTATAATGTATTAAAATTAAAACCTGATGGTGCCGTTCAAGTTTAAGCAGTTTTAATTGAATATGATCACTAGAATGCGGCATTGGTAAATTTTCTGCTTCTTCAGCTTCCAAAGATCGGTCTAACAAGCAATTACCATTTCTTCTCTGACCATTTTCTATTGGAGTATCAATTACATTAATTTCCAAATTTCCCATGTTTGCCAAAATAAGTGAAACAAGAAAATAACGAGACCGATCATAATCATTAGGTATTGAAGTAAGCATCTAAAAAAGAAAAATTCAGAACTAGTTTTTTAAAATCAAACCTCTGTAAAGTCAATTTCAGTCCCAACTTTTTCATCAAATTTGTCAATAAGTTCATCCCCATATTGTCGAGTATCGAATTCACGATGCTGACTTTCTTCTTCCAAAGCTAATGTCATCTTCGCTTCCCATAATTGCATACTTTCACTAAATTTAGAAAGTGCTTCTTCTGAAGCTGCCCAATACCTTTAAATAATTATTAATTAATTAAAGTGAAGAAAATAAAAAAAAACAAACTTTCGTAAATGGAAAGCAATAATTTCATCATAATCCATTTGTGAGGGGGGACGTTGTGGTAAATCGTCTGGATTGAAATCGGGTTCAATTATTGTGTCATCATAAGCGTTTCGCATATTCTGGGCAAGCTTTAAAAGGCAAAATTATTAGAAGATATCAAATTAATTTAAAAACCTTGTCTGCCAGAGCTTTTCGATTTCGAGTTTTGCTGCTAATCAAATGCTAAATTTTTGTAAATTAAATTATTTATTCTGGAATAAACTAACCTCAAATCCAGTGTACATATTTTTAATTCCACCTAGTGTGTTCTCCAGATCACCAACTTCTAAAACATCGCATAGATTTGCTTGCTCGTCTGGAATATCTCCAATAGGTTGTTCATCATCAATGACTTGTGCTGCTTAAAATAGAGTATAAAATAATAAATAAAGTCTACAGAAAACCCAAAAATTTAATAATTTAATTACATAATTCTTCAGCAATTATTTCTTCCAATATATCCTCGCATTCATCGTATCCTCCAATGTCACCGTTTTGCTCGTTATAATTTTCATTATTCTCAGCCAAAGTCCCATCACCTTCATGAACATCTTCATCTTGAGGATGGTCAAATACAGGATCCACTACACGCTCAGAAGCAGCACGTTTGGCACGAACACGTTCTTCTCGTTGAACTGCCTAAAACTATTACTTTATTCAACGTAAAAATGAAAGTACCTGACGTTCCTTTGCCAACTTTTTTTTAAACTCTGCACGCCTCTTTTCTTCTTCATAAATTAGAGGATTCAAAGAAAATATTGCCTGAATTAAAAAACACCAAAATTATTCTCTAATAAACATTTTTAATCATGAACATTTTTAAATATTTACAATATTAATTTTAAACCATAACAAAAACTTTTTAAATCCATTTAAATTTCTCTTATTAAATATTAATATTCGAAAAGGGCACGAGAAAAATCCAAATTATAGTATTAATTAATAACCTGATCCATAAGAAAGCAATTAAATTGGCCAAAAGCAACATTTCTTTTCTTAAGACGATGACGGAACATTTGTGTGTTTATATACCCTTTTACAGACCTTTCGTTAGCCACTCCCTTCTGTCGACATTCACGCTTAAAGTTTTAGAAAGTAAAACAAACAAAAGCAATTAAAACTTCGATTCTTCTGTCCCTAGCTTTAATCTGTTTAGCAGGATCTGTAATGCAATTATCCTTCTTCTTGAATGGTTTCTTTTTATAATTGTCAGTTTCCAATCGATCTAATAATTCCTTTAAATAAATCAGTTTTAAAATTAAATTATAAAACAAACTTCTTTGTAAATAACTTCCATCCGAATGGAGCTTCGCATATCAGAAGTACTCTGACAATGAGACCTGAGCTCAGTCGAGGAATTCACTAATTCCGAATGGTGGTTTCGGAAAAGAGCTAAAAACAAAGGGAAGTTTTAGTTAATGCCCAAAACATGAGGACAAACATGAGTGATAATTGTCAAGACGAGTTCTGGCTTCTCGTTGCTCTTCTGTTTCAAGAAGTTCGGGAGTTTCTATAATAATAGCATTTTGGTCATTGAAATCATTAATCTCACAAACAGCCATTTCTTCTTCTATTACATGGTTGCTAACAACTGAAAAAATTTAATAAAACAATTATATTTTAATAAAAAACCGTCATAATCCTCTTCTCCGCTTTGTTCCATTAATGGCTCTAAGGCATGAACAAAACCATGATTTGTTTTTTGTTGAGGTTCAGTTGCTTGTTTCTGAGGTTGCGGTGTTTCAGAGAATTTTTCGATTAAAGAAATGTGTTTAAAATCCAACAGGGCAATTGACTAAAAAAATATTGTTTAAATAAAAAATAAATGTTACCTCATACATAAGGCAAGAATTAATTCGAAAATCATCTTTTTTACCAATCTGCTCTTTGGAGTTTGTACGAGTGTAAAGTGGAACTTGTGATTTTTCAAAGTCAGACAATGGAATAAAAGCAATGGGAACAGTAGGTAATGTAGGAGCTGGTTTATTGCTTAAACGTTCCAATAATGAACGCATAAATGCAAGGCTGGTCTAAAAATGAAAGAAATGAAAACAAAAGAAAAACAAACTTTTTGTTTTTGCCGCTGTTTAGTTTCATGGTCGCCATTGTCTGATTGGTCGCCATCGCCTTGATCATCATCATCACCATCTAGAATTTATGTGACAAAATTAAATAATTTAAAAAGAAGGAACTAATCCTCTTATGCGTCCCTATTTAAGGAGGCGTAAAGGATAAGAGAATATAAAAAAATTTACTTTTCCCCTTCTTCTTCTGTGGTTTATCTTCTTTAAGTTCATCAAAAAAGTTAAGAGCAATCTGATGAACATAATCAATCTTTTTAATATAAACATTCGTTGTTCCGTGAATCAAGAGAGCGGCTTCAGCAAAATTGAAACTTAAATTATCAAACATATTGATAAAAAAATATGCGAAAACAAACATTTTTCTCCGCCCATCTTCTCCGAGCATAACAGCATTAGAATCAAACTCAACAACCTTATGAATGTAGTCCTCCAATGTTTTTGCAATGTCCAAATCCCAATTGCTTGCTAAATCCTTTACTGGTTGAAGCAAAAACTTGTAGCGCTCCCCTGCCCCCTCAAAATCAAAAACCTCAGTCGCCATCTACTATTCTACAAACAAATTAGAAAGGTGGAATATAACGCAAAAAAAAAGATAAAATATCTGTATATACATATAATGTAATCAAAGTCAATGAATTAATAGAAAAAATGTTAAATAAAAACAAAAAGACATTACAAAATAAAGAATAAATAATTAAGACTTTTGTGTCACAGGAAGTTTTAATCCAACTAAACGTGCAGCCTCTTCAGTACTACATTCATCCTTGGCATAAACCTTGCGTAGTTCAACCAGCCTTCGTTGATTATTTAAGTAGGTTAAAGCCAATTCAAATAAATAAAACTGATTTTGACCTTTTTGAGAACGTGCTTGACCTGTTACATAATTATATAGTTGATTGTTTGCAATGTTCTAAACAAAATAAAATTATAAAGTCTCGCTAAGTTTCCAAGCCAAAATTTAAAAAAATCTTTCGAATAGTAAAAGTACTAACCTCATTGGACCGTTTTATTTCCCGAAGAATTTGTTTATAAACTGATAAGAACATATTTCTTTCAATGACAACCATTCTGATTAAATGTTGACTAAAAGTAACAAAAAAAATTCATAAAAAGTTAAGACTCAAAGGTCCTCTAATCAAATAAAAAGTATTCTAGTTTGTACATTAAACACATGAAATCATTTAACAAATTTAAATCTTTATATTTATTTAAGTTTTTTTTTCACAAGGCTTATATAATTACAACTTATTTAAGGACCTTCAACATAAAGTAAATAATTAATTAAGGAAAAATATAGGCAAAATTTCCAATTTTTTTTGTATTTCCTTGTCAGAAATAACTTTATAAAAGTCATTCTCTTAAATTAAAAAAAATTTCTCATAAATTGATTTCTTGTAACGCAAATTCTTTTGCTTTGCCTTCGCCCAAGGTCTGAAGAAAGTGGAGGTGGTGTTGCAAGTTTTTCCGGTAATCCTGTTTTTAGACTTGTTATTGTACTTTTTCTACTTCTTCCACCACTTTTTTCTGTTAACATTTCTGGTTCAGCAGTTATTTCCTTTCTTTTTCTATTTTTTGAAATTCCTGTTACTACAGCTGAAGGACCAGAATTTGTTCTTTTTTCCTTAGAACGAAGCTGCTGATTCTCTGCTCTAATTAATTTTTGACAATTAAGGTTTGAACTTAACTTTGATTACTTACTTTAAAGCAATATTTTCTGAAATGAGCGTATTATTGTCCGTTTTCTGACAAGCCAAATCAATTTTTAATAACTGAATTGAATCAGAAGCTTTCTCCAAATCAGATAATGCTTTATCTGCACGTTTCTTTTGGGTAGCAGATTTATTTCGTTCAGTAAGCAATTGTTTGTTTAATTTTCTTAACTGGTTTTCCAACTCATCAATGCGTTGTTGCTAAAAATACATTTTAAATTTGACTAAAAATGTTTCAACACTATTGATTAATCACTATAAATTTTTAATAAATATTTCTAATTGTAAGAAGTGTTATTCTTTTAAAATGATTTAAAACCTTTTGATTCGAAGCAGAAGATTCGATTGGAATAATTGTAGTAGTTGGGGGCTTCTTATCTTTAATCTTTTCCTATTTAATTTTAAAAAATAAATAAAATAGAGTAAAAGCAAACCATTAATTGAAATTGTCCACTTCGCTGTTCAGTGGTTAAAAGCATTGTTTTTTCCTTTTCCTGTGTATTAAATTCTGCATCAGTTTTCTCAATATTTGATTTTTCAATCTGTCGCTCATTCTCACCTTTCTTCTTCCTTCTTACCTTTTTCAATTGATTTTCGTTCTTTATATAAACAACATTAAGGGAATTCTGAAAAATAAAAATGTAATTACGTATTATTTTATAACAGACATCTTGAGTATTTGCCTCTTGGCTACTACTGTCAGGGGTTTCTTGCTGATTCTGAATAGGAAGATGATCGTTTGTTGATAAAATTGTGGAGGGTAATGGAGTTTGAGTCGAAGTAAGATTGGCATTAGTTTGAAGAATAATTTGTGCGTTTGTATTTCGATTCCCTTGCACTTTTAATGTCTTAAAATTAATTATGTAGTAAAGATAAAAGTAAAATTAATTCTTTAGTTACCAAAAGTTTTTGAATATAACCTTACAATTAGTACGTAAAGATTACGGACTCTTAGGAATATAAAAAAGAACCTGAATAAGTTCCTGAACTGTCATATTTTGTTGAATAGCCATTTCTAAAGGAATTGCCGTGGTTGTTGTTCCTCCACCAACAGAAGCATCTCCAGCAATGATAGGTTGTCCAATAGTGTAAATATGTTGCTGTTGTTGTTGCTGCTGTAAACGAGAAGTTGCTCCTTGTAATGGTGAAGAAACTGGAGAACCTACCAAAGTTGGAAATTGCTGTTGTTGATTGTGAGAATGGATTGTAGTTTCACCAATTAATTGTCCATTATAGGAACGGGACTTGTGTGTTGGTGACGTTAGTGAAGTAGAAGGATGCCCACCAAACGATATTTGAGACTGGGGAATTTGAATTAATCCACCGGAAGGCAAAGGATTTTGAAGAAGCACAATTGACTGACCAGGAGAAAAATGGCTGAATTAATTAATTTTATAAAAAAATAAAATTGATTAAATAACCTGAAAGCTGTTGTAGGCGATGATGATGTTAAAATACCTTCGGTTGACAAAGATGACAAAACATTCCCTTTTTGTTGCTGTCGTAACATTGTTTCATCAGACTTAACTTGTCCAATAACTGGAATTCCTCCCGATCGTTGTTGTACCAACTTATGCCCACCGCTGCCAGCAATTCCTGCTCTTTTGTGGTGAGATTTTGGTGGTAAAAAATGTCCAGAGGGGGCAGAAAGTTCACCCTCAAATGGCTGATTGTTGCGAATTTTTTCCATGACAACAGAAACAACATCGTCTAAAAGACCAATCTTCTTAATTAACCCCTTTGCCACTTACCTATAGTTTCCGCATGTCGACGTGCTATCTCTTCTTTTGCAGCTAACAATTTTTCAACCATTTGTTTAGTTTCTTGATTTTCTGTTGTTTTCTTATTGCTACGCGAAATTTTTTTACCTTGGGAATTTTTGTTCTGTACCAAATCATCTTTTTGTTCATCGGAAGTAGATTGTTCTTCTGATATTTTTTCGTTATTTTGTTCAGTTTCAGTAGACTGTTTACTATCAACCTTATGTTGTCGTTTTTTATTTTGTTCAATGACTTGTAAAAGCGAAACAGTTGTGAGGGATGAATTAATTTCTCCAATAGAACTTGTCGAGGAAGTTACATTATCTTAAAAGGAAAAATATAAAAAAGTTAAAAATCATTAAATTTAACATTCCAATAATTCATAATCTTCAACGTCTGAATAATGCTGCACATCTTTTTTTAATTCTAGTGAATCAGGCGAAACAAAAAAATTGTCAAAATCAGCTGCTAGTAATAAATCTAAATCTTCACAATTTTTAACTTTTTGCTTTTCATTATCAGCTTTGAGTTCTTTTGTTAGTCGACGCAAATGACCAATTTTATTGCGAAAATAAGTAAATGATTCGTGAGCGTTCGCTGCCTCTTCATTTTTTAATTTCATTCCTCGTAGTTTTAAAAACGCAAACCATGCATTTTGAATACCAAATTCTGCGACTAACTGAAAAAAAACTTGATCAAACTCTAATATTTTAATAATTTAAAAAAATATATGCCTATACCTGAACAGCCATTCCATTTGAGACAGTAACTGGGGGTCCATTATAATCAAAATCAACTGAAGTTGTCATATTGCAGTATGAATATTAGTAAATATTAAAATTAGTATGTAGATGTTAAAATTAAAAAAAAGTAAAGGCTTCTAAAGATTAAAATAGTATAGATTAGTACAAAAAATAAAAACCTTACTGATACATTTAAATTTTAAAGAAAATAATCTTTATTAGGATAAAAAGGTTAAACGTGATTCCACAGTCATTAATAGTATAAAAAGAACAATCAATTTAGGTTAGGGAAAAAAACATGGTTGATTGCAGGACATCAATCCTTTTCGTTAAAAGAAGGAGAGAATCGCTCGTTTAAACCTCTACATTGCTGTATATTCTCGCAAAAATGTTTGGCCTTTTAGATTGGTTAACACCACTATAAAAAGCACATGTATAATGAAAAAGAAAATAAAGTTTAATGGCGGAGAAATTTTACGTTGAACATTGGAGGAAATTCATTTCTCTCTTAAAACTGTACTATCGTAATAGTGTCAAAAGAACTAGTTGTTTGTTCTTGGTCAGACGGCCAATAAAATTATTTTTCTCTAACATCACAAGACTGCACTCATGTCTATTGACCAAACAATGGAAAATATTTCAAATGACCAAAGTTTATTTTGTCAATGCGTTTTTGCAAATTTTTATTTTTTAATTAACCAAAATTAAGAATAATATTCAATCTAAATGTTTTTCATTCTTCATCAATTTCTTCAGCTCTTGCCAACATATTGGGTATACCCTCACTAATTGGAAAAATTCGATGCGTTTCAGGGCATTCCATTTCTCCTTCAACAATTTCGACTCCCACCAATAATGAATACATCTAAACTATTATTTTAATTTAATCGGTATTATATCATAAAAGACACCTAATTGTAAGA
This sequence comes from Meloidogyne exigua, assembly GCA_018905775.1. Classification (NCBI taxonomy): domain Eukaryota; kingdom Metazoa; phylum Nematoda; class Chromadorea; order Rhabditida; family Meloidogynidae; genus Meloidogyne; species Meloidogyne exigua. Next base: position 1,659,357 of record JAGUQR010000004.1, on the reverse strand, counting down.
ATAGATGCCCTTTCCTGATTTATAAGGTCTAAGGTTTATTTGGTTGAATTAGGACACTCCGAATTAACCAAAAGATTTACTAAAATCTAATTAAAAATTTTAAACCTTTTTCAAAAAATCTGGATCATTTTCCCATTCTTTCGGCAAATCAGTAGGCAATTCATTAGCCAGTTCTTGGTCTAAAACCTGTGCGGCATTTCTAAAAGCATTGTAATCCAACCTCGGCATCATCTGCTTTACGAACTGTTCGGCATTTTCGCCTTCACCCAGTTCAATCTTCTAAACATAAACTTTAAAAGAAAAAACTAATAAAAGTAACCTCGCTTTTTGTGACCCGCAAAATTAAAGGAAATCCATTTTTGACTCCTTTTAAAAATTTAGAAGAAAGTAAATTATGTAGAAGTAACTTCATTACTAAAACAAAATAAAAAATATTGCCTTAATATCACAATTTTCAAAGTAAAAAAAAAGAAAGAAATCAATTAAACGAAAATTAAATTAGAAAAATTAATTACATTTTATCCTAAAAAAAATTTAAAGTGACCAAAAATTCTAAAAAAAAACATTTATTTTAATAACGTATATTTTGATTTGTTCCCCTCTCCAAAATTTTATTAATTTTATCCAATTCTCTGTCAATTTTTTTGTCATTTACGGCAGAAACATTTTTTCTAGTTTTTCTACCACCGCTAGTTTTTACTCCAAATTGGTAAGCTGCTCGAGGATGTGCTTCTCTTTGATTTTGGTAGCGTTCATATTCTTCTTGAGTGTCAAAGTCCCAACGCTTTATTTGTGATTTTCGATTTCCCTATTTGAGAAAAATATTAAATTTTTTACTTTTAATAAGAAGAAAATAATTTAATTTTTTAAAAAATATAATCGATAATTCGTAACAATTAAAAAAATAATCAAAAAATTATTTTAAATATACTTGATCCATTTGTGTAAAGTCGTCATCGTCACTTTCACCACCTGCATCCATCATACCAAGGCCACCTAGAAGTAATCAAAAATAGTTAATTTTGTAGCAAAAAAACCTGGATAAAATTCAGCATAAGCATCTTCTTGTTCAAGTTTTCTCCTCTTTTTTTGTAAATTCTCTTCTTTTTCTAACATTTCCTTTTCTAATCTTTCTTTTTCACGTTTTTCTGCTTCTTCATCACGTTCTCTTCTTCTTTCTGTTCTTCTATGGTCTTTTGAGGAATTACGGTCATCACGTCGACTTCTACTAAAGGTCGAAAAATGTTAAATAATTAAAAAAAAAACCTTTCGTTATCAGCATTTGAAAAATAACTTTTCTTTTGATTTAAAGCTTCACCATCCTTTTGTCTTCTCGTTTGATCTCCATTCCTTTTTTCATCCTTATTTGAAGAAACATAATCACCTAAACCCTCAAAAATGCTAGTTGATTCTTGATGGGGAACGTTGTCGCGTTCAAATCCACTTTTCTTTTCTTAATGTCAGTCCGAAGATAAACTAATACTTGAGACAATTTCTAAAATTAAAAAAGACATTAAATATTATCCACATGACTTTTTGTGAAAAAATATTTCTACTCTCTTTTCCTTTTTTATAGAGGGAAATACTTTGTGATGAATGTTTTTAAAGAACTGAATTTGTACGTAAGAAAGATCGGCCATTGGAATTATTCTTTATTTAAATTGTTTAAGTAAAAATAAATTTTGCCGAAAAAAGACCAAAGTGAAAATACACAAGAAACAAATAAAAAGAGTTAATATTCTATTAAAACCAACGTTTATAAGCACATTGTCCGCGTTTATATTTTCAATTGATTGATCAACTGATGATTCAACAACAGAACGCATTAACGTGCTTGGAACGTCGGATTCTTCTTCATCCAATTCAACTAAATAGGCCATTCTGCCACGAACAAAAAGCTCATTTCTTTGAGGAAGTTTTGTTTCGAACAAAATTTTGCAGATATTTCTGGCCAATTTATTACCAACTTGTGTTGGATCATTTGAAACAACAACTGGATCATTAATGGCCTTCAAAATTAATTTAGAAAAAATAAAAAAAGATTAAAAACCTTTTCTTTTTCAGACACCTGTCGTTCATGTATTTCAGTTCTTACTTTGTTTAAAAGTGAATAATCAAGACCTTTGACCAGATGGGTATGTTCCATGTCACCTCCAAGATATTTTGATTTCTAAAAACAAATATCTTTCATTAAATTTTGCACTTAAAAAGCCTAATTATCATTAGAAGATAATTTTGAAGGGATCAATTAGATCTCTCTCCTCTCTACTCAATAATGTTTCTTACTTGAATTTGCAAACTCCGAGATTCTGAATTTGATGTATCCAATACACCCCCACCAATTTCAGACTCTTTGCTAGATCTAATAAGCTTGCTAATTTCTGTTTCATCGGAAAACATTCCTCTCCTTCTCTCTGAGGCTCGATCTCGATAATTTTTAAGTATTTCAACAAGTCGAGCTTGGGATTCGTCAAAAATGTCATCATCTAGTTTTGGAACATGTTCAGTTGCAGGAATATATTTTTTCTGTTTTGATCTATTAGCCTGAGTAGAATTTCCAATCTTTCTATGCGTAAATGCATGCGAGATTGAATTTGTTGTTTTTGTTGAAGAATTATTACTGCCAACCTTAGTTGATGATGATGAGGCTAGTAATTTGCGAAAATCTTCGTTTTTCAATTTTCTGAAATTAGCAATTAAAAATTTTAAAATATGAAACATACGATTCTGACATTCTTGGCAAAATATTGTCTAGCTAGCGTAAAATTTTTCTAATAGTTTTTTCAATAAATAAATATATATTTGTCAAGAAAATAGCAAAAAATAAATTAAAGAAATCGTTTTTATGTAATCTTTACATTTTACCTTTATGTCTGTCCTTTGAATTACCATTTTGGTCGATTTATAATTTAACAAAAAAACATTTAGCCAATTTTATATTTTTCAATATTTGTTACTGTAATTTAAATTTTCTTTCGTCGAGCAACATGGATGGTGCCTGGTTTCTCTGTCAAATTTTCTCTTAATTTGTTTTTTCTTAATTTTGTTTATATTATTTATTTTAATTAATTGGTACTCATTTCTAGCTTTTTCTTTTTCTTTTTCTTTAAAATTCCAACATTTAGATAATTTTTATATAACAAATTTTATTTATTTATTGACTTACAATGCGACCTCCTCTAGAACATCGTGGACGTAATATCCTTGGTAATGACTTTATGTATAATCAACGTATCGGGCTTGACCAGTCAACGGACTTTCATTTCGAGTAAAAATTCTAATTTATTCAATTTATCAAATTTTAAGTGCATCACAAGGAAGGGGAATTGCTCGTGTTGCTTCTCGTGGGCGAGGGCTTGACCAGTCGACGGACTTCCAATTCGAGTAGAATTTTAATTGATATACTTATTCAATTTTTTATAGTGCATCACAAGGAAGAGGAATTGCTAGACTTGGACGTGGGCGTGTTGGAGCCTTTTCATCGTCACGACCTTTTCCTGAACAAACCACCACTTATGAGCCTTCTTCTGACCAAACTTTTCCAAATGCTGATGCTGGGAATACTCCGAACCAGCGTGGATTGCCTGGCGCTCGTCGTATTTCAGGATATTGGGGTTTCTCTGCTTCATCAGGACATGCTTTAGCTAATCAACAGACTTTTGATGAGGAACATACTGAGGATCATAAGGTTAAATGTAATTTTGTCCTTACCTTTTTTAATCTAAACAATTACAATTTGCTTCTCAAGTGGGAGTTTATGGTCAACCACCGCCCAGTGTTGCTGCTTCACAGACTCTGCCCTCTTTGAGTGAGTTTTCTTTGAGGTTTAGATTATACTATATGTCAGAGTGTATCTAATCAATTTTATTAGGAATTGTCTATAGATTTTATAAATTATTTTAACAGATACATGTAATGCTAACAACGAGACTTTGAGCGTCTTGGTTGATACGGCGCGAAAAATGTCAACTTTGTTGACTGATCTTGCTGACAGACTTGAGTCTTTGCCTAAGTAAATAATGAACGAGGAAGGAAATATAAACTAGGAAAAGATATTTTGACACAAAAAACTAGAATAATTTATTCTAGCTAATGAGACGACATTTGCTGTCCAGATTTGCCAAAATTCTTATAATTAAAATTCTATTTTTTTAAATAAATAACGTCAGCAAATGTCGGTTAGCTATTTATAACTTATTTATTTTCTTAGACAATTTTTTAATTTTTAAATAAATTTAATAATCATAATATATATTTTTAAGGCACTTTTGAAGAAGGGGGGGCAGATTTTGCAGACTTTTTTTGCGGACAAAGTTTATTAATATTTGATCTTTTCCTTAAAGCAAATTAGAGTATATAAAGAATTAATAAATGTGTTTATATTTCTGACCATTTAAATTTTTACTATTTAATTATTCAATAAAATGATTCAAAGTCTTAAAAATTTTACTTTCTTACAATTATACGACAAAATTAGCTTATCAGAAGAAGAGTTTCAGCAATGGTTAGTAGACCTTAAGCTTCTTCATCAACGCAGAACATGTGATTGTGGAAGAGAAATGCGCCAGGAAAAGAGGAAGAATAAAAATGCTACATGGCGTTGTGTGGATTATAAGTGCAGAAAAAGAAAAGGATTGTTTGTGGGGACGTTTTTTGAAAGAAGTGTGTTGTCATTGCAGCAAATCATTCAGGTAAATATTTATTCGAAACTTATTAGTTTTTCTGTTCAATAGATTGTGTATTTTTGGTCATTGCGGCCCTCTGTCCATATAATTTATGAAGAGCTTGAGAGACAAATAGGAGTATCTATGAAATCACTGGTAGATTGGCATAATTTTTTGAGGGATTTAACCTATATTATGAAGAAAAGTATGATTGGAGGAGATTCTGTAGTGGTTGAGTTGGACGAGACGTGTGTGTCACGTAGGAAATATAATAGAGGAAGAAGAATTAAACACCAACAGTGGTTAGTTGGAGGGGTTGAGCGTGGTAGTGAAGGTAGGCGATGTTTTGTTGAACTAGTAAAGGACAGGAAAAGGGTAACTCTGGAACGATTAATTAGAAGAAGAGTTCTCCCAGGTTTGAATTAAATTTTTTTGCCATGTCCCTTTTGTTTTAAGGTAGTATAATAATAACAGATGAGTGGAAGTCGTATAAAAGAATAGAGCGAATGGGAAGAAGGTATATTCATAAGTGTGTAAATCATAGCAAAGAGTTTGTGCATAAAGAAGATAAAACAATCCACACACAGAATATTGAATCACTTTGGCAGAAACTGAAACGACGACATAAATCTGAATTTGGAACTGCAGAAACAACAATTGAAAGCTACATTCATGAATTTGTTTGGAGACAGCGTTTTAAAGGGCCTGATTGTTTTTTTCATTTAATTTCACAAATTGTCAATCATGATGCATATTTGTGTGAATAAAGTCAATTCATACTTTTTCTTATTGCCTTAGGTAAAAATCAATCATAAAATATATATAACATATTAATAAACTTTGTCCGCAAAAAAAGTCTGCAAAATCTGCCCCCTATAACATATTAATAAACTTTGTCCGCAAAAAAAGTCTGCAAAATCTGCCCCCCCCCCTCTTCAAAAGTGCCATTTTTAAATCTAAAAAGTACATAAATATAATTTATTAAAATGAGACCGTAAAAGTTAAAGTATGTTTATTAGAATTGCTTGGTTTTTCCAGATGTTTGTCCAGAAATGATTGGCTGTACAAAATTGGTTGGTTGCTCCTTCTCAAAGAAGGGCGCATCTTCTTTAGCTCCATCATTGACAATAGGCGCGACTGCATTTACAAATTCTTCATAATCAATCTTTATAAATTAATTTAAACAATTAAATATAAAAAGAAAACCTGTTCATCTCCATCCTTGTCAAATTCTTTAATTATTTCATCAACTTCCTCCTCGCTGAATTTCTCGCCCATTGTCTGAAAAAATGATTTAATAAGATTTAACAGTTTAGCGACTAACAGGTTTCGAACCCCAACCCTTAGACAATTTTAAACCACTTAGCCAGGGGGCAGTTCTTTCTCCTCTATTTTTCCCCTCCTCAACAATTATAAAGAAAAAGTTACAGTCATAAAATGCCTAAATTCCTGTGCAGTAATATATCCATTCCCATCTTTATCAAAAACACGAAATGCAAGGCGTATAAGTTCTTGGTCCGTTTCCTTATTCATCTCCTTCATCATTTTACAGAATTCGCTAAAATCAATTCCATTACCATCAACATCATACTGCAAAATATTCTTTAAAAAAAAAAAACAAATTTTACTTACTTCATTAACCATGTTGAGCAATTCATCTTCAGTTGGATTTAATCCCAACGTTCTCATTGCTACACCCAATTCTTTTATACTCATTGTACCATTCCCATCTTTATCAAACATCTGATAAGAAAGATTAAAATATTTGAAAAAAAACCTTTATTTTTAAATAACTGGGAAATAAGAAAAAGAAGGTGATGAACGGTTAATCCTAAGAACTTTGAAAGAAAACCCTTTAGTATTTTTCTCTGGGAATAGAAGAGAAATAGGGTAGACAGAACATTTTTTAAAGCTCTTTTATTTAAATTAACTTTATAACCTTAAATGCTTGAGCAAATTCCTGTAATTCTTCAACAGTAAATTCTTCATCTCCATTAGATGACCCAGCTAAAATTAAACAAAAGAATAAACCTTTTTAATTAAACAAAACTGAATTGTCTATGCATTGTAGCTCTAGCACTATTACAACCACCAGAAGAAGAATCTGTTGCTGCTGTTGGTATTATTGTATTATTCCCTAATATATCCAAAGGTTTAAAAGGAGAAGAATTAAAAGGGTATTGTTGTTGTTGACTTCTAATTGAATAAGAACACCCAACAGAAGAATTATTTAAACAATTTTCACTACCACAAAGTGTTGTTGTTTTATTAGTTAAGGAAGAGGTTGTTAGAATAGGCACAGATGTATTATTATTAATATTATCAGAAGGAATGGTTGAAGAATTATTAGGTAATAGAATAGAGGTAGAAGGTAAAGCACTCTGCAAGGAAAGAAGTATTTATTTATTTAGATGGTCTATTGAGGTTAACAAACGAAAAAAAGGAAAGACTAAAATTACCTTAAAAATACCGACTGATCTAACACAAACACCTTTAGCAATTACAGGCTCAATAGAAGAAGGAACAGAACAATAAGGATTTATTGGTTGAGAATCTCTTGATGAATTAAGTGCTGGGGGTGGTGGAAGTACCCTATAAAGAAATATTTAATTCTAATTAAAATAAAATAGAAGGCCAAAGAATTTAATTTAAATAATTATTTTTCCTTCTTAAAATAAATTAAAAGGAAAAATAATTTAAAATGCTTTCTCTTTTTGTTACAAGTTGCTATTTTTAATTTAAGCACAATTAAAATATTTTAAAAAATATGTAGTAATTATTTTTAGATTAAAAAAAATTTTTTTTAGAAATAAATTTATTGAGAAATAAAGAAAAATATAAATAAAAAAAAAAAAGAATTTAAAAAAGACAAAATATCACAAAAATAAAATTACCAAATAAAAGAGAAAATAATATTGAGGTAATAATTTGAATTTTTAATTTTTTTTCAGAATAAATAATTTTTTGGGGGGAATTGATCATTTAGGTGGTGACATTCTGGACGCCCCCAGTTTTATATTTTTGCCATTAACTTTAGCTATCTTTAACTAAAAATGTTCTAATTTTGTATTTTTTTAGTAGAACAAAGGCTTAGTAACTTTGCAAAGTTTTATTAATTTTGGCTTTATTTAAACAGAGTTATAAAATTTTAAAAAATAAAGTAAACATTTAATAATTATTTTTATTTTCTACCTAAAAAAAGTTTATTAAAAAGGTTAAAAAAGCTTCAGTAAAATTTGTGTTTTACAACAGAAAATGATTTTAAAAAAATAAACTTGAAACACATAAAATGTTCATGTTTTTGTGTTTTAATGTTTTGCATTTCTGATGTATTTTCTATTAAGTTGTTTACCGGAAACATTAAAAAAAACATTTAAAAAATGTATTTTTGTCAAAACATTAATTAATTAATTACAAGAAAAGAAAAATACATTATTTTATGTACATAAAAGAGAAAATTTGCTTTTAATTCTCAGTTCTTTTTTATTTAAAAATTCCTGAAATTGAAGATAATAAAAAGGAAAAATATTTAAAAAATGAGAATGCCATTAAAGGAGATGAGAGAATATTCCAATTTTTTCCTTTTATTTTTTAACATTCTTTTCCGGTTTTTTTTTAAATATTTTCTTCTCCTTTATTTAAGGGTTAATCTCCCTAATTTAGATTTTCTTGAATTTTTAATCCTTTATTTACTTAAATTTTAAATAAAAAGAAGAATAAAGACAATGGATAAAGGGAAATATATTTTCTTAAAAAATAAAATAAAAGGAAAATAAAAAAAATTAATTAAAGTATGCCTATACACTTTAAAAAATAATTAATCTTAATTTACGTTAATAAATTTAATCTTCTTAAAGTTTTTATTTAATAATTTTACAGGAACTTAAAAATATTTTTTTAATTAATTAAGTTGATTATGTTCGGAAAATACAACAGTAATTCAAAACTTTAAAAAACACAAAACTTTAAAAACACAAAACTTAAAACTTTAAAAACATAAAACTTTAAAAACACAAAACTTAAAACTTTAAAAACATAAAACTTTAAAAACACAAAACTTAAAACTTTAAAAACATAAAACTTTAAAAACACAAAACTTAAAACTTTAAGAACATAGAACCTTAAAAACACAAAACTTTAAAACTTTTTAAAAACTTTATTAGAGGAAAAAGAAATATAAAGGGAATTGGTAGAGAGACACAAGTAAAATTAATGCAGATATTTTGTTGTTGTTCTTTTTAGTCGAACATTTTAATTAAAAATAAACCTTTTAATAGTCTTTTGATGACTATGTCTTCTACTCAACCGAGCAACAGATTCAGCTACAGCCAACATTTGAGCATCTCTAGAACGGCGAGTAGCTCTTAAACGATTTCCAATAGTTGCCCCATGCATTGTTAAAGGAAAAATTATTTGAATTTATTTGAATTGAATTTTATTTGAATTTTTTTTATTTTTTAAGTTAAAAGGCAGCAAGGAAAAAATAAAAAAATAAAAAAGAAATTTTATTTAGATAAATAAATAAAATTTGTTATTTTTTTTTCTTCACGCTGTGTGCTCTATTTTATTATTTTTTATTTGACCAAAAGAAAAAACGAAAAGTCTCAGGTTTAAATTAAAGAAAAAAAATTGAATATAAATATGGATATAACTTCCGGCTTAGAAACAAAAAAATAATCAAAAAATAAAAAAAAGTTTAATTTGTGTGTTTTTTCTTCTTTTAAAGTTTCTCTGTGTGTCTCTCTATTAATTCCCTTATATTTCTCTTTTCCTCCCCCATTGCTTTTAAAGGAATTTTCTTTTTAAATTTTAAACAAAATTTGCTTAAAGAAAATAAATAAAATTTATTTTTTTTAAATCAACTTTTTTTTTCTTTCTTTTTTTTTTTTTAAATAGGAGAACGAATAAATAAATAAAATTTAAAGGATATTAATGCCTAAATTGACTTTTTTCCTTTTAAAAAATTTTTTTTTTTTTATGCTAAAATGAATTAAGTGGTTTTTTTATATTTATTAAATTTTATTTTTTAAGAAAAAGTTAAGAAAAAAAATTAAAAAATAAATTATTTGGAAAATAAATATTTAAACATTTTTTAGCTTATTTAAGGCTGCTGAAAGAAATTAAATAAAAAGAATATTAATTTAATTAATTTAATTAAATAAAGAGAGAATTAATTAATTATTTTATTAATTTTAAAAGAAAAATAAATAAATAAATAAAAGGTTTTTAGGTTTGTTGAACAATATGTATTTATTTTAAAAATTACCAGAATTCTTGTATTTTATTTAAAAGAACTGTTCGTGTCATAAATTGTCTAATAGAATTAATTGTAATTGTCTATAGGTGACAATAAAAGAAAGAGATTAATGCAACTTAATTTTCTTTAGTTTTCATTTTTGCTATAATAGGTACACTGTAAAATAAAACTTTAAAAAAAAACACAAAACTTTAAAAAATAAACTTTAAAAAAAAACACAAAACTTTAAAAAATAAACTTTAAAAAACACAAAACCTTAAAAAATAAACTTTAAAAACACAAAACCTTAGAAAATACAAAACTTTAAAAAACACAAAACCTTAAAAAATAAACTTTAAAAAACACAAAACCTTAGAAAATACAAAACTTTAAAAAACACAAAACCTTAAAAAATAAACTTTAAAAAACACAAAACCTTAAAAAATAAACTTTAAAAAACACAAAACCTTAAAAAATAAACTTTAAAAAACACAAAACCTTAAAAAATAAACTTTAAAAAACACAAAACCTTAAAAAATAAACTTTAAAAAACACAAAACCTTAAAAAATAAACTTTAAAAAACACAAAACCTTAAAAAATAAACTTTAAAAACACAAAACCTTAAAAATAAACTTTAAAAAACACAAAACCTTAAAAAATAAACTTTAAAAAACACAAAACCTTAAAAAATAAACTTTAAAAAACACAAAACCTTAAAAAATAAACTTTAAAAAACACAAAACCTTAAAAAATAAACTTTAAAAAACACAAAACCTTAAAAAATAAACTTTAAAAAACACAAAACCTTAAAAATAAAAACTTTAAAAAACACAAAACCTTAAAAAATAAACTTTAAAAAACACAAAACCTTAGAAAATACAAAACTTTAAAAAACACAAAACCTTAAAAAATAAACTTTAAAAAACACAAAACCTTAAAAAAAACTTTAAAAAACAAAAACCTTAAAAATAAACTTTAAAAAAACCTTAAAACAAAACCTTAAAAATACAAAACTTTAAAAAACACAAAAAACTTAAAAAAAACTAAAAAAAAAAAACTTTAAAAATAAAAAACAAAACCTTAAAAAATAAACTTTAAAAAACACAAAACCTTAAAAAATAAACTTTAAAAACACAAAACCTTAAAAATAAACTTTAAAAAACACAAAACCTTAAAAAAAAAACTTTAAAAAACACAAAACCTTAAAAAATAAACTTTAAAAAACAAAAACCTTAAAAATAAACTTTAAAAACACAAAACCTTAAAAATAAAATAAACAAAACCTTAAAAATTTAAAAAAAAACACAAAACCTTAAAAATAAACTTTAAAAAACACAAAACCTTAAAAAAAAACTTTAAACTTTAAAAAACACAAAACCTTAAAAAATAAACTTTAAAAACACAAAACCTTAAAAAAAAAACTTTAAAAAACACAAAAAAAAAATAAACTTTAAAAAACAAAACCTTAAAAAAACTTTAAAAAACACAAAACCTTAAAAAACTTTAAAAAACAAAAACCTTAAAAAATAAACTTTAAAAACACAAAAAAAAATAAACTTTAAAAAACACAAAACCTTAAAAATAAACTTTAAAAACACAAAACAAAACCTTTAAAAAAAAACCTAAAAATAAACTTTAAAAAACACAAAACCTTAAAAAATAAACTTTAAAAACACAAAACCTTAAAAAATAAACTTTAAAAAACACAAAACCTTAAAAAATAAACTTTAAAAAACACAAAACCTTAAAAAATAAACTTTAAAAAACACAAAACCTTAAAAAATAAACTTTAAAAAACACAAAACCTTAAAAAATAAACTTTAAAAAAAAAAAAACCTTAAAAAAAATAAACTTTAAAAAACACAAAACCTTAAAAAATAAACTTTAAAAAACACAAAACCTTAAAAAATAAACTTTAAAAAACACAAAACCTTAAAAAATAAACTTTAAAAAACACAAAACCTTAAAAAATAAACTTTAAAAAACACAAAACCTTAAAAAATAAACTTTAAAAAACACAAAACCTTAAAAAATAAACTTTAAAAAACACAAAACCTTAAAAAAACACAAAACTTTAAAAAAACACAAAACCTTAAAAAAAACTAAAAAACTTTAAAAAAAACACAAAAAACCTTAAAAAAAACTTTAAAAAACACAAAAAAAAATAAACTTTAAAAAACACAAAACCTTAAAAATAAACTTTAAAAACAAAACCTTACAAAAACCAAAAAAAAAATAAACTTTAAAAAACACAAAACCTTAAAAAAAAACAAACTTTAAAAAACACAAAACCTTAAAAAATAAACTTTAAAAAACACAAAACCTTTAAACTTTAAAAACACAAAACCTTAAAAATAAACTTTAAAAAACACAAAACCTTAAAAATAAACTTTAAAAAACACAAAACCTTAAAAATAAACTTTAAAAAACACAAAACCTTAAAAATAAACTTTAAAAAAAACACAAAACCTTAAAAAACACAAACTTTAAAAAAACAAAAAACCTTAAAAAAAAAAAACTTTAAAAAACACAAAACCTTAAAAAATAAACTTTAAAAACACAAAAAATAAAAAAAACAAAAACTTTAAAAAACACAAAACCTTAAAAATAAAAATAAACTTTAAAAAACACAAAACCTTAAAAAATAAACTTTAAAAACACAAAAAACTTTAAAAAAAAACAAAACCTTAAAAATAAAAAAAAACCAAAACCTTAAAAATAAACTTTAAAAAACACAAAACCTTTAAAAAAAAATAAACACAAAACCTTAAAAATAAACTTTAAAAAACACAAAACCTTAAAAAATAAACTTTAAAAAACACAAAACCTTAAAAAAACAAACTTTAAAAAAAAACACAAAACCTTAAAAATAAACTTTAAAAACACAAAAAAACCTAAAAAATAAACTTTAAAAAACACAAAACCTTAAAAAATAAACTAAAAAACACAAAACCTAAAAAAAACAAAAACCAAAACCTTTAAACTTTAAAAAACACAAAACTTTAAAAAACTTTAAAAAACAAAACCTTAAAAAAAAAAAAACTTTAAAAAAAAAACACAAAACCTTAAAAAATAAACTTTAAAAAACACAAAACCTTAAAAAATAAACTTTAAAAACACAAAACCTTAAAAAATAAACTTTAAAAAACACAAAACCTTAAAAAATAAACTTTAAAAACACAAAACCTTAAAAATAAACTTTAAAAAAAAAAACACAAAACCTTAAAAATAAACTTTAAAAAACACAAAACCTTAAAAATAAACTTTAAAAAACACAAAACCTTTTTAAAAACACAAACAAAAAATAAACTTTAAAAAACAAAACCTTAAAAAAAACACAAAACCTAAAAATAAACTTTAAAAACACAAAACCTTAAAAATAAAAAAAAACAAAAAAAACAAACCTTAAAAATAAACTTTAAAAACACAAAACCTTAAAAATAAACTTTAAAAAACACAAAACCTTAAAAAAAAACTTTAAAAACACAAAACCTTAAAAATAAACTTTAAAAAACACAAAACCTTAAAAATAAACTTTAAAAAACACAAAACCTTAAAAATAAACTTTAAAAAACACAAAAATTTAAAAAACACAAAACCTAAAAAAAACACAAAACCTTAAAAATAAACTTTAAAAACTTTAAAAAAAACACAAAAATAAACTTAAAAAACCTTTAAAAAATAAACTTTAAAAAAAACACAAAAACCTTAAAAAAATAAACTTTAAAAAAAAATAAACACAAAAAACCTTAAAAATAAACTTTAAAAAACACAAAACCTTAAAAAAACTAAAAAACACAAAAATAAACTTTACAAAACCTTAAAAATAAACTTTAAAAAAAACAAAAAACCTTAAAAAAAACTTTAAAAACACAAAACCTTAAAAAATAAACTTTAAAAACACAAAAACCTTAAAAATAAACTTTAAAAAACACAAAAAAAATAAACTTTAAAAAACACAAAACCTTAAAAATAAACTTTAAAAAACACAAAACCTTAAAAATAAACTTTAAAAAAAACACAAAACCTTAAAAAATAAACTTTAAAAAACACAAAACCTTAAAAAATAAACTTTAAAAAACACAAAACCTTAAAAAATAAACTTTAAAAACACAAAACCTTAAAAAATAAACTTTAAAAAACACAAAACCTTAAAAAATAAACTTTAAAAACACAAAACCTTAAAAAATAAACTTTAAAAAACACAAAACCTTAAAAAAAAAAACTTTAAAAAACACAAAACCTTAAAAATAAACTTTAAAAAACACAAAACAAAAATAAACTTTAAAAACACAAAACCTTAAAAATAAACTAAAAACTTTTTAAAAACACAAAACCTTAAAAAATAAACTTTAAAAAACACAAAACCTTAAAAAATAAACTTTAAAAAACACAAAACCTTAAAAAATAAACTTTAAAAAACACAAAACCTTAAAAAATAAACTTTAAAAACACAAAACAAAAATAAACTTTAAAAATAAAAACTTTAAAAAAAAAACACAAAACCTTAAAAATAAACTTTAAAAAACACAAAACCTTAAAAAATAAACTTTTAAAAAACACAAAACCTTAAAAATAAACTTTAAAAAACACAAAACCTTAAAAATAAACTTTAAAAAACACAAACCTTAAAAATAAACTTTAAAAATAAACACAAAACCTAAAAATAAACTTTAAAAAACACAAAACCTTAAAAATAAACTTTAAAAAAAACAAAAACACAAAACCTTAAAAATAAACTTTAAAAAACACAAAACCTTAAAAAAAAACACAAAACCTAAAAATAAACTTTAAAAACACAAAACTTAAAAATAAACTTTAAAAACAAAAAACTTTAAAAAAAAACACAAAACCTTAAAAATAAACTTTAAAAAACACAAAACCTTAAAAAAAATAAACTTTAAAAAACACAAAACCTTAAAAATAAACTTTAAAAAAAAACACAAAACCTTAAAAATAAACTTTAAAAAACACAAAACCTTAAAAATAAACTTTAAAAAACACAAAACCTTAAAAAATAAACTTTAAAAACACAAAACCTTAAAAATAAACTAAAAAACACAAAACCTTTTTAAAAAACACAAAACCTTAAAAATAAACTTTAAAAAAACACAAAAAACACAAAACCTTAAAAATAAACTTTAAAAAACACAAAACCTTAAAAATAAACTTTAAAAAACACAAAACCTTAAAAATAAACTTTAAAAACACAAAACCTTAAAAATAAACTTTAAAAACACAAAACCTTAAAAATAAACTTTAAAAAACAAAAATTTAAAAAACACAAAACCTTAAAAAAAAATAAACTTTAAAAAACACAAAACCTTAAAAATAAACTTTAAAAAACACAAAACCTTAAAAATAAACTTTAAAAACACAAAACCTTAAAAAAACTAAAAACTTTTTAAAAACACAAAACCTTAAAAATAAAAAAAAAACAAAACCTTAAAAATAAACTTTAAAAAACACAAAACCTTAAAAAAATAAACTTTAAAAAAAAACACAAAACCTTAAAAATAAACTTTAAAAAACACAAAACACTTTAAAAAAAACTTAAAAAAAAAATAAAAAAAAACAAAACCTTTAAAAAAAAACACAAAACCTTAAAAATAAACTTTAAAAAACACAAAACCTTAAAAATAAACTTTAAAAAAAAAACAAAACCTTAAAAAAAAAACCTAAAAAAAACAAAACCTTAAAAAAAACTTTAAAAAACACAAAACCTTAAAAATAAACTTTAAAAACACAAAACCTTAAAAATAAACTTTAAAAACACAAAACCTTAAAAATAAACTTTAAAAACACAAAACCTTAAAAATAAACTTTAAAAAACACAAAACCTTAAAAATAAACTTTAAAAAACACAAAACCTTAAAAATAAACTTTAAAAAACACAAAACCTTAAAAATAAACTTTAAAAAACACAAAACCTTAAAAATAAACTTTAAAAAACACAAAACCTTAAAAAATAAACTTTAAAAAACAAAAACCTTAAAAAAAAACTTTAAAAACACAAAACCTTAAAAATAAACTTTAAAAAACACAAAAAACAAAAACCTTAAAAATAAACTTTAAAAAACACAAAACCTTAAAAATAAACTTTAAAAATAAACTTTAAACTTTAAAAAACACAAAACCTTAAAAATAAACTTTAAAAAACACAAAACCTTAAAAATAAACTTTAAAAAAACACAAAACCTTAAAAATAAACTTTAAAAACACAAACTTTAAAAAAACACAAAACCTTAAAAATAAACTTTAAAAACACAAAACCTTAAACTTTAAAAACACAAAACCTTAAAAATAAACTTTAAAAAACACAAAACCTTAAAAATAAACTTTAAAAAACACAAAACCTTAAAAATAAACTTTAAAAACTTTAAAAAAAACAAAAACCTTAAAAATAAACTTTAAAAAACACAAAACCTTAAAAATAAACTTTAAAAAACACAAAACCTTAAAAATAAACTTTAAAAACACAAAACCTTAAAAATAAACTTTAAAAAACACAAAACCTTAAAAATAAACTTTAAAAAACAAAACCTAAAAATAAACTTTAAAAACACAAAACCTTAAAAAACAAACTTTAAAACTTTAAAAAAAACAAAACCTTAAAAATAAACTTTAAAAAAACTTTAAAAAAAAAACCTTAAAAATAAACTTTAAAAAACAAAACCTTAAACTTTAAAAAACACTTTAAAAAATAAACTTTAAAAACACAAAACCTTAAAAAAAAACACAAAACCTTAAAAATAAACTTTAAAAAAAACCAAAAAAAAATAAACTTTAAAAAACACAAAACCTTAAAAAAAAACTTTAAAAACACAAAAACCTTAAAAAAACAAAACCTTAAAAATAAACTTTAAAAAACACAAAACCTTAAAAATAAACTTTAAAAAACAAAAACCTTAAAAAATAAACTTTAAAAACACAAAACCTTAAAAATAAACTTTAAAAAACAAAAACCTTAAAAAATAAACTTTAAAAAACACAAAAAAAAATAAACTTTAAAAAACAAAAACACAAAAAACTTTAAAAACAAAAACTTTAAAAAAACTTTAAAAAACACAAAACCTTAAAAATAAACTTTAAAAACACAAAACCTTAAAAATAAACTTTAAAAAACACAAAAATAAACTTTAAAAAACACAAAAAAAACAAAAAAACCTAAAAATAAACTTTAAAAACACAAAACCTTAAAAATAAACTTTAAAAAAACACAAAACCTTAAAAAACAAAACTTAAAAATAAAAATTTAAAAAACACAAAACCTTAAAAAATAAACTTTAAAAAACACAAAACCTTAAAAAATAAACTTTAAAAACACAAAACCTTAAAAATAAACTTTAAAAAACACAAAACCTTAAAAATAAAAAACACAAAACCTTAAAAATAAACTTTAAAAAACAAAAAACCTTAAAAATAAACTTTAAAAAACACAAAACCTTAAAAAATAAACTTTAAAAAACACAAAACCTTAAAAATAAACTTTAAAAAACACAAAACCTTAAAAATAAACTTTAAAAAACACAAAACCTTAAAAAAAAACTTTAAAAAACACAAAAAAAAATAAACTTTAAAAAACACAAAACCTTAAAAATAAACTTTAAAAAACACAAAACAAAAATAAACTTTAAAAAACACAAAACCTAAAAATAAACTTTAAAAAACACAAAACCTTAAAAAAAAACTTTAAAAAAAACACAAAACCTTAAAAATAAACTTTAAAAACACAAAACTTAAAAATAAAAAAAAAAACACAAAACCTTAAAAATAAACTTTAAAAAACACAAAACCTTAAAAATAAACTTTAAAAAAACACAAAAAACTTAAAAAATAAACTTTAAAAAAACAAAACCTTAAAAAAAACTAAAAAACTTTAAAAAAAACACAAAACCTTAAAAATAAACTTTAAAAAACACAAAACCTAAACTAAAAATAAACTTTAAAAACACAAAACCTTAAAAATAAACTTTAAAAACACAAAACCTTAAAAATAAACTTTAAAAACTTTAAAAATAAACTTTAAAAAACACAAAACCTTAAAAATAAACTTTAAAAAACACAAAACCTTAAAAATAAACTTTAAAAAACACAAAACCTTAAAAAATAAACTTTAAAAACACAAAAACCTTAAAAAATAAACTTTAAAAACACAAAACCTTAAAAAAATAAAAAAAAACACAAAACCTTAAAAATAAACTTTAAAAAACACAAAACCTTAAAAAATAAACTTTAAAAAACACAAAACCTTAAAAATAAACTTTAAAAAACACAAAACCTTAAAAATAAACTTTAAAAAACTTTAAAAAACAAAAACCTTAAAAATAAACTTTAAAAAACACAAAACCTTAAAAATAAACTAAAAAACACAAAACCTTAAAAATAAACTTTAAAAAACAAAAACCTTAAAAATAAACTTTAAAAAACACAAAACCTTAAAAATAAACTTTAAAAACACAAAACCTTAAAAATAAAAAAAAAACACAAAAAAAATAAACTTTAAAAAACACAAAACCTTAAAAATAAACTTTAAAAAAAACACAAAACCTTAAAAAAAAAAAACTTTAAAAAACACAAAACCTTAAAAAAAAAAAACTTTAAAAAATAAACTTTAAAAAACACAAAACCTTAAAAAAAATAAACTTTAAAAACACAAAACCTTAAAAATAAACTTTAAAAACACAAAACCTTAAAATAAACTTTAAAAAACACAAAACCTTAAAAATAAACTTTAAAAACACAAAACCTTAAAAAAAACACAAAACCTTAAAAAATAAACTTTAAAAAACACAAACCTTAAAAAAAACTTTAAAAACAAAAACCTTAAAAATAAACTTTAAAAAACACAAAACCTTAAAAATAAAAAAAAACACAAAACCTTAAAAATAAACTTTAAAAAAAACACAAAACCTTAAAAATAAACTTTAAAAAACACAAAACCTTAAAAATAAACTTTAAAAACACAAAAAACCTTAAAAATAAACTTTAAAAACACAAAACCTTAAAAATTTAAAAAATAAACTTTAAAAACACAAAACCTTAAAAATAAACTTTAAAAAACACAAAACCTTAAAAATAAACTTTAAAAAACACAAAACCTTAAAAATAAACTTTAAAAAACACAAAACCTTAAAAATAAACTTTAAACAAAAAATAAACTTTAAAAATAAACTTTAAAAAAAAACCTTAAAAATAAACTTTAAAAAAAACACAAAACCTTAAAAATAAAACTTTAAAAAACAAAACAAAAAAAACCACAAAACCTTAAAAATAAACTTTAAAAAACACAAAACCTTAAAAATAAACTTTAAAAAACACAAAACCTTAAAAATAAACTTTAAAAAACACAAAACCTTAAAAAATAAACTTTAAAAACACAAAACCTTAAAAAAACACAAAACCTTAAAAAATAAACTTTAAAAAACACAAACTTTAAAAAACACAAAACCTTAAAAATAAAAAACAAAACTTTAAAAAAAACACAAAACCTTAAAAATAAACTTTAAAAAAAACACAAAACCTTAAAAATAAACTTTAAAAAACACAAAACCTTAAAAATAAACTTTAAAAACACAAAAAAAAAATAAACTTTAAAAACACAAAACCTTAAAAATAAACTTTAAAAACACAAAACCTTAAAAATAAACTTTAAAAACACAAAACCTTAAAAAAAACTTTAAAAACAAAAACCTTAAAAATAAACTTTAAAAACACAAAACCTTAGAAAATAAACTTTAAAAAACACAAAACCTTAAAAATAAACTTTAAAAAACACAAAACCTTAAAAATAAACTTTAAAAAACACAAAACTTTAAAAATAAAAAAACTTTAAAAAACTTTAAAAAACACAAAACCTTAAAAAATAAACTTTAAAAAACACAAAAAAAATAAACTTTAAAAAACAAAACCTAAAAATAAACTTTAAAAAACACAAAACCTTAAAAATAAACTTTAAAAAACACAAAACCTTAAAAAATAAACTTTAAAAAACACAAAACCTTAAAAAATAAACTTTAAAAAACACAAAACCTTAAAAAATAAACTTTAAAAAAAAACAAAAACCTTAAAAATAAACTTTAAAAAACACAAAACCTTTAAAAAACACAAAACCTTAAAAAATAAACTTTAAAAAACACAAAACCTTAAAAAATAAACTTTAAAAAACACAAAACCTTAAAAAATAAACTTTAAAAAACACAAAACCTTAAAAAATAAACTTTAAAAAACACAAAACCTTAAAAAATAAACTTTAAAAACACAAAACCTTAAAAAATAAACTTTAAAAAACACAAAACCTTAAAAAATAAACTTTAAAAAACACAAAACCTTAAAAAATAAACTTTAAAAAACACAAAACCTTAAAAAATAAACTTTAAAAAACACAAAACCTTAAAAAATAAACTTTAAAAAACACAAAACCTTAAAAAATAAACTTTAAAAAACACAAAACCTTTAAAAAAAACAAAACCTTAAAAATAAAAAAAACTTTAAACTTTAAAAAACACAAAACCTTAAAAATAAACTTTAAAAACACAAAAAACCTTAAAAATAAACTTTAAAAAACACAAAACCTTAAAAATAAACTTTAAAAATTAAAAATAAAAACTTTAAAAACACAAAACCTTAAAAATAAACTTTAAAAACACAAAACCTTAAAAAATAAAAAAAAAAAAAAAACAAAAAAACACAAAACCTTAAAAATAAAAAATAAACTTTAAAAAAAACACAAAACCTTAAAAAATAAACTTTAAAAACACAAAACCTTAAAAAATAAACTTTAAAAACACAAAACCTTAAAAAAAAAACTTTAAAAAACACAAAACCTTAAAAAATAAACTTTAAAAAACACAAAACCTTAAAAAATAAACTTTAAAAAACACAAAACCTTAAAAAATAAACTTTAAAAACACAAAACCTTAGAAAATAAACTTTAAAAACAAAACACAAAAAAACAAAAAAAATAAACTTTAAAAAACACAAAACCTTAAAAATAAACTTTAAAAAACACAAAACCTTAAAAACATAAACTTTAAAAAACACAAAACCTTAAAAAATAAACTTTAAAAAACACAAAACCTTAAAAAATAAACTTTAAAAAACACAAAACCTTAAAAAATAAACTTTAAAAACACAAAACCTTAAAAAATAAACTTTAAAAAACAAACAAAACCTTAAAAAAACAAACTTTAAAAAACACAAAACCTTAAAAATAAACTTTAAAAAACACAAAACCTTAAAAATAAACTTTAAAAAACACAAAACCTTAAAAATAAAAACACAAAACCTTTAAAAAAACAAAAAACAAAAACCTTAAAAATAAACTTTAAAAAACACAAAACCTTAAAAAAATAAACTTTAAAAAAATAAAAACTTTAAAAAAAACTTTAAAAAACAAAAACCTTAAAAATAAACTTTAAAAAACACAAAACCTTAAAAATAAACTTTAAAAAACACAAAACCTTAAAAATAAACTTTAAAAAACACAAAACCTTAAAAATAAACTTTAAAAAAAAACAAAAAAATAAACTTTAAAAACACAAAACCTTAAAAACTTTAAAAACAAAAAAAAAAATAAACTTTAAAAAACACAAAACCTTAAAAATAAACTTTAAAAAACACAAAACCTTAAAAATAAACTTTAAAAACACAAAACCTTAAAAATAAACTTTAAAAAACACAAAACCTTAAAAATAAACTTTAAAAAACACAAAACCTTAAAAATAAACTTTAAAAACACAAAACCTTAAAAATAAACTTTAAAAAACACAAAACAAAAAATAAACTTTAAAAAACACAAAACCTTAAAAATAAACTTTAAAAACACAAAACCTTAAAAATAAACTTTAAAAACACAAAACCTTAAAAATAAAAACTTTAAAAAACACAAAACCTTAAAAAATAAACTTTAAAAAAAAACACAAAACCTTAAAAATAAAACTTTAAAAACACAAAACCTTAAAAATAAACTTTAAAAACAAAAAACAAAACCTTAAAAATAAACTTTAAAAAACACAAAACCTTAAAAATAAACTTTAAAAACACAAAACCTTAAAAATAAACTTTAAAAAACACAAAACCTTAAAAATAAACTTTAAAAAACACAAAACCTTAAAAATAAAAAACACAAAACAAAAATAAACTTTAAAAACACAAAACCTTAAAAATAAACTTTAAAAAACACAAAACCTTAAAAATAAAAAAAAACACAAAACCTTAAAAATAAACTTTAAAAAACACAAAACCTTAAAAAATAAACTTTAAAAAACACAAAACCTTAAAAATAAACTTTAAAAAACACAAAACCTTAAAAATAAAAACACAAAAAACCTTAAAAAAAATAAACTTTAAAAAACACAAAACCTTAAAAATAAACTTTAAAAAACACAAAACCTTAAAAATAAACTTTAAAAAACACAAAACCTTAAAAATAAACTTTAAAAAACACAAACCTTAAAAAAAAACAAAAACCTTAAAAATAAACTTTAAAAACACAAAACCTTAAAAAATAAACTTTAAAAACACAAAACCTTAAAAAATAAACTTTAAAAAACACAAAACCTTAAAAAATAAACTTTAAAAAACACAAAACCTTAAAAAATAAACTTTAAAAAACACAAAACCTTAAAAAATAAACTTTAAAAAACACAAAACCTTAAAAAATAAACTTTAAAAAACACAAAACCTTAAAAATAAACTTTAAAAAACACAAAACCTTAAAAATAAACTTTAAAAAACACAAAAAATAAACCTAAAAAAAACCTTAAAAATTAAAAAACACAAAACCTTAAAAATAAACTTTAAAAACACAAAACCTTAAAAATAAACTTTAAAAAACACAAAACCTTAAAAAAACTAAACTTTAAAAAACACAAAACCTTAAAAATAAACTTTAAAAAACACAAAACCTTAAAAATAAACTTTAAAAAACACAAAACCTTAAAAATAAACTTTAAAAAACAAAAACCTTAAAATAAACTTTAAAAAACACAAAACCTTAAAAAATAAACTTTAAAAAACACAAAACCTTAAAAAATAAACTTTAAAAAACACAAAACCTTAAAAAATAAACTTTAAAAAACACAAAACCTTAAAAAATAAACTTTAAAAAACACAAAACCTTAAAAATAAACTTTAAAAAACACAAAACCTTAAAAAAACACAAAACCTTAAAAATAAACTTTAAAAAACACAAAACCTTAAAAATAAACTTTAAAAAACACAAAACCTTAAAAATAAACTTTAAAAAAAAACAAAAATAAACTTTAAAAAACAAAACTTAAAAATAAACTTTAAAAAACACAAAACCTTAAAAATAAACTTTAAAAAACACAAAACCTTAAAAAATAAACTTTAAAAAACACAAAACCTTAAAAAATAAACTTTAAAAAACACAAAACCTTAAAAAATAAACTTTAAAAAACACAAAACCTTAAAAAATAAACTTTAAAAAACACAAAACCTTAAAAAATAAACTTTAAAAAAAACAAAACCTAAAAAAATAAACTTTAAAAAAAACAAAACCTTAAAAAATAAACTTTAAAAAACACAAAACCTTAAAAAATAAACTTTAAAAACACAAAACCTTAGAAAATAAACTTTAAAAAACACAAAACCTTAAAAAATAAACTTTAAAAAACACAAAACCTTAAAAAATAAACTTTAAAAACACAAAACCTTAGAAAATACAAAACTTTAAAAAACACAAACAAAAAAGTTTTAAGTTTGCTTAATATAAATTAATTTGTTTATAAAGTTTTATAAAATAAAACTTGATCGTTTAAAAGGAGGACCTAATTCTAAGTTTAATTAATTTTCAAATGAGAATGGTGAGAAATTATTTGTTTTAAATAAATAAATTAATTAATATTAAATTTCAGTGTAAAATGTTTTATTTGTTTTAATTAAAAAAAGAAAGGAATATTTTAAATTTTTTTAAAAAAGAATAAGTTTTACGTCACTCAATTTATAATGAAAAGAAAAAAATATTTTTAAATTAAAAATAAAAAAAAATTAATTTACCTGCTTAAAGGAATCATTGATTTTGAAGCAACAAAGTTCCAAGCATTTTTATGTTTACTACCCTTTTCGCTCCTTTTTTCGTGCATTCTATGCCTTTAAAAATTAATTTAAATTAAAATTAATTTTTTCTTTTAAATACCTGTCAGTCTCTTCATTTTCAATACTCCCTCCTCCATTACCTGAAGAACCTCCACGTCGCAAAAAACGTTTAGCAATGCGAGTTGAGAGTCCCGTGATTATTTTAAATTTTAATTTATTTATTCTAAATAATCAATTTATTATTTTAAAAGCTGAAAACATTTTTTAAAAAAATAAATAAATAAATTAATTAATTAACTAGTAATTAAAAATTAATATTTATTAATTAAATTAATTAATTAATTTTCTAAAGTGCTCTTTTAATAAATTAAAAAATATAAAAAATTTTTTTTGATTAAAAAATATTTATTTAATTAATTGTTCTTAAATTAAACTATTTTTTAATTAATAAAAATAATTTTTTTTAAATTTTATAATTTAAATAATAGTACAAACAAAAAATATGAGACTCAAAAATGCCTTTAAAATTAAAGTAAAATTTTTTAAAATATTGGAAAAATTAATTAAAATGTTTCCGAAACATTTTTTAAAGTTTTTGACCATTTTATAAATAAACGCCCAAAAATAAGTTTGCGCCGAAATAAACCTAGACTTAAAACTTTAAATTATTTTTTAAGGAAAAAAACAATTATTTTTAATAATTTTAGGCAATTATTTAAAAAATAAAAAAGTAAAGAAAAAAAAGTTTTAAAATTTTATTTAACGTATAAATAGAAAAATAAATAAATAATTTTTAAAAAATATTTAAAGAAGAAAAAATAGAAAATAAAATAATTTTTATGGGAAATTAATTAATTAATTATTTTTTATTTTCTCTGAAACAATTTTAATTAATTAAAATAAATAAAATTAATTAAATAAATTAAATAAATTAAAATAATTAATTTAATTAAAATAAATCCTTAGAAATAATTTAATAAATTAAATAAAAATAAATTAAAAAAAAGAGAAAAATAAACTACAATTAAATTAAATTAAATTCTATAAATTAAATTAAATACATATTTAATTTTACTAAATTAAAATAAAATCCTCTACACTTTTTCTTTTTTGATTGACGAGGGAAATAAAAAATGAAAAAGAATTTATTTTAATTTATTTTTAAAGAAAAGAATTTGCATTTATTTAAAAAAAAAGGAAAAATAAATGAAAGAGATTAGAAGTACAAAATTAAAAAAAATAAATTTAAATAAATACTTAGAGGAATTAATTAAATAAATTTAATTAATTAATTTAAATTAAAATTAATTAATTAATTTTATTTTATTTAATTAAATTAAATAATTAATTAATTAATTAAATAAATAAATTTATTAAATTAATTAAATAATTAAATATTAATTTAATTAATTAATTAATTAAATTATTTATTTTAATTAAAAAGCAAAATTCTCTTTCCTTTATCTTTAAAGAAAATATTAAAATAAAAACAAATAAAATAAAATAAATTAAAACAATTAAAATAAATATTAAATTAAATTAAAAATTATTTTATTAATTTAAAAAAATAAAAATATTTGGAAGAAAAAAAAAATAATCGTTGCTTTTTCTTTTAAAAAAATTGTTCAAATCCCTTTATTTTTGTTCCTTTTAGAGTTTTGAATTTTTTTTAAAAATCTTTTTTTCCTTTATAGCTTTTTTTTAAAATAAAGGCAATGAAGGAGAGAAAAAGAAAAAAGGATTTTTTTTTCTTTCCGCCAATTTTGCCACGGTTGGTCTTCATTTTTTTTTAAAGAAAAGGGGTAAATAAAGGAGGGAAAGTTTTTCTTTTTTTATTTTTTCTTAGTTGGCACTACACACACTAACCAAAAAAAAAAAAAAAAAAAAATTAAAAAAGAAAAGGGAAAAATAGAAAGAAAAAAGAAAGGGGGGAAAATAACTGTCAATGCCAATGCCAAAAAATGGAAGAAAATAAATACATGGAAATAGAAGAAATAAAAGAAAAAAGAAAATTTAGAGGTAGAGGAGGATATATGAAGAGAGGGGAAAAAATAAATAAATAAAAGAAAAATAAAAATATATATTTTTATTTGGGTAAAAATAGACTTTAATTAATTAATTAGAATAAATAAATAAATTATTTAATTTAAATAAATAAATAAATTAATTAAAAAATAAATAAAAATAAATAAATAAATAAATTATTTAATTTAAATAAATAAATAAATTCATTAATTAGAATTAAATTAATTATTTAAATTAATTAATTCAATTATTCATTTAACTATTAAATTATAAAAATATGTATGTATATTATTTAATCTATTTAATTAACATAAATAAATAAATAATTAAAGCCTCTTTTAGGTAGGTCAATTAATCTATTAATAGACACAACAGCATTGTTTAAATAGAAAGCTTATTTATTAAACCTTTTTCTCCAACCTTTTTTTAGTAAATAAAGTAAAGAAATTATTAATAAAGCCCCTACAATATTAAATAATATATTTAAATATATTGTTTATTTTAATCTATGTCCAGACTCTAATGACCACTACAAAGAGTTCCCATCTATTTAACAGAGAAAGTTAAAGTTAATTAAATTATTTGATCTTTTTTTTGTAATTTCTCTTCAAATTTATGTTCCTTTGAATAATTTAGTTCTGTGGGCCACAGCTTAAATACAGTGCTCCACATAACTATAACTCCACACTAAATATCCGTATTTCCGTGGAATAAACGTTCAATATCCATTCAAATTTGTAGCAATAGTGAAAAATAAGCTTAAAAAATTAAATTAGAGAATAATTTTGATATATCTCTGTTTAAAGGCAGATTAAGGCCAAAATCACTTTTTTAACCTCCACAAAACTATAGCTCCACCTTGGTTATCTTTTTATAGAGCTATGGAAAAAGTCTACAAAAATTATTTTAAACTTAGCTATCGATAGCTAAATTAATAACAAAAGAAGAGATTCCATTTTCACATCCATCATCAAAATCTCAAATCCTCAAAATCAACGTAAAATAGGGGTATTTTGCTTCAAAAAATATTTTCAACCCCTTAGGGGTTGTAATAATTTTTTATTTTATGCTCATCTGAAAGCCCTTGAAATTTACTACAGGAAACTTATAATACTTTTTAGAAGAAAAATTTTTCCTCCGAGATAAAAGGTGTTAAATTCATGAGGCACTAATAGCCCTCAATTTTCCCCTAAAAATGAGTTTTCTGGTGCATCCCGCATTCAATTCATTACTGTCTCATTCTAATTTTTTTTTTGTAAAATTTGACTTTAATATTCTTATAGTAAATTTCAAGGGCTTTCAGATGAGCATAAAATAAAAAATTATTACAACCCCTAAGGGGTTGAAAATATTTTTTGAAGCAAAATACCCCTATTTTACGTTGATTTTGAGGATTTGAGATTTTGATGATGGATGTGAAAATGGAATCTCTTCTTTTGTTATTAATTTAGCTATCGATAGCTAAGTTTAAAATAATTTTTGTAGACTTTTTCCATAGCTCTATAAAAAGATAACCAAGGTGGAGCTATAGTTTTGTGGAGGTTAAAAAAGTGATTTTGGCCTTAATCTGCCTTTAAACAGAGATATATCAAAATTATTCTCTAATTTAATTTTTTAAGCTTATTTTTCACTATTGCTACAAATTTGAATGGATATTGAACGTTTATTCCACGGAAATACGGATATTTAGTGTGGAGTTATAGTTATGTGGAGCACTGTAATTAAATGGACAGTCTCCCCAACTTCCAACCAATCTTGCACTTTGTAATAAAGCCCCGCAATAATTCTTACTTTCACAGCCTTGGTAAAGAACTAAAAAAAATTATAAAAATTATAATCATTTTAACAATTCAGTTCAACTTGTCTCTTAAATTCTATTTTAATTGGTATCTTATGAATATTGTTTTGTTACCCCTCACACTTCTCTTTTAAGGTACACAGACTTTTCCTTTTTTATTTATTTGTAAGCTCAAAATTAAGCTGACTTTTCATAATAAATAAAACACTTACTTTTATGACTACCACAACCAACACATTGTGTACAAAGAACTGCAACACAAACACCATTGCATGGTTTTTGGATTGGCCATCCATGTTCATCATTAACGAAACAATCCCGGGCATCTAATAGTAAAATTAATATTTCTTCTTATTAATATTAATTTAGTTTTCTTTAAGTTATTGTGTGGTAAAGTTGGTAACGTTCTTGATATGGTGGGTAAAAGGGCATAGGTTCGAACCTGTTGATGGTTAGTATTTTTCAAAACCTTTTCTTGTATTTATTAAACCTTTTTTTATCCTTACTAGGTTTGTTTTTATTTTTTTAACTTCTATATCTTTCTCAAAAGGACAATATTTCCCCTAAATAAAAATTATTATTTACTAACCTATCTTTCCATAAAAAAATAGCAAAAATAAAGGCAAACAAGAGCATTTGGAATTTAATTGGATTCATTCTTTTATTAAACAAAAATTAAATTATTAATTAAAATTAGAAATGTTCAGTTTATTAAATATTTATTAAATACCCCTAAATTTAATTTTCTGTTCAAATAAAAATTATTTCTTTTTTTTAATTTAAACTAAAATATATTAAATTATTTAAAATACGTGGCTTTAAAAAAATTAAATTAAAAATTAAAAGATAATTTTTTTATTGTTCATTTATTTAAATTAAATACATATTTTAATGTAAATTTATTTGAACAAAAAAAAATTTAATTAAAAAAAGAGGCAAATAATTAATTAATTTAAATTAATTATTAAAAATTAATTAATAAAAATTAATTAAATAAAATATAATCCTTGTATAAAAAATTAGTTGGATCGAATTTCTTTTTAAAAAAAAATATTTTAATTTAAAAACAATTTTTTAAAAATAAAATAAATTAATTATTTAATTTTCTTCTTTTTTTCCTTCCTTTTCTTTCATTTATTCGTTGTTCTGCTTCTTTTAGTTGTTCACTTTTTTGTAAGAAAAAATGTAATTCCTTTACAAATAAATTAAAAAAAAAGGTTTAAATAATTTATTTTAACCTCCAGAATAGTTGAAAATTGTTTAGAATCAATACCAAATTGAATTAAAATGTCTGGATTATTCCTTAAAATAGCAACATCTTTGGGTGAATTATAGAGAGTTAAAAGTCTTTCAAATAATTGTTTTTGATTATCTGATTTATTAAAAATAACAGATTCTCTCTGGCGCATCCCCAACAGTTTAGGGTTTCTAAAAAAAGAAAAGAAAATTTAAATTAATTTAAATTAAATAATTACTTGATTGAACCTGTTCTTCTCTTTTTTCTTCCTTTATTCTGATTATTTGTATTCTTTAAATCTTTATTTATAGCTTGTCCTTTTAAGGTGTAAGCACAACATATTGATGAACATTTAGTCAATTTTGTACGAATAAAACCAAAAAGTTTTGAAATTAACTGAAAAAGACAAAAATTTTAATAATTTTAAAAGGATACACACAAAAAGACACTATGCCAAACTCTTTTTTATTTTATTTGGACATTAGAGTCTGAAAAGAAATTTAGCTTAGAGCCCGGAACAGGAACAGGACCTGATCCTGTTTCCTGGTTTCCTGGTCCGGTTTCCTGGGTTTTTTGATATCACCAGGATGAAACCAGGAACAGGAATTCCTGGTTTTCCTGGTTTCAGGTCCTGGTCATTCAATTTTCATTTCCTGTTTCCTGATCCTGGTCCTGGGGTTTTTTAGGCCAGGAAACCAGGAAAAATATTTACATTAAATTTCAAATATTTTTAATTGGCGTTTTGTTTTATCTTTAATTGTGTGTCACGTTATATTTATTTTTTAATAAATTCAGAATTTTTTGTAAAAAAAAAGTATAAATTTTTAACTGTTCGAGTTGTATAACGTATACAATCGCATTTTCAAACAACATGTACTCTTTAAGAGGGACACGCCCATCTCGTCGCAAGCAAACTCGTCGCAAGATCATCTCGTCGCGAAAACTTCTAATATAGAAACAAATTTTTTATCGTCTCTATACTTAAATTTTCATAATATTTATTTTTTTGTAGCCGTTGTTCATTCTACCACTAAATGTTTATTAATATTTTAAAGTTTGATGAATCAGCCATATTTTAGGGTAACCGCGATGAGTTTGCTTGCGACGAGATGGACGTGTCCCTAGAATTTCTTGTAAAAAAAGTATAAATTTTTAACTGTTCGAGTTGTATAACGTATACAATCGCATTTTCAAACAACATGTACTCTTTAAGAAGCATATTCCTGTCTATAGATATGTCTGAAACCTATTGCTTCAAGCATTTTTATATTTTTATACGTATTCTTGCTCAATTTTAAAATTTCCTGGTTTCCTGGGCAGGACCTGGTCATTTATAGACCAGGATGAAACCAGGAACAGGAATTCCTGGTTTTCCTGGTTTCAGGTCCTGGTCATTCAATTTTCATTTCCTGTTTCCTGATCCTGGTCCTGATTTTTTCAAAATTCCGGGCTCTAATTTAGCTAAAAAAATAAAGAAAGAAGGAAAGAGACTTTTTAATTTATTCTATTTTTCAGTAAAAAATTAAAAATTAGATTAAATTAAACTAAAAATTTTAGTAATTTTAGGCGTTGTCCTAAACATGTTTAAATTTGTGTTTTAACCAATTTTAATATCAAAAACATTTTTAATTTGAAAAAAAAAAATATTTTCATTTGCAAAAGCATTTCTTAGTATAAATTAATTTATTTAAAAATATTTGCAATTAATTTAAAACTTTAAAAATTAATTAATTTTGACTTTAATTAAATGAAAGAAAAATGCAACTTTTTTAATAGAAATTAATTTAATTAAATTAAAAAAAATCTTTGCCTGCATCGAATCTTTTTTATTTTCTTCTTTTTCAATAAAAGAATCTGCTTTAAATTTAACACTATATTGAAGTGATTTTCTTGAATATTGTCTTTCTACTTTTCTTTTTTTAAAAGAATTTTGTGAAGAAAAATTATTATTTTTATTATTTTCTGTTGAAAAGGAAATTGAAGCAGAGGAAAAGGAAGAATTGTCGTCATCTTCTTTATAAAATTGTTTTTGTTGTTCTTTTACCTTGAAAAAAATTAATTAATTAATTTTAATTATGAAAAATGAGAGAATTCTTTAATTGGAATTTGTTCAGTTACGTTGATAGGGGTGACATTTAGGCGCAGGAATTGTTGGCGTTGTTTTATTAATTGAATTAAAAAATGGTAAAAAGAGTTCAAAAAATAAAAATTGGTTAAATAAAGGTCCAAATTATTTTAAGTATTTAGAAAAATTTTTTTTTATTGCTTCTAACATTCAAATTTTTAAAACAAGTTTTAACAGCGCCAAATCACACCGCGCCTTAATGATCCTTATTTTTTGTTTCCCTTACTTCATTTATTTTTTCTTCTTCTTCTTCCTTTTCTTTAAATTCTTTTACTACATAATCTTCTTTATTAATTAATATATTTTCTTGCTGATTTATATCTTGTCGAGTTATTATTTTGTTATTTTCTTTTTCATTTTTTTCTTCATTTTCTGTGTTATTCATAATTAATTAAATAAAAGAATTAAATTAAATATAAAAGAAGAAAAATTATTGAAGAAATTATTAAAAATAAAAATATATTTATTTACATTAGTTTTTTCCTTAAATAGAGTTAAATTAATTCTTCCGAAAATTAATAGAAAAAAAAAAATTTTTTTTTAATTTTAAAGTAAACGTTAAGCTAAAAAAGGTAAAGAAAATGTTTGTTTAATTTAACGTAAAAATACTTTGCTTTTATTTTTTAAAATATTTTTGTTTGTAAAATAAAAATATTTTGTTTATTTATTTTTTAAAATTAAATTTAAAATTAATTAATTAAAATAAATAAAAAAAATTTTAATAAAATTACTCAAACAAAGAAAATTAAGAAATACTGTATTTTAAATATTACTGTATAATTACTGTAAATGTTTATAATTAATAGGGGATGAAGAGACCATGGCCTTTTGGAAGTCAAAAAAATTAAAAAAAGAATTTCTGCCCTTTAAGCTTTAATTTTAATTTTCTACCGTATACTACAGTATAATTTAATAATTTAATTAATTTTTAATTAAAATATTTTTTTAAAGTTAATTAAATTTAATTAATTAATTTTTAATTATATTACTAATATAAAATAATAAAATTAATTTATTTCAATATTTTATTAAATATTTTTTAAACCAAAAATGATGATTAATAAAAATAAATAATTAACCTTTTAATTAAAAAAAAATTAAATTTCCTCAAATATCTTTAAATTCTGAACGATGGTCTCTTTTAATTGTGACGAAATTTATTTGAAAAAGAAAAAATATTAATTTATTTAATGACGTTAATTTATTTAGCAAAATAAGAGCAAAGGCTGTTTGTATTACCCAAAAGATCAACAACAGGAAAATCAACAAATAAATTAAATTAATTAAATAGAATGGTAAGCAATTAAATATGAGTGTAATTTAGAATCTCCAGACTGTTCTAATAATGGACATTAGAGTCTAGACAGTTTTTGGATTTTGTGGGTTTCTTTGGTTTGTTTTTCAAGGTTGAAGTTCACCGATTTTGTTGCCTTCTTTAAATCTTTTTTCTGAACAGTTTTCTTATGCCAAGGCCACAGAAATAAAGTCAATAGACTACAAATCTGTGCCTTTAAATTATTTAGGTATTTTACGGTTTAATTTTTCAGGTCAGATTTTCTTTATTTTCTGGTACTTGATACGAACTGAATGACTATCTAAATTAAAACATTAAAAATTTATTAAAAGTAAAAAATTAAAAAAAAAAAGTAAAAAAAAATTAAATTTATTTATACAAAAAAAATTAATTAAAAATGACAGATTATCCCAAAAATATTTAAAATATTTTTTCTCTTTTTTTAAAAAAAACTTTTTTTACACTTTTCTCGCCTTAAATGTTCAAAAATATTTTTTTCCCTCTTTTAAAGAAAATAAGGTAAAATACGGGCTTTTTCATCATTCTTCAAAAAATTAGTGTTTGGGTAGTTTTGTAGACGAGAAAAAGGAAATTGGGCCTTCTAGTTGCAAGTATTACTTTTGTTTATTTTTATTTGTTTATGTTTTTGTAAAATTGTATAGGTAAAAATAATAAGAAATAAAAAAGGGAATATTTTTTTGTTGTAAATTGGGTTTTCAATTCAAAAAAATTTTTTTAAAGAGAAGAAGAAAAAAAAAGAAGAAAAGGAAGGGTTTTGTGCTGTCAACAACGTTACTGGAACAACCGGCCTTTTTTTTAATTTTTTCCTTTTCTCAAATCAAATCTTTTTCCCCCATTTTCTATACACATTTTTGCCATTTTCTGTTACTCTTCAATTTTGTATTCTCGGTCGGTGTTCTTCTCCCCCCTTTTTTTTTACACAGCAGGAAGTCCTTTCCCCCTTTTACCTTTTTACTAGTTTTGATTGCTCTCTTTACTTTACGTGTTCATTCCTGTTGCCGGTTGATGGCAATTCTTCTTTCCTTTTTTGGGCATCTTTGAAAAGTAAAATAAATAAAAAAAAAAAGTAAAAAGACTCGAGGTCTTCTTTTGCATGAAAACTTTTATTTATTTTTGTGTTATTATTCACCTTCCACCTCCCCCCTTTTTCCTCTTAGGGACAACCTGAAAGTCTTTCGTTGTATTTTTCTCGACCGCCCTTCTGTCCGCCGGCGCCATGATGCTTGTCGACCTCAGCACACAAAAAGTGGTTTACCTCTTTCGTCATAACCCCCGCCCATTTGGGTATTTAATGGTCCAGATGAAGAGAATAACTATCAGAAGGCTTAGCATTTTTATAGAAAATTTATTACGTTGAACAAATTTGTTAAAAAATGCGATTTGATATATTTTTGGTGATTGCCTTCTCTTTGGGGGTTGCCGTTCAATCTGGAGGTAATTAATTGTTTTGTTTAAGTTTCTTTATTGTCATCTTTTAAGTCGTAAAGAGGAATCAGAACTCCTATGGAGATGAAGCAGGAGCAGGAGGTGCCGCTGGAGCAGCCCCAGCTGCAGGAGGAGAATCAGCAGCCCCAGCCGCTGGAGGAGAATCTGCGGCCCCAGCCGCTGGAGGAGAATCTGCAGCACCAGCCGCTGCTCCAGCTGAAGCAGCCCCTGCAGCAGCACCGGCACCAGAACAAGCAGCACCAGCAGTAGCACAACCCGCACCCGCAGCAGCCCCATCTCAAGCAAGCGGATACAGAAAGAAACGCTCTCAGAACTCGTAAGTTAAACAAAACTTTAAAACCTCTTAACTGTGTAATTTAGATACGGAGATGAAGCAGGAGCAGGAGGTGCCGCTGGAGCAGCCCCAGCCGCCGGAGGAGAATCTGCTGCCCCAGCCGCAGGAGGAGAAGCAGCAGCCCCAGCCACAGGAGGAGAATCTGCAGCACCAGCCGCTGCACCAGCTGAAGCAGCACCCGCAGCAGCACCGGCACCAGAACAAGCAGCACCAGCAGTTGCCCAACCAGCACCTGCCGCCGCCCCTTCTCAAGCCAGTGGATACCGAAAGAAACGCTCACAAAACTCGTAGGTTTAATTGTTTGTTTATCTGTGCTCTAGTAAATTGTTTGGTCCCATTTCCTGGTGCTAATAATAAGCGTTTCCCGAGGAGTTGTGAACGTGTCAATAAGAAAGCCTCACAGACCGAATCCTTACGTAAATTACAAGATTAGTTTTACATTATGTTTTTATCTTTTAAGGTATGGAGATGAAGCAGGAGCAGGAGGTGCCGCTGGAGCAGCCCCAGCTGCAGGAGGAGAATCAGCAGCCCCAGCCGCTGGAGGAGAATCTGCGGCCCCAGCCGCTGGAGGAGAATCTGCAGCACCAGCCGCTGCTCCAGCTGAAGCAGCCCCTGCAGCAGCACCGGCACCAGAACAAGCAGCACCAGCAGTAGCACAACCCGCACCCGCAGCAGCCCCATCTCAAGCAAGCGGATACAGAAAGAAACGCTCTCAGAACTCGTAAGTTAAACAAAACTTTAAAACCTCTTAACTGTGTAATTTAGATACGGAGATGAAGCAGGAGCAGGAGGTGCTGCCGGAGCAGCCCCAGCAGCAGGAGGAGAAGCAGCCCCAGCTGCTGGAGGAGAAGCAGCTGCCCCAGCTACTGGAGGAGAATCTGCAGCACCCGCTCCAGCCCCAGCTGAAGCAGCACCCGCAGCAGCACCGGCACCAGAACAAGCAGCACCAGCAGTTGCCCAACCAGCACCTGCCGCCGCTCCTTCTCAAGCCAGTGGATATTAAATTAATTGTTAAATTTGGACAAATTAGCTACAAAAGAATAATTACACCGCCAACGTTTAAACGCTTTTTTGAGGCGTTAAAATTGCTAGCCATTTATTGTGAAAAAGATCACCACACTGCCTTCCTTTCACTCATTTCCTCCCTCAAATTTTCCTTTTTTTCCTTCCATTTTCTTATTTCTTTTTTCTCATAAATTTAAAAAATTTTTCCCCTAAACAATTTTTATTTTATTTTTAATTAAATAATCGTCCTCGTTGTCGATTAATATACATAAATAAATAAATATATTTTTTAAAATTAAGACCTAAACCAAATTGGATTTGGTCATTTTAATAATAAATTAAAAAAATTAATTGTTTTATTTAAATTAAATTTTTTATTCATTAGAGACCCTTTGCTTTTAATTTAAAGTAAAAGGAAGGTTCAGAGATTTAATTTTTTTATTTAAAAACAAAAATTAATTTTTAATTATTATTTTTGAGTCTATTAGAATTTTATTAAATTAATTCTTAGACTTTAAACAACAAAGAAGACATTGCTTTACATTTAATTAAAAACTAGTCTTCTCTTTTCTCTTTGTTTTGATGAACTACTAAACACTCTATTGGACATTTATTTATTTTATCCGTTCTTAATAAAGCTAAAAGAGCTCTTTAAAATAATAAAAAGGAAAAGAACTCTCTTGTGGACAAAAGAAAAGAAAAAGAAAAAAATTAAATCTATGAGAAAATAAATTATTTATTCTTTTTATTGTTCCCTTTTATTTTACTAAAATAAAATATCTTTAATAAAATTAATTGTTTTTAAATGAATTTAAATAATTTTATTAAATTATTTCTTTATATTTTGTTTTTTATTACAAGTAAAAATTTAAATATTTTTTTATTTAATTTAAATAAATTAATTTATTTTAGGTTATATTGAAGCAGAGAATTTATTAAATGTTAAATTAAGTGAAACAAAATCAATAAATTTAAATAATAAAAATAATGAAGGGATAATTTCAATTGGACCTTGTGTTAATAATTTATGCCCAAAAGGGTTCGAATGTATCGAAAATAGTTGCTTTAAATGTAAATAAACATTTAATAATTAAAATTTAATTAAAAAGGGAATTAATTAATTTCTTTTAAATAAATTAATTTTTAAAAAATTAAGGGATTTTTAAATAAGAAAAAAATAAAGGAAATTTTCTAATTAATGGAAAATAACTAAAAATATTTTATTTAATCCTTTTAGCAACAGAAAAACCAAAATCTGAACGTATTTTATCAATTGGACCCTGTGTAAATCAGAAATGCCCTGAGGGATTTGATTGTTCTGAAAATGAATGTTATGCCAATAATTAAATATTTGCTATTTATTTTTTCTTTTATTTTAAATTCTTTAAAAGATTAATTTTTTAAATCAATTTTGACGGCTAATTAAATTAAAAAAAAAGAAAAGGACAAAATGCTCACTTATTTTTAATATTAAAAATTGAGACTCTAATGACCTTTTTATTTATTTAATGCTTACAATTTAATATAAAAAAATAAAATTAATTATTTAAACTTTTATTTTCAATAGGAAGCCAATCAGTAACTGCCTCAAATGGGTCTACATCATACTCATCATTTTGAGGTTCCATAATTAATTTTAAAGGCCTTTTAAGTCCTTTGAATTGTTTTCTTTCTTTGTCTCTTTAAAATAAAATTTTTAAAAAATACTTTAAATTTAATAACTTTAAAATATCTGCATTCCAAACTGAAATTCCTTTTGTAGCCTCAAATGGGTCTGTATTAGTTATTTTCCTCCTTTCAATTTCTTCAGTGTTAGTTGCTTTGAGTAACTGTTTTATTTAATAGAGAAAATTAAAAATTATTTTTGTGGTTGGCATTTTGTCTTTTTTATGAACTTTTTAATTTTTTATTATTTGAAGAGGACAGATAGGTGCGGACAATTCAGCACTAATTTTTTGTTTTAATTTTATCTTTTTATATTTTTGTACACTTCAATTGTATCCCTATAATACGTCTAATTGTTCCGTATTTTCTTTTTCAATATTTTGGGTTTCTCTCTCTTTTTTAATTTAAAAATTGTATTGTTTAAAATATAAAAATACTCAAATTCTTTTAAAATTTTCAAAAAGATTGGGGAAAACCCTTAGGGCAAAAAGAAAGTGTTTGTCCCTACCTTTTGGGTTTCTCTTCCTATAGGAAATGCAAAAAACGATTTAAAAAAAGTTCCAAAATTGTGATAAAATGTTCCACTTTTGTTATATTATGATGTGTAAAATAAATAAATATTTTTTTATAATTTACGAGCACAATTTGTAAAAACCAGTTATTAATAGAATATATATCTTTCTTTTTTTACATCCTTACAATAAAATATAAAAATAAAGAAAAAAAAGAAAAAAAGTAAAATTTGCGAAAAATGATTAAAAAGAAAGGTAAAAGAGAAGAAAGGGTGAATCTTTCTTTTTTTAATGCAAACAATAAAATAAAAAATATTTTTTTTAATTTAATTAAATTTGGAAAAATATAATTAAATGAATACCTTAAAATAAAATTTTTAAAAAAATAGAAAAAGGAGTGCAGGGACAAAAGTAAAAAAAAAATTCAAAACTTTGGTTAATATTTAATTTTTTCCCTGTTATATTTTTAAATTAAATTAAGCTCTCAAGATAAAGAATATTTTTTAAGCTTACTTGAGGTAAAAACTTTGAAGGCCATCTTTCATCTGTTTGTAAAAGTTCCAAACTGGCACCTCTTTTGGGTAAATTAACTAATTAAAAATAAATTTTTCTAAAATTATTTAATCACCTGAACGTGCATTTACTGCCAAAAAACAACAAAAAATTGAAAAAATTGGAAAAATTAAATTTTTATTTTTCAATTTTACCATATTATTTTTAATAAAAAATTTGATAAAAGGAAAAGCTTTTTTGCTTATAATTTGTTTATTTATATATATATGATGGCCAAGGGACAATAATTATTTTCTTTCTAATAAAAAGAAGCCAAAAAGGTTCCAGCATTTTTAATTTAAAAAAAAATGAAGAGACGAGAAAGACGTGGAACAGAAAAACAAATTTCCAAAGCGATAAAACTTACAATTATGACAGTCATAGTTTAAATAATTAAATAAAAAGTGAGCTTTAATCTTAAACGTTTTTTAAAAGAAATAAAGCTTTATAAAAATATTTTTAAACCTTCTTTTTCAAGTAATAATTAAATGAACATATCGCCAAATAAAGTTTTATGTTTCTTCAAGAAGTTGATTTTTAAGTTGGCCATCTGTTTTTTAGAATTTAAATAAAATTGACTGGTTAATTCTTCAAACTAAAAGGGTAGAAATCCTTTTCATTCCTCTTTATATTTATCAGCTTAATTTAAGTGTATATGTGAAAGTTAAAAAGTAGATATTCAAATAAAGGAAAATTAATTGTTTTTATTTCTTTTTTAACTGTCAGCTTCTCATTTCAACAATTTTTATTAATTAAATTTACCAATAAAAAATATTAACCAAAATATAAAATTAAAAAAAAATTTTTAACTAAAATTCTTATGCTAAAGAATTCTTTTTTTAATTTAAAAATAACAAAAATAATTATATTTTTGAAGTACAAATAATTTTAAAAAATCAAAAGTGAATTGAACGAGTGTAATCATACTCGACTGTTGGAATTACAGCCTAGACAAAATAAAAAATTTTAATTGAAGTCAAAAATTAAATATAAACCTGTACAAATTTGAGGAAAACAAACAAATAATCAATAACAAGTAATTCTTTTCCACTTTCCTGAAATTGTTCTATCAATCGTTTCATTACAGGCGCATGTCTGCAGGGATGAATAGTAGCCAAAATTAAGCCAGAAATGTGTGGATGAGATTCCAAAGTTATTGTTTTGTCTGCATGCTCCTTTAAAGAAATAAAAGTTTAATTATATTTTATGTAAAAATCCGAAATTTTTAAAGAAGGAAAGCAAAAGGCTCTGAAAATATTGGGTAAAGCAAAAGTTTAACATAATTGCAGATAGGTATCGAAAACATTTAGACACAGGCTTTAGCGACAGAGGACAGCAGCGACAAAGAAAATAGTATCGAAGACTTTGTTGAACAATGTTGTCGAACCCGTTGGGTGAAGCAGCTGCAAAATCAGTAAGTGTTGTGATCGCATTGATGGACGTAGGAGACTGGCTTGTAAACTATCATGCTATTGCTGGTTTATATACTGATTCCAAGTTTGCTTGAACAAAATTAAAGGGGTTTCAAAATACTATAAAAAAGCCTCGAATTAAACATTCTTATCAACTTCCATCAACTCATCACCATCTAGTTCGTCTACTAAGGCTTCAGGTACAATCTTTTCTATTCCAACGCTACTCTAATAATCTTTATTCTTTCTTCATAGCTACAATGTTCGGTGGTCGTCGACGAAACTCGTTACGCGGCGACTACAGAGAGGCCCGGCGTTTTCGCAATCGGCGTGAATACAGCGCTTGGTGGGATGCTGGAGAAGTAAATAATTGGCGCATAAATTCTCGGCATCCAAGTCGTCATGGCACGGTCGAATACTGGCGATGCGCGGTAAATCATCTTTATAATAATTTAAAAATTTCTTCTTCAGTTCGCAATTGGACGTTTCTTCACTTGCCCGAGCCGCATTCGCATCACGTTTGGGTTCGGTGACCGTTTTGTGATCGTCGCCAATGCGCGGAATCATCAACACAATCACAATCGCACCACAAACACGGTCAGTTTTTTCTACGGTTATAGGTTAATTATAAATCTAAGTTCAGGACAATAATCCCAATATTGTGCGCCACGTTACTGCGATGGAGGCTTCACCAATGCAGACTGCTCGAAGCGTCCATATTGGTCCAAGGACAAGTACGTCCGCTCCGGATCAAACAACAAGTGGAGCAAAGGACCAATCAACAAAAGCAGCCGCTTCTACTACATCAGCAACCGCAACTCCAGCAACTTCAGCTCCAAACCAAACAACAAGTGGAACAAAGGACCAATCAGCATCAACAAAGGGAGCTGCTTCTACTACAACAACCGCTACTCCATCAACTTCTGCTTCGAATCAAACAACAACAAACGGAGCAAAGGACCCTGAAAAAGTGGCAAAGGCAGCTGCTTCTACTACAACAACCACTACTCCATCAACTTCTGCTTCGAATCAAACAACAACAAACGGAGCAAAGGACCCTGAAAAAGTGGCAAAGGCAGCTGCTTCTACTACAACAACCACTACTCCATCAACTTCTGCTTCGAATCAAACAACAACAAACGGAGCAAAGGACCAAGCAATAGCGGCCCCTCGTCAACTAAAACCACCAGGATTCGCGTTGGCCGCCAGCAAAACCGTATGTTTAAACCTATTAAGCTTTAACTCATGTTTTTTAGTCCCAACAGGCTCCTCCATCCTTCTCAGTTGCCAGTCAACCAGCGTCAGGGTTGGCATCTGCACAAATGCCTGCTCCAGTGACTCCTAAGGACGAAAAGAAGGATGACATCAAGAAGGACGAAAAGAAGGATGACATCAAGAAGGACGAAAAGAAGGATGACATCAAGAAGGACGAAAAGAAGGATGACATCAAGAAGGACGAAAAGAAGGATGACATCAAGAAGGACGAAAAGAAGGATGACATCAAGAAGGACGAAAAGAAGGATGACATCAAGAAGGACGAAAAGAAGGATGACGCCAAGAAGGACGAGAAGGATAAGGTCAAGCACTACGAAAATATAAGATCTGGATGATCACATTTACTGTTGTATCCAATTGACCCAAATATATATATATATATATAGTTTCCCAATTTTCCTTGTACATATTGTATGGATTATTGTTATTTGACTAAAACTAATATTTGTATATGCATATGTGTAAATAAAAGTTGATATATTTTTGTGTTTTTTTAATTAATTAGATAGTGCTAAGTAAACCCTTCTAAATAGACTTCTTTAGTAGAATGAGTTAAAACACTTTAAATATTTTAACCTGAGAAAAGTCTTCTTTCATTTTATCAACTGCTAAAGGAGAGCCATTCTCATCGTAACCAACAAGCCAAAACCTTGGTACCTGAAAAATAAAAAAAATAGACTCAAAAATAAAATTTAAAAACAAACTTGGTAATATTTATCATAAGTAATATGCAAATCATATCTTCTTGTTTTTAATAAACTATTAGAAGAAGAGTCATCATCTTTTGTTTGGTTGCGTTGTAAAACAAATCTAGAATATAATTCTAGGTAATGAAAATAAATAGAAATTAAAAGTATTAATATAAATTTTAAAATAGATTTTCCAAGTCAGAATATTTATAAAAAATCATAATTAAGCTATTATTAAATTGTCCCTTTCATTATTTGAATTAGAACTCATAACAACTTTTTGATTAAAATATTCAATAATTTGCAGTAAAGTAAAAGGCAAATTTATTAATGGTTTTTAGTTTAAGATTATTAATCGACAAATTACAGACCTAGCAGGATCTTCTTCTTCTAATAAACCACTAGATAAATATTCATCCAAATCAATGGCTTCACCTTCATCACAATCATTTTCCTCTTCTTCTTCTTCGTTTACTTCTTTTGAATTTTCATTTTTACTTTCATCCTCCTCTAACTCTTTAGGAACGTAATTTGTTTCAAAATCGAAATGGTGTGTATCAACCCATTCATTTTGTTCATCACCAATTTCTGTAGACTCTTCTTTAAGTATCTTAAAAGTTTAATAAATAGTTTAAGCATTAAATTAAAATTTAAAAAAACTAATGAAATTTGACCAGAATTAGATAGAAAATGATTAAATATTTAAGGTAAAATTTAAAGAAAATATTGCTGCCAGAAAATAATATAAGAACAACGGATAAACCGATTAATTTAAAAACTTCTAAATAATAGAACCTTCTCTTTGGATTCATCATAACCCATAATTTGAGCACATCTTTGATGACAAGGCACTTGTTTGGTAATTAAAAATTGTTTGTCAGGAGGTAAATATTTACATGTCCTTTAAAAATAAATTTAGAAAAATAAAATCAATTTAAAAAAATAATAAACCCATTAGAATCACTAGCTTTCGCCCAAGACCATGTAGGACATAAATGAACTAAATGGTCACCTGCTGAAATAAAATATAGCAAAAAATAATAATCTAAAAAATTCAAAAACCTGCAACAAATTCTTCAGGTGTAAGAACTCCTGTTTCTTTAAATTTTGATTCTCGAAGAACAGGAGTTAAATATTGACCTACTGATAAAGCAGTACTTTTTAATTGATTAACCAGGTCATTCATTTCCAGTATAGAAATTAATTAATTATTCTAAAGAATATTATACATAAAAAATACTAATTAATAGACAAAATTTTGAGAATTGTCATTGAAATTAAAAAAAAAGTCGCACTCAAATGGACCTTTTTAAAAAAATAAAGGGTGAGTTTGTAGAAAAAATGAATAATTAGAGAATTGAAAATTTATTACATAAATATTTAATAATTGAAGAATATTGAAGAAAATTAATAAATATGTAAATTTGTAAAGATATTGGAAATTAAAATTATATTCATATTTATTTATAAATATCTAGCCCTTTTTTTTAACTAATCAAAACACTTTTTTCTATTATATAAAATCGCATTTTATGTCCTAAACTGACTAATCACCTACTGCGAAAAATAGCTGTTTTAATAAATAAATTCTCCATTCATTTTATTTTTTTAGTTGTAAAACTATTAGTAAATGTTCCTTTAAAAACCAATAACATTTATTTAAAAAAATGTTTTTAAATAATTTAATTATTCCAAAAAAGCCTCGTCGTCAATTTCTTCCATTATCGCTGTCTGAATGGGATTTATATTGTAGAAGGAAAAGAAAAATTAAATCAAATTTGTGGACAAAACAAAGGTCTAAAAGTGCTGAACAAAATTTATATAATTATGAAAATCAGAGGGCTTCTCAAAATATAAAATTTAGAAATAGAGAAGCAATAACTACAAATTTATTAAATGAGAAACAAAAAACAAACAGCAATTATCTTTGTGTAGAGGATCGAATGAGTAGGTTATCTTTGAGATAAAATAATTGTTCTCATTACTAATGAATAGAAAAAGTACTTATCATACAGAAGCTGTGAATGATAAAGAAAAGATAATAATTGTAAGGGAAATGCTTATACTTCCTAAGTATTTTTCCAAGGAAATAAAGGGGTTTAAAGGGTCTTACTAAAAATAGGAAACATTAAAAAAGGGTTGGGTTTGTAGCTTGGTTGAATTAAACGTCCTTCTTTATAAAACTCTATATTTAGGCATAGCTTCATCAACATGTTCAGCCCCAGCATTAACACAAAGACAAAGTAGAAACAAAATAGCTCAAAGATTTTCTAACCGTTCCAAATCACTAATAAAATTAATTAATGCACTACAATGTAGAAGTAAATCTACAAATAATGAAGAAAGAAAAAAATTCAAATTTTTCGATAAATCAGTGGAAAGAATTTCTTTATTTTCTAATGAAAAAAAAGAAAATAAAATTACTGAAAAAAAGGAAAAGTTACAAAATAGAAAACGTTCAAAATCATCAAATTTAAGAAAGGATCAAATGTCAAGTTATCCTATAAGAGAAGTTCATTGGCAAATGTATCAATCACGCTTACAGTTGAAAATGAGTTCGACAAAGCTTTAAGAAAAAGAAAAAGAGGAAATTTAAAACCCTGAAGATCAACTAACTAAAGATCAAAATGGTCAAACATTTAAATAGTTTCTTTGAGTGTTAATTAATAGAGGCAGTTGATCTTTAGGGTATTTATTCTCTAAAGTATTATGCATGTAAAACAAAATTAATTTATTAAAAATTATTATCTACATATAAAGCAATTTATTTAAAAACTTCTTTTAATATTGATAAATAAAATGTAAAAATTTATATATATTGATGCTTCAATAAATATTTAAAAATTCATTTATCAGTCAATTTTACCAAAATATTAGTCAATTAAATTTATTATTTTGTACATCTTCTTCATTTATTTAATATTTTAACGAGTTTCTACAATGGCATAATTTCCAAAACAAATCCAAGAGACAAGAAGACAACAAACAATTGCTTCTATTGTCATACCTAAGAATAAAAAAGTTAAGGAATTTAAAGAGAGAAAAGGTTTAATGGAGAAGAACTCATTTCCAAGAATTAAAAGAGGGATTAATGG
The DNA here is from genome assembly GCA_018905775.1 of Meloidogyne exigua. NCBI lineage: Eukaryota > Metazoa > Nematoda > Chromadorea > Rhabditida > Meloidogynidae > Meloidogyne > Meloidogyne exigua. The sequence continues at coordinate 1,614,910 of JAGUQR010000004.1, read as the reverse complement.
AGAAAATTTCTACCCTACTTTCCCCAAGGTATATTTACCCTTTAATTAAAAATTATTTAAAAAAAAACTAACATATAGTAATTCCAACCATAATTTTATAGTCTTCAGTTCGAGAATAACGTTCATTACTAAACAGGAAAAGAACACAAAGAATAAGAGACAAAATTGAAAGTCCAGAAATTATTGAATGTGTAATCATATCCTAATATATATAACATAAAATTAAATAAAAATATTTAAAATAAACCGAACGGTAGAAAGTCAAAAAACGGTTCAAAACTGGTGGAAGAGCCCATCCAAGCAAAAACCCACATGTCAGTACCAACACAATAAAAGTATTTACATACCATTGCCAAATAGAATTACGTAAAATAAATATTAAAACAAGAACTATAAGTCCAATAATCTGTTTAAAAATAAAATAAATACTTACAATTAGAATATTTAATTTTGAAAGACTCTAAACGCAGAGCAAAAGTGTCAGTCATTTTTACAAATAAATTGTTAGGATTTTTAGGTGTTTATATGTAAATCATTGGAAAGAGCAGAAAAGTTGCTAAATAGCAAAAGCCAAAGTTTTTATAAAAATAGAGGAACTAGTTGAGGTCAAAAAACTCAAATATTACAACAGAATTCGAGTCTTTGAGGCCTTTTTCTTTCCTTCAATTTAGCCACAAATTTTTGATTTTTTTCTATTTTGTAGCAAATTTTTTTCTCTATCCAATGATACCATAAAAAGGTTAAAATACCTAATCGTTCATTTTTATAATGCCTGACATCAAACTAGTTCATTTATTAACCCAAAATTACTTTAAAAATACCAAAATAATAAGTCAATCAAATTATTAAAATAAAACAAATTTTAAATTAATAAACTAACCGCAGAAATTAATTTAATACTCCAAATGGGTATCATTCGAATTCTTGGCCCTACACCTCCTGCAGTAGTCCTTGTAGTGACTGTTCTAGTTGTTACAGTTGTAGCCATTTATATGCTTTAAATAAATTTAAAAAAATAAAAATAAAGTTGTGTAAGTGTCTAAAATTAAAAATTAAAGTTTTAAAAAAATTAAAAAGATTTAAATTAAAAGAATAAAAAATAGTTAATATTTACTGCTAAAAAATAACATTTTTATAAACAATTAAATTAAAAACAAAATTTAATCAATTTAATTTTCAAAATATTTTAAATTAAATTTATTTTATAAAATAAAAATAAAGCTTTAAAAATTAAACCATGTGTTAGAAAAAAAAAGAATAAAAGAAAATATACACAAAATATTTAGTCAATAACAAAAATAACATTAAAAAATGTTCCTAAAGAAAAACAAAAAATAAAGAAAAGAGAAATAAATAAATATATTATTTCATTTATTTATTTTTAGACATTTCTCTAGTCTTTTTAAAAATTAAATAAAAAAAAACCTTTTAATTAATTAATTTAAAACAGAAAAAAAATAATAAATTTATTAATAAATAAATATAAAATTATTTTGTAAAAATTTTAAAATTTCCTTTTGTATTTAACATTTCTGGCAGTTTTCTATAAAAAATTAAAATTTAATTTAAAAGTATTTTCTCATTTTATTAAGTCCAAAAACAATACAAGTTTTGTCCATAATTAATAAATAAATTAATTTCTAAAAAATAATAGACAAAAATCTAATTATTTATTTGCGGACAAAACTTGCGGACTTTTTATTTAAATAATGGAAAAATAAAACTTAAAAATTTTACGCTTCTTTTTCATTCAAAAATAATTAATTAAATTTTCTAACAATAAATAAAAAAAATTAACCTAATCCAAGGAACACCTGCCATTTGTAAAAACAATCTCCATTCAAAACCAACGTCTTCTTCTTCTGTTTTTTTCAAAGATTTTTCTTTTGAATTTCTTCCTATTTTTTTTAAAATAATTTTCAATTAAATAAAATTAAATAAATAAACCTTTATTACTTTCTTCAATATCATGTTGTGCTTTAATTTTACAAACTAAAATTTTTAATTTTTTTGAAACATCATTCTCTACATTAAAAATATGCATATCCTCTCGTCTTTCAATAAAAAGCAAAATATCAAGTAAAAGGCCTACTAAACGAGCATAAACACGGCAATGATCTAAGGACAACTATTTTTAAAAAATTAAAAAAGATTTTAATTTTTGCTTAATTAAAATTAATTAATTTTTTTAAATATTTTTTAAATTAAAATTAATTAATTTAAAAAATAAAAACCTCTTTTGGATGAAAATGCATCAATAAATCCTGTACAATAATATTTTCTAGTCTAGCCGATCTAAGTTCAGAAAAATTAAAAGCATCAGGATTAACCGAACAAAGCAAAAAATAAGCTAAAGGAAAATTATCTAATTCAACCATTGAACAAATTCCAACTCTTCTAGGCGTTGAAGGAAGTTGGTTTATTGTTGATAGAGTTGTTTTTTTATTCACTACATTTCTATTTATTTTTAAAACCTCTCCCCTGTTATTTAAAGATTCTTGAAATAAATGTTGTTGATCTCGTATTGTGTCCTTGTTATTAGAACAAATAACGGCATAATCGTATTCTAATATAGCAAGAAGAAATTGTTTAAATTCTAAGGAAATATTGTCGTCTCTGAAAATATTTTCTTTCTTTTTTATTTTTTAATTAATTAAAACTTGCTTAAAATATTTAAGAATTCCATTAGAAAACTTTGACAAAGTACAGAGAAAATTAACATCAGAATAGACTTCACTAAAATCAGAGAGTAATATACACAACCATTCCCATCTTTTAGTTGGTGTTGTGGGCGGAGATGACTCCAAAAGTTCCATCAAAAAATTGAAGACTTCTTTACGAATATATTGGAATTGTTCAGAATTATTCTAAAAATTAAAGAAATATTTTGTTTAATTTTTACTCTTTGTGAGTAACAAAAAAAAGAGAAATCTTTCTTTAAAAGACGTTTCTGGTAAATGTGCACATAAATCCCCGTGATAGACATCGATGAATTGGATATTTATTTGTCTTCGTTTTTGACAAATTTAGTCTACCCAAACAAACAAATTCAAAAAGGAAGGTATTTATTAAAATATTTCCCTTAAAAATTAATAGAATTAATTACTTGCGGACAAGAACTTGCAGACTCTTTTACCCAAAAAAAAGGAAAAAGTACAATTTTTAAAAATTTAAATTAAAAAAATACATGTAAAAATCGCCTAATAAGATGATCAATAGTTTCTTTACAAAAATTTCTCCCAAAATTTTGCCTAAGTTCAGCTAAAGTAGACTTTATTCGAATTTCTTGTGACTAAAAATATAAAAATATTTTTTAATTAATTAATTAAATAAAATATACATAAATATCATTAACAGCAGCAACTCTTTTTTCAGATAATTTTTGCAAATAATCTTCATCAATAAATTGACTAGTATCAATTTTGGTTAAAGAAGGATGTGAAGTAGACTAAAAATTAAAAAAAGACTTCTTTTATTTTTTTAAAAATTTTAATCAGTTTCTTTTTTTTATAATTTAAATTATTTAATTTTTATTATTCTTTTTAAAAAATACCTCCTTTTTTGTAATAATTCCCATTTTTTCAACAAGACCTAAATTTGCTGTTGCCCAATTTAAATTAACTTTATTTGATTTAATTGAAGAAAGAAGAGATTCAATCTTAAAATTCTCCATTATAAATTCTAGCACAAACTAAAATAGCTTAAAATAAAATAAAGAAGCTAAATAATTTAAATAATTTTATTTTTGAAATAAGATATTTAGTCGCAGACGATTAACCGCGAAGAAGAAATTTTTATCTTCAGTGGCTAAACTTATCTTTTAATAATTTCTTACTTACTTATGTAAATAGTATCTTTGTTATAATTAATTAAATTTTAATTCTTTACATGTCCTACTAGAATTAAATAGTTAATGTTAAATTTTCGCCTACAATTTTCATTACCTTCAGTCAGATATTTTTCTAAAAGAAGAGAAGTTGAGCGTTATCTTGAAAGGCAGGCTAATGATCATTACTCACGTCGTGCTAAAGAACATTCTTATAGAGCAAGAAGTGCATTTAAATTGTTGCAAATTAATGATAAATTTAATTTTATAAAACCAGGTAATTAGAATATTTAGTATTTAAAATTCTTTTTGAGCATTTTGTATTATCCCTCGTTCAGCAGAAGAAAATTTTATAATAAACCAATTTTTATTTTTTATATTAAATTTTAAGGTCTGGTAGCACTCGATATGGGAGCAGGTTTTTATTTTAAAGTTTTTTTCTTATTCATTACCAGCTCCCGGTTCATGGTGTCAAGTTTTGAGTGAAATAATCTTTCCCCTTGAATATAATTCAAAACAAATAGTCAAAACTATTCAAGGTGGATACATTTTGGGCATTGATTTGCTTGTATCATTTTTAAATTGTTTTAATTAAAAAAATTTCTAAGCCAGTTTCTCCAATTAATGGAGTTGATTTACTTTGTAAGGCAGACTTTCTTAAGCCTGCAACACAATCTGAAATTATCCGAAGGCTTGAAGGAAGGCAAGTGAATTTATTGCTTAGCGATATGGCACCGAATCCTATTGGTTTAATTTTTTAATTAAAATTTTATTTTTAATTTATTATTTCTATAGGAGATTCCTACGTTGACCATTTTCGTATTATGCGACTTTGTAAGTCTCTTTTGGATTTTGGTACAAAGGAAATAGATGGAAAAACAATTTTGGCAAAAGATGGAATATTTCTTTGTAAGGTTAATAAATAAATTATTCTTTTTTATTATTTTTATTTATTTATTTTAGATCTTTGACGGCCAAGACAGAGATAAATTTAAAGATTGTTTAAATGAACATTTTGGCCGAGTACAATTTATTAAACCAGAAGCAAGTAGAGATAGTAGTTCAGAAATGTATATTTTTGCTACGGGGTTTAACAATGACAAGAGGAGAAGATGAAAAATGTTACTCAATTTTTCTTTTTTATGTCTCTTTACTAAATATAAATTTTTAAATTTATTCAAAATTTTTTAAACTATTTTTGGTTTAATTACCAATTTTCAGGTTATTAATATTCTCCTTATTTTTATTTAAGGATTTTATTTTATGGAATAAAAATTCCATTTTTTAATATTTTCTTTAGTCCGCAATTTTAAGTGTTTACTTCTCTGTTTTGTAGCCACAAAGTCTGCAAGTTCTATCAGCAAATTATTTTAATCCAATTATGTAGCTTTTGGTCTTATCTTTATCAAAATAATACAATTTGCTGATAAGACTTTCCACCTTTGTGTATACAGAACAGAAAAGTATTTTCTAATTGTCCGCAAATATATATTTATTTTTTGCAGAAAATCTCTTTTTTTTAATTAATTTAAATGAATGAAAATAATTCTCAATTGAAAGAAAATTCTGAAGAACTTAATAAAAAGAATGAAGAATTGCTTTTACGTAGTAAAGTGATGGAACGAGTAAACAAAAAGCTGAATACAGAGAAGAATGAGTTGACACGTAAACTACACGCAATTAAAAATTTTAGACGTAAATTAATTTTTATAATTTTAAATTAATTTTTTTAGTTCCCGGTTAGTCTTATAATTTCTGTTTTTGTGAATTAGTTTAAACTTTAAATTTTCCAACATTCAATCTTTTTAAAAAGTAATTTCAATTTTTTAGCGTTACAAGGCTGTATCAAACTCACTTTGGAAAAGTTTCGCATTCTTGCACTTAATCCAACACTTTTGGCCATTTATTCAGGGCCTGTTCAACTTGGAGGTTTTCATTGGAAATTATGTGCTGAACGAAGGTTTTATTTAAATAAAATTAAAATTTGTTAAAAAATATTTTTTAAAGTGTTGATAACTGGTTAGGTCTTTATCTTTGCATTTATGTGCCAAAAAGTTGTCCTGAAGTGTGGGAATGCCGTGTTAATTTGTATTTTTTAATTATAAAATTGATTTATTTTCTTATTAAATTAAATAATATTAGAAAACAAAATTTTCTATTAAACACATAAAAGTCCGCAAATATTGTCTGCAAATAATAATATTTTTTTCCATAATTACATAAATAATTCTTCCATTTCTCCTTATATTTAAAATAATATTTATTGGAAAAGATAAAATTATTATTTGCAGACAACATTTACGGACTTTCTTTGCATAACAAAAAATTACCAACTTTTCTTCTTTAATAAATCAACATTTTTAGTACTTTTTGTATGAAACATACAAGTGATATAGATGCCTGTATTCATCGAAGCAACGGGAAGCCTATTGTTTTTTCGAATGCTTTGGGACGTCGGGGAAGGAGTGGTTTTGCTGATTTTGTTGGAATCTATGTATTTTATTTTTCTTTAATTTTTTATTTTCTTATTTTTTAGCATTTGTTGGATCCTCAGAGTGGTAATTGTTTAATTATTTTTAAAATTTTAAAGAGGGTATTTTTCTGTATTACTCTTTTTTCCTATTTTCTCCTTCACTTACAAAATGGTCAAATAACATAACGGTCAAACATTTCCCCTTTTGTATGTGAGAGAGGAAATGACAGGAACAGGAAAAATATATTTTATGTTCCATCTATTTTTGTAGGATTTGCTGATCTGCAAGATTGTGTTAAAATGGGTGTTAGTTTTACGATTGTTTATTCAACTCAATCTTAAAAGAAAACTTAATTTGAAAAGTTGAGAGATCTCAGAATTTTACTTGCCTCTTTTTTCTTTAAATTTTTTTTTGTGCCTTTTTTCTCGGACTATGATCTTTTTATTGTTGGTTAATTTATAAAACTTTATTTGTTTTTCAATTGTTTTTGATAAACAAATTTTTGAGGTTTTTGTTACCTTTAAGTTTTGATTTTAACAAAATAGTTTTTATCTATCTAAAGCCTAGCCTATATAATTGGCTAAAATGACAAATATAAGGAAAATTAACTCAACACCTTATTATACATTTACAACAAATACAACAATGTATACAATCAAATACAAATATAATACATAAAATAGAAACAATAGGAATATATAGAGACTCTGTACAGCAGCTTCTTTGGTCCTTCGCTGAAGATGAGAAACAAAGCAAAATTCTTTAATATAAAGAATATTTAATTATTTACTATAATAAAAATAAATGTTCTATATTAATATTTATTTATTTAAAAATAATTAATTTAATATTTTTTTCACGTCATTCAAAGCAATTAAAAACGGAGAGAAACCAACAAATTAAAGAAAATTAAAAAAGGAGAGGATTTAATAAAGCAATAAAATTACACTTAAAAATAATTATTTAATCCATAAAAATATAAAATTTATTTTAAAAAATCAATTTAAAAAATAAATAAATATTTTTAAATGACGACATTCTTTTTTTATTTTTTAAAGATTTAATATTCATTTAAATAAAAAAAAATATTTTTGGATTAAATAAAAATGAATGAAAGGGAGAAAATTTAATTTAAGAAAGAAGACTTTTTTTAAATTTATTTTTTTAAAAGTATTTTTAAAATAATATTTTTAAAAATTTATTAAATTATTTTATTTTTGGTTTTTTATTTATTTAATAAATTAATTAAAATTAAATAATTTTATTTTTTAGAAAATTATTTTATTATGTAGAGGTTAATGAGTCCCAAAAATTGAAGCAATCCAGAAGATTAAAATAAGCATTTGATTGGTTATTTGGTAGTTGTATAGGCTAAAGTATTTGATTTTAAAGGTCTTAATGTTTATATATCCTGAATTACACTTCCGGAAAGTGCCCAAAATTAAATTAAAATTATTCTAACTAATTAAAATTAAATAGGGGAATTAATTTAATTAAAATTTAAATTTAAAAAAAAATTTATTTTCAGAAAAATAAAGCCAAAATGTCCTCCTCTTCCTATTCTTCTTCCCTACAAACTGAAAAACATTTTCTTTCAATTTTCATAATAATTACACAATCATTAATTCAATTAATTTTACCTAAAATTATTCTATTACAACAACAATGGCTAATTATTTTAATTCATTTAATTCAATTTATTTCATTAATTGCTGGAAATTGTTCTTTTATTCCTTTACTATTTAATAAAAGGTAGAAAATATTAAAATAGAATTTTTAATTAATTTTTTTAGTAAATTGTTCAATTTAATATTTTTACTCTTTTTTAAAGAAAAACAACAAATAAAAATTAATTTAAAAATTAATTTAATTTTATTTTTAATTATTTTATTTAAATTAATTTTTTTAACTATTTTTTTAATTTTATTTAATATTAATGAAGAAAAATTATTTTTTATTTTAATATTTTTAATTATTGGAATTTCTTTTATTAATGGAATTATTCAAAGAAATTTATTTTTTGAAGCAATTGAACTGGAAAAAATTAATTATTTTGGAACAAATAAAATTATTTTTGTTTGTTTTTTTTCTTTTTAATTTTTTAAAAAATTGTTTATTTTTTTTAAAGATTTTTCTTCAATTTTCTATTGGCCAGTTTTTCTCCATTTTATTTATTAAGGATAAACAATTCACTAAAATCAATGAGTTTTTATATTTTTTTAAAAATATTTTTTTTAATTAAAAGATTAAAAAACAATTTATCTAATAGTATTATTATTTTACAAAAAATGCCAATATTTGAATTTTCAATTAATTTTAATTTTTTATTTGGAGGTTTAATACTTTTACTGGTAAATTAATTAATTTAATTTTAAATATTTAAATTAATTTTTAATTAGACAATTCTTTTAATTTCTTTTTGGCCTCAGAAAATAAAAGAGGAAACTTTTGTAGAGGAGGAAATTTTGTCTAAACAAATTATTGAAGAAAATTGTAAAATATTTTTTATTTAAATAGTAAACAGAAATCCTCTAAAATTAAATTTAAAACTAGTGGGGATAGAACCTCAGACCCATAAAACAAATATAGTCAACGACACTACCACTTAACCACAAAACAAAGATTAAAGTTTTAATTAAACTTAACTTTAAATCTTTTAATTTCTTTTAAAATTCATTTTCACAGCTAAAAAATCCTTTCCTCTTCCAAAATATTTATTATTTTCTTTGTCATTTATTTCTTCAATATCTTCTTCCCTTCTTAATTGTTTTTCTTATATTTTATTTGCTTTTAATGAAAATGGAAAAATGTTTAAAAATTTTAGTAAAGAAGGTGATCTTCTTCTTTTTTATGTAAAAATTAAATTTTAATTAAATTAATTAATTCTTTTTTTAAAAAAAAAGTTTTTTGCATTATTTTCACGTTTATTTATTGCAATAAAATTAAAACAACATAAAAGAAAAAATACTTTTTTTCTCTCACAAAATTTTCTTTTTTCCATTGCTTTGGTTAGTTTTTTTTAATAAAATAAAATAAAATTTAATTAAATAAATACTCCTTTTCCTAATTTTTTCTTTAGAAAGCATGTGTCAGAATTCTTTTAAAATACCTTAATTTTTCTGTTCCCTAAAAAAAGGAAAGAAAATAAACGAATAATTAAAAATTTAGTTCTGTGCCGGTAGTGCTTTATGTACTTTAAATTCTGGATTAATTCATTCATTTTCTGTCTCTTTATTGGGAGCTTCTTTGTCTATTATTTGGCCAGCTATTTGGCTACAATTTATTAATGAATTAAATAGTTAATTTATTTTTAATGAAAAATATTAATTTAATTTAGATTATTCATCAAAAACAATTAATAATAAACAATTATCTAATTTTATAACAATTTTATTAATTTCTTACAATTTTGGTCCACTTATTTTTCCTTTTATTTTAACAAAAGTATTATTTTAATTTTAAATAAAATTATGTATTTTTCTTTTAATTTTGACAGATTTATTTAATTTATGAAGGACCTGAACTTTTTACTTTAATTGAATTATTCTTTATTTTCTTAATGGTTATTAATTTTGTTTTTGTTTTAAATACTCAAGCTAATCAACAACAACAACAACAACAACAACAAATTTCTGGAAGTAAATAAATATTAATAAATATATTTTAGCACAGACACTTAACCTTTTCTTTTATTTACCTACAAATGGTCAGTGGGACATAATGGTCTGATAAATTAATATTTAACAAGGCCTTCGAATAAGGATGTCTAAAAGTCTTAACAATTAGAAGTACTTTAAGAAATATAATTATTTGACCATTATATCACACTGACGATTTGTAAGTAAAGGGGAAAAGAGATTATAGACAAAGGAAAAAATATAATTTAAATAAAATTAACCCTTTAAAGATCAATTTTGGTATTGGTTTCGTGGTGAAGGTAGTCGCCGTACTCGTCGTTCAATACGTTTATTAGTTAATAATTTTAGAGAAAGTATACGACGTAGACAACAAAAAACATCAAAAAATAGATATAACCGTAGAAGAGGGGAAACTGCTAATTCTGCACTTTTAGATGATTTTAGTATTGGAAATTCAGCTTTAAGCAATTATCATAGTTTTCAAGTAAAAATAATAATTAAATAGTGTACTAATAATAATCCTTTTTTCTTTTTCTTTCTCCTATTTTAAAAGAGAAAAGGTCTTGTAATTTTAATTATCTTTTTATTTTTAGAAAAAAATGAAACTAAAAAAATGCAACTCTCTTAATTAATACAAAAGAAAAATAAAATCTTAAAGTAAAAAATTAAAAATAAAATTAAAAAATTAAAATTAAATGCTGGAATGAAACTGTAAAAACAGACAATTCCGGGTCAACCTTGTTGGCCAATTCCCTGTTGGCCAACGCCCTGTTGGCCAATTTACCATGTTGGCCAACACGTCTTTTATTCTATCTTTCGTTGGCCAACAGGGTGGGACTCGATAATTCGACTGTAGAAAAAATACAAATTAAGCCAATAATAAGAACGGCCATTTCCTCTCCTCCAATTTGTTTCAAAAAGGTCATAAGGGAGAAAAATAAAACTATAAAGGATTATTAGTAGTACAAAGGGTGTAGTAAATATTTTCTCTTTTTTTAGACATTAAATGAACGTCTAACAAATAATAATAGCCGTCAAACCAACCAAATACCTTTATTTTACAAACAAATGTCTGAACAACAAAATGAATATAATTTTAATTCTAAAACGCCCATTTCACTACGAAGAACACAATTTTCATTGCCTTCAATTGTAATACATCAAGAAACTCCTAAAGGAAGTAGAGGAAGTATAAATAATTAAAAATGGAATTTATTTGAATTTTGGCTTTGAAGATTTTATTGGGGATTATACAATTAATAGGTTAATTAATTTTAATTAAATAATTCCCCTTTCTTTTATATAAAAACATTTAAGTTTTAATTTAATATAAAAATGTTTCTTTTAAAATAAATGCTTTAAAAAATTAAAGAAGAAAATAAAGAAAAACAAATAAAAATCAAATTAAATCACAAGTTGAATCACCCCCAAGAAAACGCATATCACGAGCATAAAAGGCTATTAAATTATTTTTATTCCCATTTGTAGCAAAATTTCCATTATTTTTGGCTTCATTTGTGTCAAAATGGATTCCAAAATCTTTATCAACTTAAAAAGAAAAAAATTAAATAAATAAATAATTTTAATTAAATTGGGGGAAATTGAATTAAATATATTTATTAACAAATTTATTCCCTTTATTTAATTAAATAAAACAAAAAAGAATATTAATTAATTAATTAATATCTTTCTTAAAGTATTAAAAGTCTTTAAAATTCCCTTATAAAATTAAAATAATTTTTTACCTTTCATTGACTTTTCGCCACTAGGGTCAATATGTACAAGAGCAATTGAAGAACCTGATCTTTAAATAAAAAATAAAATTTAATTAGAAAAGAAAATTAAAATAAATTCCAGTATCCAACACTCTTTTGATAATAAATAAATAAATAAAAATATAGACCTCTCTAAAAAGAAGCCCACTACAGAGAGGAATTTAATTAAAAAATATTTATCAGAGCCTATTCCCATTTTTAGAAAATAATTAAATTAATTTAATTAAATTAAAACAAACTCTGCCAATTTTGGAAAGAAATGTTGATCCCAATTACGTAAAAATGAATTTGAAATAAATAAACGACGTCCATCTAAAGATAATTGAAGTCGACAAGGACCACCTTCAAATATCTTTCCTGCTAATTTTATTTGTTCTGTGTTGTAACTCTTTAAAAAGAAATTAAAATAAAATTTAAAATTAATTAAATTTACTCTTTGTGTACTTGTATTTTTATTTAAAGGCATTTTCCCCAATTCTGAAATTCCTAAACATCTGTAAATTAATCCACCAAGAAATACCTTTAAATTAAAAAAAGAAAGATATTTAAATTAAATTCTTCTTTGAAGGAGAATAAATATTTAATTTTATTGAGAATATTTTTACAAAGCAAAAATTAAATATTTATTTTCCCCTTAATTATATCTAAATTTTAGAGTCTATTAATGTGTTCAAAAAATAAATAAAAATTAATTAAATAAATTCCTTTATTTATTTACTTTCTGTGTAAGTGAAGGCCTAAAAGGATCAGAAATATCTAATTGTGCAACAAATCCATGAAAAGCGGCACAAACATATAAATTTAAATCATCCATAGAAATGACCATATCTGTTAAAAATGCTGGAACTTCCGGACAATTTCCTGGCCAATTAGTTTGTCCAATTATAACAGAAGAAAACGAGACAATTTTATCGGCTTTGAACTGTCCTGTTCGTGTACATTTGTGTAAATGGAATATACAACTTCCTATTGATGTACAAATAAATCCATGGGTTAATTCTGAATGATGTAACATTCGAATACATACCGGCCATAAACCCCCGTCTTCTGGGGTAAGTCGAATCTTTTATTTATTTAATTTATTTAGATACTCTAATGTCCATAATTTTCTTCTTTTATTTTTAATTAAAATAAAGCAACAACTTACTGTTTGTATTAGCCTTCTTCTTCCCATTTCCCAAACTAAAAATAAAAGTAAATTAATTAAATTCTTTTAAAAACCATTAATTCCACATCCATAAATTGTATTTATTTCATCATTTCCATTTAAATTTTGAGAACCTTTTTTTTAAATAAATTGAAAAAAAAATATTTTTAATTAACCTAAATTAGAGTTAAGACTAGGCTTTTGTTGAAATATTTGATCAAGATTACCCCATTCTGTAGAAAATACCTTTAAAAGAATTCAATTAATTTTTATTATGTAGAATTATTTTACCACTCCATTTCTTAAATTAACGGCTAAAAAAAGAAAATTTAATTAAAATTAATTAATTTAAATTTAAAAAACCAAGGGTTCCTCCAAACATTGGAAATTTAAATTTTTGTCCATTATTAGTCCCAAAGGAAGAATTTGTTGTTGTATTTGTTGCATTATTTTCTAAGGAATTAACTGGAGAATTGGAAAAAGTAGAAATGCCAGAATTTATTGAAGATTCTCTAAAATTAATAGAAAATTACAGTAAACAAATACGGTAAAAATAAAGAATTTTTATGCTTTTAATTCCTTGGTATTAACTCCAAATTAATTTTAAAAAATTAATATTTACCTATCATCGCTTGTTATTGAACGCTTTCTCCTATCAACTGGGCAAAATGTCCTTCTGTCTAATCGTAACAAATCACCTTTAAAATTAAAAAGAATTTTAAAAAATAAATAAAGGAAAACAACCTTTACAATGGCCACTTCTATCAACTGCTGTAACCAATAATAAAGGAAGGGCATTTGATCTAACTGCATTATTTGAACAAACACTAAGAGGGGCACCTTTAAAAAAAATTAAATTAATTTTCTTTTATTTATTAAAAAATGTTTTTTTTGTTTTGTTAAAATTAATTAATTTTTTTAATTTAAAATAAAGTTTTGGGTAAATCAGTGTTTTATTTAAAATTTTAAATAAAATTTAAATAACCAATTTATTTACGTATTTTAATATAAAAGGTTAATTTATTTAATTATTTTTTTTATAACCCTTAATTGTCTAATACTACTCATTGTCTTCAACTTCCACCACAAAGGCAGAGAAGGTAAAATAAACTTTTTCTTCTATTGAATAATTTATTTCTCTATTATTATAAAGGCCAATCGTTATCTTCAATGGCTGGTGCAAATGAATCCCGTCCTCAATATCAAGAAGTTCGTCGATTCCGAAATCGTCAGGCATTTCTTCAATGGTGGAAGGGTGGTGAGGAAAGTGGTTGGAAAATTAATTCACGCAATTCAACTAAAGAAGGAACTGTTGAATATTGGAAGTGTTCGGTAAAATAAATTTTATTTAAAAGAAAAATCTTTTTTTTCTTTTAAAGTTCAAAACTGGCAAGATTTTTGCTTGTTTGGCCAGTTTGCGTATCTTTTTTGCAAATCTTGATCGCTTCGTGATTATTTCTCGTAATGTTGTGCATCCACACAATCATACACCAATTAAAGTACTTCAGGTAAAAATAACTTTCTGGACATTTTGCCAGTGGATGATATGTCATAGAAAATGTATTAGTATTAAAGATAACCACAACATAAAGCAATAAATATTCTAATGTTTTTAATATATTTCTGAACCTTTTCTTTTGCTAATAAATTTTCTGTGAGCCCTATTTTAAGTGTCGGACCTTCCTTAATATTTTTATCTTTCAGGGCCCTTCAGTAGTGGAAGGAAATGGATATAGACAGGTCAAAGCATATCCTATGCATACAGCAGAGATTGTCCGTTTTCCGAAAACAACATCTATTGGAAATGCTCAAAATAATGAAACTGTGGCTACTTCTTCTACAAGCACTTCTACAGCATTGGAAGTTGAAAACACAAATGCCCCAACAACATCAACAGCTATTCAGGAATATAATGCTTTGGGAAAACAAAAAGGAACGGTCAGCAGCAGTGTTGGGCAAACAAGAGGAAATGAGGTAGCCATTCGACAAGTAAATTCCGCCTGTTATTTAGGAAATAATATTTGTTTTTAAATTTAAATTTTAAGGTTGCAACATATCCTGGACCTCCCCGACCTAGTGGTATAATATCCTACTACAATTGACAAGAAGAATAAAAGGATAGAATAGAAGACTAACCTAATAAAATCAAAATAGAAAGAGAAATATATATAGAAGAGAGAGAGAAGTATAAATAAATTAAATAATATGTATGTAGGTAATTGTGTTAATATTATTCAAATATACATATGTAAAATAATATTCTTGTATATTTGTGAATATATATTTTTGTATTAAATAAAAATATTTATTTTAAAAATATTTAAATAAATTTTTTTATTACCCAAATCCCATCTTGACAATTCTTCACGTGTTATACACTGAAAATAATTTTAGAATTTATTTGTTAACATTTTTGCATAACCGATGGGCATTTTTTATTTTAAACCTTTTGTATTCTTATATTTGTAGTAATTGCTGAACATTCAGAATTTGATTGTTGTTGTTTTTGTATTTTTAAACTTCCATTGTCTGATCCATTAGTTAGTGTTGAGTCCATAAGTTTAAGGACATATATTCTTGAATGTGAAGGTACTGGGACTATTAACTAAAAGAAAAGAAACTTGTTTTATTTAAATATTAAAAGTTTGGCAAAATGTTTATTTAATTGTATACAGTAAATTGTTGATTATTTTGTTGTTGTAAATCTTCTGCTGCTTCCGAATGTAATACTGATTGTGTATTCTTTACACAAGCAAGTGAATAAAGCTAGAAAGAAATTAAAACAATTATTTTTTTATTTTTTTACCTCTTCTCCAGGCAAAGGTAAACTTAAACGACAAATTATCTAATTAAAAAATTAAATTAAATTAAAGAAGAAAAGAAAACTTTTCCAAAATTTGAACTAGCCAAATCAACATTAATTAAAACTAATTGTGAAGGATTGTCCATATTACAACTAACTAAAAGAACAACCATTCTTTTTTCTCTTTCAAATATTGACTAAGCAAAGAAAAAAGTTTATTATTAAATAATTCAAGTTTATTTTTTAATTAGTTTTTAATAAAAGGTCACTTCAACGCAAAATGTTTTTTCTTTTTCAATTATTTAAAAATTGTAAAATAATTTAGAATAGGGACAGTTAAACTCAAGTTTTCTGAATCCGGGTTTTGTGGACATTATTCAACCGGATTCGGTCAGATAATTTTATTTATTTAATATTTTTAATGTTTATTTTAATTCTTGTGCTGAAACGTCCATTAAATTATTTTGTCTTTTAAAAATTAAATTAATTAATTAAAATTATTTTTACCTCATCAGAAATAATTGCAATATTTTTTTGTAATTCTGTAGGTAATAAATTTAAATCAGAATCCTTCTTTTCTAATTTAGATTCAAATTTATTAATTAAATTATTTTTATTATTTAATAAAGGATTTTCTTTATGTATTGGAGACAATTTTAACGAAGAAGTTTGTCTGACAATTAATCTTTTTTTAGTGCTCTTTTTGGGTTAAAAGAAAAAATAAAGAAATTAAATTTAAATTACCGAACAGACTCCCATTATTTTTTTTTAAATAAATTCAGAGAAGTACAATTTAATTAATTTAATTTATTTAAATTTATTTAATTAATTAAATATCTAAAAATAAAATTAAATTAATTGATTTTAATAAAATAAAATAAATTAATGTTAAATTAGAAATAAACAGAATTCTGATATTTTTTCTTAATTTAATATATTTTCCCTAAATTTATGTTAGCAAAAAAAACAATTTATTTAAATCAAAATAAATAAATTTAATTTAAAGAAAATATTTTTTATTGTAATTAATTAAATCAAATTTTTAAAGTATTTAAATAATGTCTTTTAAATAGTACATTAAAAATTAAATGATTAATTTATTTAATTGACACCCTCTCAATGCATTTTTTTAAATTTATTTAAAAGCCTAATATTAAAGTCAATTTAATTGTGAAATAAATTTTTAAAACATTTAAACAGAAGAAAAATAAATAAAATAAAATAAAAGATTATAAAATTATTTTTATTTAATATTTTATTTTAACAAAAATAAGTAAAAGAATTTTTAAAAAATTAAATTAAAAAAAAAATAATTTATTGGGCATTTAATTAATTATTTAATTATTTTTTCTTTTATTTTTTATTTTTCTATTTATTTTAATTTTATAATTAAAAATTTAATTTAAATTTCTACATTTTATTTAAATATATTTATTCTCTAATTTAATTCCAAAAAATTAAAAAATAATTAATAAAAAAAATGAAAGGTAATTTATGTGTTGGTTGAAAAAAAAAAGAGAAATTTTTGGAAACATTTAAATTAAATTAAAATATTTATTTAAATATTAGGCCTTTAAAAAATAGATAATTTAGTCTAAAATGCTTAATTGCCTATTTAAATAATTTTAAAAAATTAATTTTAATTTAATTAAAGAGTAAAGAAAAGAATGTTTAAAAAAACAGAAATCTTTCCCATTCCCCCTTTTTTAAATATTTTATTCTTAAAAAATAAAAATATTTAAAAAGAAGGATTTAATGCTTATTTATTTATAATCCCCTCTCTTACATTCCTTTCTTTCTCTCGCTTTCTTTTTTATTTTCTTCTTTAATTTATTTTTTAATAAAAATAAATAAAAAGGATTTATTTTTTAATAAATTGATTTATTTAAAAAAATTAATAAAAATAAAACCTAAAGGAAAGGAAAAAGAAAACAAATTAATTTTTATTTTTAAATTAAAATTCAGTCTTCTCTTTTTCTTTTTTAATAAGTTCCTTCAATTCTATTTGGAAATTAAGCCAAGAATTTGGAGGTATAGAAGGAGACCTTCCTTTTTCTCCATAGGCTAAAAATAATTAATTAAGATTAAATCTAATTAATTTAATTAATTAATTTAAATAAATAAATAATTTAATTAATTATTAATTTAATTAACTAATTAAAATTTAATAAATTAATTAATTAAAAAAGAATAATTTTAAAATAATCTTTAAACTTTAATTTAAATAAAAAATAAATTATTAAAAATAATAATTATTATTTTTTATTAAAAAAATAAAATTAAAGTTAACCCATAGCAATTCTTTTTTAACAAAAAAAGCAACTTTAAATTAATATTTTTAATTATTTGTTCTTTAGTAGTTGATCTTTAGGGTTTATTTAAATAAAATAAATTTTACCCAATTCTGGAGGAATTACTAAACGACGACGTTCACCTTCACACATTCCTTCCATTGCTCTATCCATTCCTTCAATTACTTGTCCCATACCTAATCTGTATTTAAATAAATAAATTAATTAATTAATGTTGTGTTTAATACTTAAAATCGAAAGTCACTCCTGTGTCATGTGAAGAACCAATATAAGTCCCATCATTAAGAAACACTGTATAATGCTGTTTAATTAAATCCCCCTTCTCTGCGCGACGATCTTTACAGTCCTCTTTTGATGGTTGATGTGTTACCTTTAAAATTAAAGAGTATCAAATAAACATTATTTTTGAGACTCTAATAGACCTAATCGATAATAGCCATTAAAAACAAGAATTTTTAAAGATTTGGGACAGGACTGGGTTAGAGCAAATAAAAGCTAAATTCTAGTTTAAGAAAGGTCCAAATTCAATTATTTAAATGTCCAAAAATACTTCAATACTAAGTCCATCATCATCAATCCATTTCTCTCCAGGAATGAACCGAAAAATAGATTTTAATTCAACAAAGTAATGGAGTGATTCCCCTTCTGTAGCCCCTTGTGGACGTTCATCTTCTTCATAAGCATTTGGCGGTATAATTATTTTCCGTTGTTCCCCAATGCACATATCATTCATTGCAGAGTCCATTGCACGCATTGCTTGGCCTTGGCCAAGAATAAATTTATAACTTAAATTTAAAGAAATTTTAATTAAATTTACTCAAAGAATAGCCTTAATAAATGTTTCTTAATTTTAAAAAATTCCCCCTAATTAAGCCTTTTAAATTAAGAAGTAAAAAATAGTGTGTATATTTACTAACGGTTTCTGTCCAAAATTTGTTCCAATTACATCTCCATTTTTGTTTGTTAATTTAAAAAATTGTTCCAGTTCATCACCTCCAGTACTTTTAATTTTACATTTTGAATCTTAAAGGAAAAAAAAAAGAAAATAATTTTTTAATTTAATTACCAGGTATTTTTTTAATAATTTCAACTTTAACCCCTTCTTCATCTGTCCAACTTCGACGACTTTCAGAATTAATTAAAGAAAATAAAATAAATAAAAATAAAAAAATAAATAATAAATAATTAAAAATTAAAGAAAACATTTTTAAAAATTAATTTCTAAAATTAAAAAAAAAGAAAAAACATATTTATTTATAATTAAATATTTAATAATATTTTAATTAATTTAATTTAAAAAAGAAAAATGTTTTTGATCATTTATTTAAAGGAAAAATCAATAAAAAAGCAGAACAACTTCTCAGAAATAAATTCAGTAAAGCTTTTCTTTTCTCTTTTAAAGTTGCACAGCAATATATAAATATACGTGTATTTACTCTTTTTATCTTCATACATTTTTATAATATTAAAATCATGTTTTAAAAGGACGGAAATTCTTCTCAAAGATTTATTATTTATTTAGTTTTACACGTTAATATTATTTTAATAAAAAAAATTGTTAGAAAAAGTCAATTTTTGAGCAGTTTTAGAATTTAAATTCTGGGGAAATATTTATTTATTTATTTCAAAAAATTTCAATTAATAAGGTAAATTCAAGTATAAATGTTTTTTTTATAGATAAATTAGTTGGAATTGTTTTAAAAAGGTAAATCAAAGAAATACAGTATGTTTGGAAATAAATTTTTTAGTGATGAAACGTCGGATTATTGAATTATTATTTAGCGTTTAAAAGGCTTTTTTAGTAAAATATTTTTATTTTTTATAAATAAATTTTTTTTAATAATTAATATTTTTAGGTCAAATAATTTTACTAAAACAAATTTAATTAAATGGGTTTTGGAGGTGGACGAAGAGGTGGTGGAGGAAGAGGTGGTGGTGGTAGAGGTGGTGGAGGTAGAGGTGGCGGAGGGCGACAACCATTTGATCAAGGGCCCCCAGATGAAGTTATAGGTAAAATAAATAATTATGCTTAATATTGTTCTGATTGCAATTTCTATTTAAAATTACATCTTTTAGAAGTTGGATTTTTCACTCATAATTGCGAAAATGATATTGTTTGTCACACAACATGCGGGAAAATCCCTTATTTTAATGCTCCAGTTTATTTTGAAAATAAAGAATGTATTGGCAAAATTGATGAAATATTTGGTGGACCAAAAGACAACGTTTAATTTTTTATATTTTTAACTTTATTTTTTTTCAATTTTTAAGGGTTTTTCTGTAAAATTAAGTGAAGGGCTTAAAGCTTCTTCATTCAATGCTGATCAAAAAATTTATATTGATCCATATAAACTTTTACCTCTCGACCGTTTTCTTGGCGGAGGACAGCCACAAAGAGGTGGAGGTGGTCAACGAGGCAGAGGAGGACAACAACGTGGCGGTGGAGGACGAGGAGGAGGTTAGAAAATTAACTTTATTTCTTAGTTGAATCCGGTACTTCCCAAATGGCTGGATGTTTTTTAACAAAAAATTTTTTTAATCTACCTAATTGTAAGTGGAAATAAAAGTTGGAAATATAAAATTTACAAGTTTGAAAAATATCATCAAGTTCATCATCTCCCTTCTTTTTCCATCTCCCCTCCATAAATTCAATTAAATAGTTTGTCAATTATTTGATGACTTATTCCTTTTAGCTCTTGTGGCAAAACATTCTATTTCTTTTTGATAAAATTTTGCTTATTTTTGGGCCAAATAATTTAAAGAATATTGGTTATCTTTCCTCTAAATTATTTTTAAATAGGATTTTTTAAACCTTTTAAAAAATATTAAGGTCGTGGTGGTGGTGGTGGCGGCGGCGGCAATTCATGGAAAGGAGGTTTGAAAAAATTATTAAAATTTAAGTTTTCTTCTCCTTTTTTGTTCGACGATAATTTAATTTTTACTAAAAGATATAATGTTTTAATTGCAGCAATAATTTAGTGCAGATTAAATTTTTTGCATTAGTAATTTCTTTTCTAAATAAGCCCTTGACGTAAAGAAATATGTCTGAACAAAAAAGGAGATGGTTTATATGTAATTTAATCTTTTGTGATAATTATTTAATCCCTTAAGGTGGTGGTGGAAATTTCAGAGGCAATAGAGGAGGAGGAAGAGGAGGTGGTCAAGACAGTCGTCAAAGAGGAGGAGGACGAGGTGGTGGTGGTGGTGGAGGCTTTAGAGGTGGTAGAGAACTTTCTGGATCTCGTGGCGGTGGAGGTGGTGGTGGAGGTTTTGGTGGTCCTCGTGGTAGAGGAGGAAAAGATTTTGGTCAAAAGAGACCATTTGCTGGGGGTGATAAAGGAGGTGGAATGGCAAAACGAAAAAAATTTGATGATTAAACTTTAATTTTTGTTATTTTTTAATTTTATTTCTATTTAAATGTTTTTTTGCTGTTACATTAATTATTTTAAACTATTGTTAATTCAATAATTATTTTTCTCCTTCCAGAATAATCCAATTTTTAAGAATTTCTTTAAAGTCCTTAGAAAAATCTCTGGTCGAAACAGTCCAAGAATTATTTTTTTCTCCCCTCCAATCCATTAATATTTTCAAACAGAAAAAGAAAGGAACTAGTCAATATTTTTACTTGGCACAATAGGTGGGCTGTCACCAAATGAAAGTTAGAGAAGACTAGAGAATAGTATAGTCCTTTGGTTGTGGAAGAATTTTTTAACGGAAAAACTGCAGATTAAACTAAAAAATAGTTTCTGATAAAATAGCATAGAAGAAGTTGATAGACAATCAGCAGGCAGTTTCATCGCGAAATGCATTTAAAGGTTTGTGTACTTTGTAAGATAAAAATTTTTTATGATTACGTGTTATTAAGTAAGTTTTTTTGCAAATTTTTCATTTTTTTTTAGGTTTATTATCAAGAATTTGCTCCTAAATTGAGTAACCTCTGATTATGTGAAATTAAGAGAGTGAAAGAGAAAACAATTAGATAATGAGAGAATAATTGGATTTCTTTTGCGAGACGGTTAGAGCCAATTTCTCGATTAATCTTCCTTTTATGTCTCTATATTTATAAGTACCTAATCGTGCCTGTGGTCTCTGGTCTCTCACTCACAAAAATAGCACATGATTTAGCTGAATCTGAGAGAATGGCAAAAAGAAAAAGAAGAAAAAAAAGTTTTCTATAGTCCTTAAACTCCCTTCTTATGTCGGCTCTTCTTTTGCTTTTTTTAGTCACTTTTAACGCTTCTTTTTGGTCTATACTCTCCGTTCATTCATTTCTTTTTATCCCCACTTTTTAAAAAAAGCGGTGGTCCAAAAATATATATAATATATGTATATACATACTACTACTATTACACTCTAGCATTAATGTTAGAAAGATAGCCAAAGCGTGTTAGCGGTGGAAACGAGAGTCGGAAATTGTCACACTAATCAATAATTGCGTGAGTGCCACTTACACCCGAATCCTTTTTACTACTAGTATTAGAGTAGTTGTTGTATTACTATTCAAATTTATTACTATAACA
Source organism: Meloidogyne exigua (assembly GCA_018905775.1). Lineage (NCBI taxonomy): Eukaryota > Metazoa > Nematoda > Chromadorea > Rhabditida > Meloidogynidae > Meloidogyne > Meloidogyne exigua. Next base: position 1,592,415 of record JAGUQR010000004.1, on the reverse strand, counting down.
TTTTTATATACAAGATTTATAGCAATTTTTTACACCTTATAATTCTTCTAGTGAATCCATTTAAAAGGGACTGACAGATATATAAATTCTAAAAATAAATATTCTTTGATATGTTTTATTGATTTTTGTTTCTTTAAATTTTATCAATTATACTTTTTTAATTCATTTAATTTTAAGCAGTGTTCGTGAAAGTACTTTGACAAATTTTATTTAAAAACTATTGTCTTAAATTTTATGCTTTGTTCTTCAACTTCTTTTTAAAATATTACATACTTCAATTAATATGTGTGATTTTTCTTAATGGAGAAACTTAAAATCTTATTCCAACGATATAAATAAATAAAAAAGGTTTATTATTTTTTCTTTATGGGTTGATACTTATTGTAATATGAGGCTGAACAATTTGTATTCATAAAAACGGGTCTAGGCTTTAGTCTAAACTTTCTTTTTCCAAATTATTTAGAGGGGTTAACGTTTGAAATTCGTTTAATTAGCTCAACTACTTTGTTTTTAGAAAATTCCTATAATGCATGATCACAATCCTTGTTCATCAACAAGTGCTTCTGCAACAACCTCTTCTGCTCAAATTAATACCCAGAAAAATTCTTATTCAGAATCGAACCAAACCAGAATACATCAAACTGATAACGTTATTCCTTCATTAGCTAATCAATCGACAACTTGTGTTTTCTCTGTGGATTGTATTTCAGATATTGGAACAGAAAATCGAATGTCAGATTGTTGTTATGACGATGGTGCTTCTTTACAAATGGAACAAACAAGATGTAATAGCGGTCAGATGTTTCAACATTTTGGCTCTTCTAGCACTACTTTGTATGAATATTTAAATAAAATTAAGTCTATTTTACCTTTTTTTATAATAAATCATATTATTTAAAAGTTTTTCTCCCTTTTATTTAACCGAAAAGAGTTCTTTTCAATCTTATTTATTTTCAGTTCAACAAGTTCATCCAACATTACAAGTGGTAGCTATCCAATCGATCAATGCAGTGTAGCCAGTTCTTCAGGAGTAGCAACATTGGATTCTTCAGCTGATCGATTTCTTCCTACAAATTTTTTACCTAACCATATGTCAAATGATAATAGCACACCCACAATGAGCATATTAACTGAAACTAGTGGCTCATTAAATTTAAATAAAAGGTTGATTAATTGTGGATTTTCTTATTGTTTTCTTTATTTCAGTGAGATGGTTCATCTTCCATGTGTAACAACTTCAACAATGTATTCCACTGAATCTGGAACAGAAGCTATTGTCCCTTCTACAACAATTACTGCATTTTCTAGTCTTTCGTTAAACTCTGCTGAGACTGGAAGAAAATTTATTTGTGGTAAACCCACAGGAATTCCGGCAAAAGTCCTTTCACGATCAATAAAAGATAATGATGATAATGGTTTACTTTTTTTTAATTATATAACTTTCTAAAAAATTTTTTTTTAATCAAAATTGAGCGTTATTACTTTTTAGCATCGTCGTTCCTTGCTCAACAAGGACAAGCGCATTCTACACCCTCACTCTTATCTTCTTCGTTTGCAGGTATTTATATTTCAATAATTTAATATCTTAAATATGTTAGGATTTGATGCCAGTACAGAATCCTCACAGAACCAGACAAAATCTGTCGCAATTATTCCATTTATCACTAATAACCAAAAAGGACAACAAAATGTATATTTTTTAATTTTAAAGTCAATCTTTTATTACAAAAATTCTGTTGATTTTTTAATTTTCTGATTTTCCGTTTCCTTTTTTGTCGTCTAACTTATTCTATTTTAAATACTTTTCAGGTTGATAGCACACCCGCAGCTGTTGCAAATACTTCTAGTGACTCTGCTACACTCGAAACTTCTTCCTCAAATTCATCTCATTCCATTATTGGGTCCAATCAGCTACCTTCTGTTCTTAATTGTGCTGCTACTTCATGTTCTCAAATTTTTTGTACACCTCTGAGAACGATTGTTTCGCAGAATAGACGTCGTTATCAAATGGACGGGTTTAATTTAGATCTCACATGTATGTTTTTATGCTTTTTATTGAAGGAACTCCTTGATTTTATTAGTTGTTTTCTCTTAACAATTAAGTATGCGAGGACTTTAACAGTTTTTTAAAGTTAATCCAGTATTAAATATTAGAATAAAACGGATTTGCAACTGGCAGCATTTAAAACTTTTATTGTTAGACGAGGGATCGAGAATCACATGAACATCTAAACCTTTACCTCCCAATTACTATCTTTGCTTATTTAACTAAAATTATCTTTTCAGATATAACCGATCGTATAATTGCGATGGGCTATCCAGCAGAAACCAAGGAAGCCTTATACCGTAACAGTATGTCACACATTGTAAAATTTTTGGAGCATTATCATCCTGGTCATTATAAAGTTTTTAATTTGTATGTTTGTTTATAAAAATTTTTTTTATATTTATTTTATAGGAGAGGTCAATATGTTTACGATCCTGCTAATTTTCACAATCGTGTTATTTCCTTTGAAATGACTGACCATCATCCTCCTCGACTTGAGTTGATGGCACCTTTTTGTAGAGAAGTTCATGAATATTTGGAGGCTGATCCCTTAAATGTAGTTGCTGTACATTGTAAAGCTGGAAAGGTTTGTACTTTGTTTTCTTTTTTATTTTCCGAATTTTTAGGGTAGAACAGGTGTAATGATTTGTGCATATCTTTGCTACATTTCTTTTTATCGAACTCCAAGACAAAATATGGATTACTACAGGTTTGTAATTTCATTGTCTTTTATGAATAATCTAACTATTTTTCAGTATAATCCGTACTCATAACAACAAGGGTGTCACAATTCCCTCTCAACGTCGTTATGTTTATTATTTTGCTCATTTGCGTGAACGCAAACTCAATTATATCCCTTTACGTTGTGAACTTGTCGGAGTTTATTTGGAACGACCTCCCAAACTTTACGGAACATTTTCAAAGGGAGCGTTAAAGGTTAGAGTAGCGAGTGGTGATGTTGATGTATTTCTTGGAAGTGATATGTGGATAAATTCTGAGCAATATGAAGAAGAGGAAGAATTATATAAGCGTTTTCCACTTGTCTCTGTTGATGAGGAACAACAGACTGATATTGGTGACAATAATTGCATTTCTCGCAGATGTTACGGCTGGACAGTTCCTTCAAATAAACGAGTATTTTTGGAGGGAGATATTCGAATAGACATTTTTCAAAAATCTCGTTTAAAATTGTTTAATGTCAAACAAGAGAGGAAGAAAGTTGGACACATTTGGTTTAACACAATGTTTACATGTCCTGGATTTTGTGGTGGGCAATACGTGCATGGTAATTAATTTTTGTTTTAAAATAATATTAGTGTATACTTTAGGTGACGAAGCTTATTCATACCCAGATTCCATGATTGTTCGTCGTTGTTTTAAACGAATAGACCATCAAAAAAGTATTAGCAGCAAGAATAGTGAACCTGATACTTCCACAACGAGTGGAAGCAAAAAACAGTCAATGGCAGATGATTCTTCTATTTCTGCTCATAATTTTTCTTCTACACTTTCAAATGATGAAATGAGAAATACAAATGATGAAAAGAAGACTGAAGAACGACAAAAAAGTCGTTCAATGAGATTTGTGGGCAGGCTTACTAACAATGAGGGAGGAATTTCTGGAACAGCCAAAAAACGTTTGTTTTATAATAATAATTTTGAAAAGAGTTGGTTACATTTCATTTTTATTTTAAAAACTATAATTTTTGTTATATATTTAGGCTCAGCTCGTTCTCCTTGTAGACAACTCATTGAATCAGAACAAAAAGGTTTAAACTTATTTTTAGCTTATGTTTTATCTTAAATTGTTATTTAGGTTGGCAATCTCAAGATTCTGCAACAAGCATTGAATTTTTGCAACATACAGCTCCTACTCGAAAACAATGTCGTTCCAGTCTTGATACAATACAGAATGATTATGAAGAAGAAATTATTGTTGAAAAACCTCCTGGTTTAGACCTTCATTGCTCACCCGAATCACTTCGTGGGATTTATCCAAATGAAAAACTTGCGTATGATTTTATTTTAAAGAAAATATTATTTTAATTTTTAGTCCTCGCTATGGAATTGAAGAAATTATTCGGGATGCTTTTCATAAGAATTTAATTAAAGATCTTTATAACAATAGAAGAATGTCTCAACCCAGAGAGGGCCCGCTAGTTCCTAAAGCGACTGTTGATCGACCAAATGCAAATGGCCCTTTTTGCCTTTTTAGGCGTTCTGATGAACATGTTGGAGTTTTTGGTGTTCAAGAAATTGACCGAGCGTATAAGAATAAAGATATTGATTTTTCATTCAAGGTATAATTATTTGTACAAATTTAAATTATTCTTCAGGTTTTTGTTGTCACCCGTTGCATTGATGAGTCTATTTCTTCTGATGTTCGCCTTGCTGAACAATTTATTCGTGTTACAAAGCAAAAACAGGCGCACAAAGACATTGAGAAATTGGAAAAAATGCAGCAAAGACATAAGAAGTTAATACTTGCACAACAACAACATTTAACTGTACAAAATTCAAATAAGATAACAGGAGGAGAGAATAGTGATTCATGTTTGGCTACTTCCTCGACTGACAGTGAATTGCCTTGCTCATCTTCTGAATCGTGCGAAACTCTTTCGCTTTCACAGCAACAGAAGCAGTTTAACGATGATCCAAGGTTCTTTAATCATTTTTTAATTTTAAGTTCGCATGAGTCCTGCATATGTAGGCATGTGTGTAATTAAAACGTATGAGTCTGAAATGGGCACCCCAAACTATCAAAACAATACAGCTGTCCTGAATAATAAGCTTTAGATTGATACATTTTATATTAGTACGGATGTCCTAAACAAAAGCATTTTACTTTAGAATTTTTTATTCTAAATTTACATCTTTTTTATATATTTTTACAGATTCAGTGATCCACATTTTCGAAAATATTTCTTCCGACAAAGAGTGACATCTCAGTCTAGACATCCAAATGTACATCAACAGTGAGTAGTGGTTTTTAATCTTATATATTTTATTTATAATTTAGTTGCTCACTTCGTTTGCCAGACCCAAAAATATGTGCAGAACTTGGTTGTGATGGATCCAAACAAGCACTTTATGACATTGACAAAGAAGGATATGATGAAAGATTTATTCCTGAAGTATAATTCTTTTTTAACTTTAAATACATTCTATTTTTTAATAGAACGAGGAGACATTTGAAGATTTTGATTTCTTTCATCCTAGACAACAAACAAGCAGCACAATTCGTGGGCCTTGTGATTCTACCACATCTGTGTCAACTTCATGTGTTGTACATAATCAAATTCCTGAAGAAATTAAATCTTCACAAGAAGAGTTACCAGATAGACCTTTATCTACTCATCATGATGTTCCCTTGATTGATCTTCAAGTAAATGAAAAACTTGAATCTGTCGACGATAATTCAATTGAAGATGTTCCTTCTACAAAATTTTCTCCATCAGGAATTCATGGAAAGGTTAATTACAAATTACTTTGTATAAAATAATAACTTTTAGACGAGTGCACCCAACTCTTTACTTTCTGAATTAACAGAACCAGAGGTCTATCATCCTTCTGATTGTAGTCTTGCACCTTCGACTAGTTCTTCCTGTTCTTCTGATGTTTGTTTCTTTTTTAATTAATTATAAAATAATTGTCTTTATTTTTCTAGTAAAAGATATTTTTCTGATGATGAAATTCTTTGTTTGTACTTAATCAGATGATGAAGGAGAGAAGTATATAACAGATGAGGAACATTTCTATGTTATTTGTATAATTTTGAAAAAGAGTTATACCTCAATTTTCAAGCATTTGTTTTCATCTACTCTAGTCACTTTATTAGGGTTTATAATTTTATATGACATATTATATCCTTTTTTTATGTAATTTTATTTTTCTGATGCATTTTTAAATTTTGATAATTTTAATTTTTCTGACTCCTTTATAATAAAATTTTGTTGTACACTGAGAAAATCAGAACATATTATATATGAATCGCGATAAATAATGAAAAAGATTGTTTTTCTTTTGATTCATGATATCTTTAGATATCAAAATTGGAAAAATTTTGTGTGTTATCTTTGTTTGTTAATGTTGAGTTTGGAGGAAATAGAAGAAGAGCAAAAACAAATTCTATTAAAATGAAGTATAATTAAGGATAAAAGAAGTATAGATAATCTAATCTAAATTTTATGTTTATTTTTTAACTTATTTTAAATAAATATCGCATTTATTTATTTAAATATCTATTAGCTATAGAATGTTTTTTTTAACCATTTAAATTCCATTTCTGGTATCTCCTGCTGTAAAACACATTTACAAAGAAAATAAGAGGCTCCCACATATTATCGGCTGGCAGTAAATTTCTTTCTCTCTCTCTAGTATAATTCTTTTGAAGCGAATGTTTGAGTAACGATTTTCCTTTCATCTATCTATGTGTTGTAAAGCCAAGCACTAACCATAAGTCTCAACAGATTGGATAAGCTTTATATTTTTTGTGTTTAAAAACTCTAAAATTAACCCTTAATTGTTCTTTTTTAACCTTTTTTATATATAATTGTTTTAATTAATTAGTAATTATTTGTTCCTTTGTTAATTCCCTAAAATATGCTTCTTTATTTACCTACTTAGATGACAAAATCAACAATTTTTATTTATTTAAAAAATATTAATTTTAATATAAAAATTTGTTTAAATTATAGAAAAAACTTGGGAAATTTTCAAAAAATATTCAAAAGCCTTAAAAAAATGTAGTAAAAAGCAACAAAAATTCTTGAAGCTTTTCTTGTAACAAAAATGACTTTAACAACAATAAAAAAACAACCTTCTAACAATAAGTCAATACCAAATGAATTACTTTTTGAATTATTTAAATCAATTAAAGGCTACCCAAATTTGGTAACAAGAAACCAAAAAATGGATTCAACAACAAAACAACAAAGTTTTGTCTGGAAAATTAAATTTAGTGAAAATGGATTAATCTCTTCTCAAATTATCAATTTACTTTGTGGAGAAGATTTTAAAAAAATATTGATAGGAGTCAGGTTTTTTTAAATTATCCCTTCCGAAGAAAATAAGAACTATCATAACCCCAATTAAATTTTTGTGAAAGAATGTATGTAATATTTAATTTAAATATTTCTGACAAGAAAAATTAGTATTGAGTAAAAATATTAAAATTATAAAGCTGAACAAAAATTAATATAGAAATGCAGAGCTAGTTAGTCCTAAATTTGATTATCATTTTTTGTCGGTTATAAAAACAGCCATATTAACAGTTTTATTGATGAAAAATAGCACGCTTTTACATGTTTTAAAAATATAAGGGTAAACCGTGGAATTTTCGCACGTTTTTTCTCTAAAGTTAAGTCCAGCGTTCTTTGTATTAAATAATTACATACATAACTTCAAAATGCATATTATATGTGTCCACTCTCTTGTACAAAACGTAGAAAATGTTTCCGTTTAGGATTATAATAGGCTATGAAACGTTTCTCTAACCTCACACTGGTCAGATTTTCTGCATCTTTTGTACTCGAGAGTCAAACATGTTTGAAGAGAATTCTTTAATTCGTTATAAAAAGAGCTTGGACTCTAGAATGAGAAATAATAAGTTGGCAAATTGTTTACATTTTGAATTTCGAAAATGAGATTTTTTGTTTATTTTTTTTCGTATATTTCAATACCTTAAACATTTCCACCTTAATTCATCGAAACCAATTCAATATTGATTGATTAAATCGTGTAATTTAGTTTTTCGATGAATTGGCCCATTTTTAATGACCATTTTACGTTAAAATTTTAAATAATTTTAATTAAATTTAGTTTAAAATACAAATGGACCGAAAAGAAGAAGAACTTTTAAAATTAAAAAACAAACTTAAGAAAATAGAAGAAGAAGAAGAATATATTGAAAAACAGAAGCGTAAAGCTAGTGAAGAAATGCAAAAAGCTAGCGACAAATTTCAAAAAGCAACAACAAAATGGAACCGCAATAGTTCCCTAGTGGCTGTTGACAAAAAAAAGGTTTTAGATGATATCTCGAAAATTGAAAACACAAAGGAACCTGGTAAGAATTTAGATATTTTTAAAATTGGGTTAAATATCTTTAAACGGTTTTGTTGAGTTTTGGGTCTTAGAATTAAAGATATTTACAATTAGCGAAAGATTAGAATAAGATAAATAAATTTAAGATAGTGGTCCATCTACATCGGGTACTGAAGCTCCAACAAACTTCTCTGTTGAAGAAATTTTGAAGAAATAAATTTTTAGTTTCATTTTTGGTGTTTTTTTTCCTGTTAAATAAATTGTTTGATCTACTTTTTTTTGTTTTTCGGAGGAATTTCCTATCGGATTTTTATAAAGTTTTATTTATAATTTATTTTGTCAACCAGAGATATAGGTTTGCTTCATCTTTGGACAATATATTTTGATTGCAGTTAAGCCGCAAATATTTCCATCATTTATAAATGAAGTCAAAGTAAATGAAAGGTTTTATTCTGGAGTACCAGGAATTCTTTGCATTTCAATTATGAGCGGAATATCTCTTCAACATTTTGGCAAGGAATTAAGTAAACCTTTTGAGGTTTTTATTAATTACTAATTTAAAGGTCAGTCGGTTTTGATGGTCACAGTATGCGTTTGATGCCTAATATTAATTTGCTGTTTCTGCTGGTACTTTGGTTTTGTCTGCAGATCCTGAGACACCTATGGAATTGGTTGAATTGGTTAAAGTTCTTAGCTCATATGTTGGCAGTTGTATTCGTGTTGATGAGAATCACTTTAATGTTCTTCAAGTATTTCAGGTTGTGGACCAGCTTTTGTGAGTTTTTTAGGATTTAAGATGATCCACTACTATTCAAAGGTTGCTTTGGTAATTGAAGCAATTGCTGATGGCGGTGTACTCGCTGGACTTAGTCGTGAATTAGCAACACAACTTGCTGCTGATTGTGTCAAGGTTTTAGCTACATCATTCCTTTTATAATTTATTTATAAATTAAGGGTACAGCACAGAATTTAATGGCTAAATTAGAAGCCTCCACAGACTTCACATCGCCTGCTAAATGAAAGGATCAAGTTTTTTCTTCAACAGGGACGACAATTGAGGGTATTAGAGAACTTGAAAAGCATGGTATTTAATCAATTATTTAATTAACCTAATTAGGTGTACGATAAGCATTTATTGAATCTATTCAAGCATCTACTCGTCGTGCCTTTGAGCTTTCGCATAATTATTTTTTAATTAAGGGTAAAAAAGTATAGATAATTTAATTTAAATTTTATGTCTACTTTTTAAGGTTGATAATTTTATATAATTGAAATAAGTTTTTGTTTGAAATAAATTTAAAGTGAAAAGATAGAACCTCTTCGGTTGATTATTTTGATCCGAGTTTGGATTAACCCGGATTCTCATAGAAGATGTGGTTAGATTTTCTTAAAAACTCGGCTGCCTAATCCATTCCTATTTTGAGGTAAATTCCTTATCATATACATAAATGTTATCAATGGATTTTCTATAAAAATAATTTAAAAGCTTTCTAAAAAATTTCATTAAATTTACTTAATTCTGCACAAGCAAAAATCAGTCAAAGGCTTATAATTCTTTATGCTGTCCTTTATATTCTCCGTATCTAAAATTGACTCTGGTTCAATTAGCTTTTGAATTTTCTAATTTTATTTACAAACATATGTACGTAAATATTTAAATGTGTTTTTATTACCTATAATATAGGTAGGTTTTTTTTTTAAGTTTTAATGAAAAATCGTTAGTTTTTCTAGGATGTTTTATTATTCATAATTATTTTAAATATTTTCGAATGTTCTTTTTTTTTAAGTCTTCTTTTAGATTCGTATTATTTAGAAAAATGTCATTGATAATCTTTTGAATATATATCGCTTGAAATTTTAAATGTTTTTTGAGAATAGATAAATAGTAAACTACATACATATTTACCATTGACAATGTAAATTATTCAATTTTTTATATTGGTTTTATAATTTTTATTAGGTTGATTTTGTTTTTAGGTTGCTTTACTTTATCTTATTTTATAATATTCTAGTTTTCTTTTTTTGAATTTAATGCTTTCAAGTAATTTTCTGCAATGTTATTGTAAATCTCTAAGATGTTTTTCTTTGTCTGGATTAACTTCAAAATTTATAGCAAGGTTAATTTTTATTATTCCTTAAACTACTCTATTTTTTTCAGAAGACAGTTTCATTTAAGTGCACAATCAAGAGCTATAAATTGGTTTGTTCAAAACGATGATGGCTATCAGAGTCCTCACAGTGCTTTTTATATAGTGTTAGTCTGTCTTTTTTTAAACTTTATTTGTTTATTTCAGACTTCCAAATGTTCCAAATGAGAATTCTGAAAATAATTTGCTGTTGGAGAGTTTAGAATCTAATAATGATTGGCCCCCAATTGCTTCTGGATTGCGTATTTCAAACTTTAATTTTTTTAAATAAAATTTTAAGCCGAAGAGTTTTACCAAGGGACTGTTAAATATATACTCGAGATGAGTGCAAACTTGGCTGAACATGTGGATATGCTTGAAGAAGGTTTTTAATATTTATATGTCATTAAGTCCACTTTTTATTTTTTTAAATTTATTTGCATTTCCTTTTTATGTGTTGTCAGAAGTGAAACTTTTTCTTTTTACTCTACTTAAGGTTTAATACATGCCCTTTAAATTTAAGAATTAAAACGAAAAGACGCTACATTTACCTTTGAAAAAGTTTTATCTCCACTTCTCAAAGATGAAGGAAATGCTTATTTAGCCATTTCTTCTGTTCATTTAAAAATGTATAGTGACTGGCCTGAATGTAGCATTTCGGACTGGAAAAAGGACTTTGAGGTATAGAATTTAAATAAAATTTGTTTTTTTTTTTTAAACTTTTAGGCAATTAATAGGTTATTTATTACTGAAATGTCAGACAGAGGTGCACATCAAATAATTGTTGATTCAGTCAGAGTAAGATCTTTTCTCTAATCTAAATTTCTCTTTTAAATATTTTTAATTTCAAAGAGAATACCCGAATCAGATTTGTCAAAACTTGACCCTTGGCAACGACGTTTAGTGGAAATAATGAAGCTTGAATGGAACATGCAAGGGTTTCTTCTTTTATTTAAATTAAAAAAAATAATAATTTTGTTTTAAGATTTCTACCTGACCCAACAAACAATAAACACGACAGAAAAGAACAACATTATACCAAAGGACTTTTTCACGAGGCTAGAACTTATGCAAGGAGATATTTGTATGAAATTCTTTTTATTTAATTTTTTTTAATATTTATATTAACAAATTTATTCAATTTTAGAGCAATTACTTTATACGATCCAAGACACGCAAATGTTCAAGTTTTAATAAGAGATCGTAATCAACTCAAATATGTTCCGCCAAAAGTTTTGAAAATTTTGGCCCAAGGGTTTGTATTTTCTTTTTATTAAATGTTCCTTTTATTATTAAAGAAATGATCCAGAAAAGGGTCCATGGAAGGCAAGTACGGATTCTTCTTCAATGTTTGATTTACTTAAATATTCAAATGCTAGAGAGCAAAAGAAAGAACTTTGGGATTCGTGGATTGCTAGATCGGTTATTTAAATTGTTTTTATAAGTTTAATTTTTTTTACTTTTTTAGTCCTTTGCTTCAGAGGATCTTCTTTTTAATAATTCTTTAAATATTGAAGAATTGAGAAGTATTTAGTAAGAGAATTTATTTGTAATTATTTGCAAAATGTCCGCAAGTATATGAATTTCATTGTTTTTTCTCTCTTGGCATACCTTGAGGGATTAACTTTTAATTTTTAATATGTATTAAACAGTAAATATTTACTAACTTATCTCTTCTACTACTAAAATAACCCTTTTGTGACGCGTGAATTATACTTGCGGATTTTTTAGGAAATTATGGAAAAAATTACCTTTATTTAAAGTGAACGCCTTGCACAGCAGATTGGGTTTAAATCAACTGCACACCATCAACTTTCCACAAAAATGATTGGAAATCCAGAGACACTTAGGGAATTCATTTCTGGGTAATTTTTTAATTTAAATTAATATATCTTTTTTAGTCTTTATTATCGTTTTCGTTCTGTACTTCTCGATCGTTATGAACAATGGTCTAAATATGCAGAGGAGGAAGAAGGTATTAAACCTTTTGGACAGTTACAAACATGCGATCTTTTTTATGTTTGTAGAAGAGAAGCTGAACATTTTCATAGGTTTTATTTACTTCTTTATTAACTTAAAGTTTAAGTGTTGATATGCTTGATGTTATGAATTATTTCCCTGCATGGCCTACATTTGAGAAAATTCTAGCTGTGACAAAAAGATTTTTGGGCATTGATTTTAAGGTTTATTAATATTTAATTAATATCCAAATTCTTTTAAGTATTAAAATATTTTTTTTAATTTAGGAAATATCTGATAACTCACTAGAACGGTGTCACCCATCTGTTCGTATATATGAAGTTACTGACAAAACATCCAGTATTTTAATTTTCAATTTTTATGCTTTAATTATTTTCGTAAGATGAACATCTTGGTCGTTTATATGTTGATGCTTTTTCACGTGAAGGAAAAATTGATTTTGGTTGGCAAACAGATTTGTGGAGATGTTTATTTTATTCTTAAGATATTTAACTTTAAATTAATTTTAAGTGAAAGACAAATCCAAAGGATTGGATAAATTAATTTGGCTAGTAGGAAATATAGAAGATGATGAATCTTTGCATTATGAAGATTTGGAAAAACTTCTTGAAACTGTAAGAATTTTTGTCAACTCAAAATAAATAAATAGTTGCGGATAAACTCTGCAGAGTTTGCCGTAAAAAAAAGAAAAAAACTTTATTTTTATTAATTTAATTAATTTTTTTAGTTTGGCAGAGTTATTCAACTTTTCTTAACTCGTTCACCTTATATGCAATTAACTATGCCTCATGTAATGTACAGCCATGAATGGGACGGCAGGGATTTTTTAAAAGCTTTCTTTAAATTTTTTGTTTCTAAACCTGATTTGCTTATGGCAATGAGCAGTCCACATTTGGTTATTATTATTTTCTTAAAATATTTCTTTCTTTACAGAAAACTGGCCAAATTCTAAGTCCAGAAAAAGCACAAAATATTTCTCATGCCTTAGCAAGAGGATCTTTTTGGGACACTTGGAGGACTTTATTCTGGGCTGATTATGATCTTTCATTATTTGAACTTGAGAAATTTCAGTAAATTTTTTTTTAAATTAAAAAAGAATTCTTTTATTATAACTTTAGGGATAAATATTATTTGGACCTTTACAAGGAAATTTATGCAGAATATTTTCCTTTCCCTATAGAACATAACAACTTTCATCCATGTTCATTTATACCTATTTTTGTGCCGCAATCAATGCCTTGTATGTACTACAGAAAATTGTGGTGTGAGGTTTGTGAATAAAAAGAGGGAACATCTAATAGGTTTAGCTATTTGTTGAAAGGGTTTTTGGCTTAAATTCTGTCATAAAAGGCCCTTAATTAGTAGAACATGCACCGTAAAGTGCCTAATTACATATTTATTGATAACCGAATAAAACTTTAATTAAAGTTGTTTAATAATTTTTTAGACACTTGCATTGGATGTACATCAAACTTTTGTTAATGAAGGAGACGCATTGTCAACGGCAGATAGGTTAAAACGAATTTGGTTAAATAATGGTGCTTCAAAATCACAGTGGGAAATGTACAAACAGTTTCAGGTGCTATTTTTTATTATAAAAATATTTTAACAAATTAATTTGATTTAAGGGACGTGAACCAAACGTTTTGGCTATCAGCAACTATCATGATCCAATTTTAGTTCCGTTAATCGATGAAGAAGAGAAGGTAGCCATAGGTTGTTGATTTTATTTGTTTGTTTTTATATTCTAGTTTTGGATAAAATATTTAATATTTATTGGTTGAAGTTTAGCAAAAAATAATTTTTTCACTGATAAATAAACAATTAAAAACGTTAAATGAAGTCGAGAAATTCTTCGAAATCAATAGGTTCATTGGATAGTCTGGATCAGCGTAATATTATCGCCCTTAAAATGTTTATTGTTAGTTAAGGAATGTTTTAATTAAAGAAAAATACCTTAAGAAGAATCCGTCCCAATTTATGACGATTGAGTGATTTAACGTTAACCTCTTCAGCTTCGTCAACCACTACATTCATGTACTCATCGAAACCTAAAATAATTATTTCTTGAATGAAATGATAAATATATGTTTGACTCTCATTGTTATATCAAGGTACTGGACAGAAAAAAACAAACACATTCATTCCCCAAATAATTAAAAATGCAAACCGATTATGTATCCCTCTATGCGATAAGTAACATTTTCGTACAGCCAGATCAAAATGCGAGAACGACTTTGCAAGCAACGAAAGATCAAGTTAATTGGCTGAACCATAACTTTTTGAACTTTGTTCGCCTGAGGAGCCATCTTTGAATTAATTTATAGGAGTTTCTTTTTTTTCTGAAAATTAAAAGATAACTAGGTAAAATGACCAGCGCCTGGCTTGATATTCAATTTTGGTCAATCAACAAATTAATAAAATTTTTTGAAAAAATAAGTGTATAAATTTCCTTAAATCACTATTCACCATTCTCTCTCATTTTTTTATCTTTAACACTCTATTAATAGAATAAGACTGTTCAGTGCAGCTTTTTGAGAACCTATTTAAATGTAAATAAATAATAAATTCATTAATAATAAAATAGTTTTTAAATACATACTATTCTAATTTAGGTATGGTTTTGAGCAAGTTCTTTGCTGGAAAATTAGGCCTTCAACTTTGCCATGCAGAATGTTATGAGTTGAGGCAGGTTAAATTAAATTTAAAAAAATTAATTTTTTAACAACTTTTAGTCACACTTGGAATCCAAATTGTTTAATGGCTATTTATGATGCTCTTTTGCCTGGCGCTCTATTTTCATTAAAAACATATTCGATTTTATATTTAGTAAATTCAAATGATAAAATTAAAAAAAAAACTATTTTAGGTTAAATCTTTGATTGATAAAAGAGGACAGATTGACAAAATTGAATGGAGAAATTTATTTTATAAAACAATTTGTTCCTCTCTTTTTATTATTTGTACATGTATTCTTTTTCTTTTCTGGTCTTGCGCGTTTAGGTTTTTCTATTTTAATAAAATTTAATTTTTAATAAATTTTTTAATTTTAAAGACGTTTTCTTGGATTTTTTACTTGGCCAACAATTTCTTTTTTAAATGGATTTGCAGCTTGTTTTATAACCGTTTGGATTGAGAGTAAACAAAGGCTTTTAATGCTCCTCCCTTATCTTCTCAATTTAGTATTTATTTAATTTTAAAAAATTTCTTTCTTTTTAATTAAAAATTAATTAATTATTTATAGGCATCTGAAGCATTATTTCGTCAAGCCGAAAATCGAAAATTAATTAGTCCGATTAAATTTGGGGAATCAATTTTATTTGGTCTTTCAACAGGTGTTATCTATTTAATTATTGGAATAAAAAATATTTGTCTTTCTGTTCCTGTTTGTGAACAATATTCAAAAATGTCAAAAACTAAACTTTTTCTTCAAAAATTATTAAAATATAGCCATGGTGTTCTTCCAGAAATTGGTGGATTTAAGGAAGTTAAACGCGCATTAAAGGTTTATTTATTAATGTTTTTGGCCTTAATTTACCAAAGTTTCAGTGTTCAAAAAAAGTCAAAAATAAGTACATTTAACGGGGAGATAATTATTCTAAAAAAGGGGGAATTACCATAAATTATTCTACTAATTTTACTTTTATTTAAATTTCTGTTCAGATTTCAGCTAGAAACTTCCTTACATCATTTACACTTTTACAACTTTACAACCTTTTTAAACATCAAAAAATATCTAAAAATTATTCTTTACTTAAATTTCCTCTTTTTCTTGCTTCAATGCCTTTATTCTTTCAAGTTTATTTTAATTTTTTAAAATAATTTTCCTTTATTAAATTTAGTTGTTTTCTTCAATTTTTCGCCGCTTAAAACTCTTCAATCAAAGACAAAACACTAGAAGGTCGTTAAGTATTGCTACAAGTTCTTTTCTTTCGATGGCTATTTTTTGGCAAAACAATACTTTGGCATTATATACATTTTGGAAAGTGATTGAGGTTTATTTTTTAATTATTTGAATAATTAATATTTTTTGGTTATTCTCAAAAAAGAAATTTAGCTTTAAGAAGAGTTTAAATAATTAATTATTTCAGTTAATTTATTATTGGTTAATATGTTCTAATTATTTACCAATAATTCCTTTTGGAGATGCTCTTCTTTTTTGTACAATTTCTGGCTATCTTTTAGGCCTTGCTGTTTTAGAACCTCATCTATTACGTCCAAATTATTATAAATTTCTTTGTTCAGCTACTGGAAATAAGTTTATTTTTTATTTTAATTTAAAAATTCTTTTTTTTTTTAACAGACTTCAACTCTTCAATAGGCCTCTTTTTGACGTCTTTTTTGGCTTTAATTCTGGAAAAATGTACAGAAATTGGAGGCCAACGTTAGAGCCAAAGTTATTTACAATTAATCCTTCTTTTTATTCCTTTAAACCCCAACATTTTCATAGTTTTTAATTTTTTCTTTTTTTTTTTTAATTTATATTAGAAAATAAGCAGTCTGAGATATTTTTTCTTTTTATGGTCAGTACCACAACTTTAATTAAAAATCTATATTGTTTGCTTTTTTGTTTAAATTTCTATCCTTTAGATGATAACAATTTGCGGATAAAACTTGCGGACTTTTTACCGATAATTACTTCTTAAACATTTTTTTTTAATTAAAAACATCCAAAATAGTTTTTTTTTATAGAATAATAATAAGAAATTTCTTTTATAAAATTAAATATTATATTTTATCTTTTTTATTTTTAATGTGCTATTAATTTAATTTTTAATTAATATTTAATTAAACTTAATTTTTAAAATAAATTTTTAATTTTAAAATAAAATTAAATTTTTTAAAAGATATTAGAATTATAAAAATTAATTAAAAGAAAAATAATGACTACTTCTTTATTAACAACAAGAAATAAACAACGTGAAGAAATTGAGGCAATTGCACAAAATCCAAATTTATTAAAAGATTTAAAAATTGTTTGAATTTTTATTTAAAATAATTTAAATTTTGTTTATTTTTTTAGTTACCAGATAATTATTCTTTTGAAATTCCAAAGACTATTTGGAAAATAAACAGTACACAGAGCAAAACAGGTATTTTTCTCTTTTATTTTTAAATCCATTTATTTGAGACTCAAGTGGTCGGAAAAACATTAACTAAAATTTAAATTTATTTTCTTTAAAAATTAGTTGCACTTCAATTACCTGAAGGATTAACAATGTTTGCATGTTTAATTGCTGATATTTTAGAAAAATATACAAATAATTGTGAATTTATAATTTTGGGTGATGTTACTTACGGGGCTTGTTGTGTAGATGATTATACTGCTAAAGCTTTGGGATGTGATTTATTAGTACATTATGCACACAGTTGTTTGGTATTTATTTTTTAATTTTTTTAGGAATTGTTTAACAAAAAAAATAATATTTTTTTAAAATTAATTTAATTTTTTAAAAAATATTTAATATTTTTTTATTTATATTTCTTTTATTTTTTTAAATTAATTTATTTTAAATTATTAAAGGTTCCAATTCAACACACAGTTGGAATTCATTTACTTTATATTTTTGTCAGTATTGATATACAAATTTCACACTTTTTTGATTCAATAAAAGAACATTTTGAAGCTTCCAAAAATTCAATAAAAATTGCTTTAGTTAGTACAATACAATTTGTTGCTTCTTTACAAGTTTATTTATTTTTAAACAAATAAATAAATAAATTTATTAGGCAACAAAAAGGGAATTAGAAAAGGATGGATTTCAAGTAATTATTCCTCAAGCAAATCCACTCAGTCCAGGAGAGCTTTTGGGTTGTACATCACCCAAATTATCTGATGATATTTCTGCTATAATGTACATATAAAATTAAATTAATTATTTTAATTTAACTGTTAAGGAATAAGAAAAAGGTTAAATCCAATTTAACTCTAAAGGAGAAAGAAAAAATTAATTTTTGTGATTATTCTCAAATAAAGAAACTCTTTAAATTTCTATTTTTTCAGATATTTAGGTGATGGACGTTTTCATTTAGAATCAATTATGATACACAATCCAAAGATTTCTGCCTATCAATATAATCCATATTCACATGAATTTACTGTTGAAAAGTATGGTTTTGAAAAGTTAATTTCTAACAGGCAAAAGGCTGTTGAAGCAGCAAAAAAGGCAAAAAGAATTGGTTTAATACTTGGAACTTTGGGTAGACAGGGAAATATTAAAATATTTGAGGTAAGAAGAAATAAATAAAATAAAAATAAATACAACGCCTTTTAATTAATATTAAAGGTTTATTAAGCATTTTTAGTAATAACTGTTTGAGACATGTTAGAATGTCTAAACTTGTTTATTAATAATGTAATATTAAATAAAAATATAAATTAAATACAAAGAAAGCCAATTAAATTTAATGGAAAAAAATAAACTCTTCAGATTAGACTAAAATTATTAGAAAATAAATATATATTTTTAACCCTTCTTGTACCTATAAGAGAAAATAAAGTTTAATTTTACTTAAAATAACTCTAAAATTCTTTTTAAGTATCTTGAACATCAATTAATTTTAAATGGAAAACAACCAATAAAAATTCTTTTATCTGAAATATTTGGAACAATTTTAGATAAATTTAACTCAATAGATTGGTAATTATTTTAATTTTTTAATTTTAAAAATTTTTTAGTTGGGTCCAAGTTGCTTGTCCAAGACTTTCAATTGATTGGGGACATACCTTTAAATTTCCTTTATTAACTCCATACGAATTGTCTGCAGCACTTTCAAATAATTTTTTATTAAATGAATATCCAATGGATTATTATTCAAATAAAAGTAAAGGGCCATGGACAAACAATCACGAAAATTATAGACAAAATAATAAGAAAAAAATTGAACATATTTCTATTAAAAATAATTAAAATATTTTTTTATTAAAGAATTTTGTTATTTAATTTTAAAAAAAGGGGAAAAATTATTATTAAAACTTTCATAGTTGACCAACTTGGGGTATTATAAGGTTGTTGAATAGGAATTATTCTTCTACTGGATTAAAAGCTAAAAATAATGGAAATTTGCTACAAATGGAAATAAAAATAATTTAATGTTTAATTTATTATTCTTTTTACAATTATTATTAATATATTTATTTTAAAAATAAAAATATATGTAAAAGAAGGAAAAATAAATTGAGTTGAAATATTCAGAGTGGAAGAATCAAAAAATACATTGTCTAAATAGGTAGTTGATATTATGGATTTAGTAATTTGGAAAGGATAATTTAAACTAACCAACCAACCAGCCAGCCAGCTCTTTATTGATTTAAATATTTAAAGAAGAATAAAAGCAAACATAAATAAATATATACAATTTATTTTTAAAATATTTATTTATTTATTGTCCCTAAATATTTAAAAAATTCAAAATTTAATTAAAAATGAAACAAAAACAACAAAAACAAAATAATAATAATTTAATAATAATAAAAAAATCAAAAAGAAAAACAATGCCTAATGAACTACTTGTTAATATATTTAATATAGCTAGTAATATTTCTTTAAATGATTTAAAATTCTGGTAAATTAATAAAATTAAATATAATTATTTTTTGTTAATGTAAAATAAATAATAGAATTAAATTTAAATTTCCTTAAAACTTAAAAGATAAATAAAACTTTACATCCTTTATTTTTAGGCTAAAAATATGTTTAAATGACGTAATGAAAGAAAATGATCAACTTAAAAAATATTGGAATAAATTTATTAAAAATATTTTACTCTCTTCAGGAATTGTTTCCTTTTGTTTAGGAGAAAAATTAAAAAAAAAAGGAAAAATGGTAAGAATCTAAATATTTTTTAAATTTAATTAAATAAAAATTAAATAAATAAATATTTTTTTTTCTTTTATTTACTTAACATATTTTTTCATTTTTTCTCCTTATCCAGAAAGATTTATTTTAAAACTTTAATTTAAAAAATAAAATTCTTCCCTTTCTAGTTTGAAGACGTAAAGATCTCTTTAATCTTCCCAAACTTTCTATACATATATTTTATTTTAATTAATTAAGGAAGGCATATAAAATTAATAATATTTGCCTAAAATATTCTTCTTTTTTTCTTTATTAAAAATATATTAAATAAAATGGTCAACCATATTTTTAGATGCTTTTTTATTTTTTATTTATTTTAAATAATATTATATAAATACATATTTCACCTTTTTTGGAAAAAATTTAAAAAAATTGTTGTGTACATACGCTTTAAAAATAAATTAATAAATACAAAGGAGGAAAGAAAAGGTTAAAAAACTGTTCTTTCCATCAAACTAAGCTTATTTTTTTTCATCCTTTTCCTTCCCATTAATCAATAAATAAAATATGAGTGACCATTTACATAAATATATTTATTTATTATAGACATTCTTTGTGTCTGTATATATTTTTTAAACATTTAAAATAATTCAATTTATTTTTTTAAAGAATATTTTTTTTAATTAAATATTTTTTAAAAATATTTAATTATTTTATTTTTATCTTTTATAACTAGGTTCCTCTTACTCTTTTTTTTAATTATATGTACCTCTACATATACAGTAGTGGACAAAACTATAAAGACTTTTAGTTTTTAAAGGTTAAGCGCTTGTAAAATAGTCTAAAATTTTTCTATAAATTTAATTTTGAACTCACTTTGTAGATTTTTTCATACTATTTAATTACGCACACTAACTATTACCAATAATTTTTAATTCTATAATTATTCTATTTTTTCTAATACACACTTTATTTTTGCTGCGACAAAACAATAAAGACTTTTATCAAATACAATCAAAAGGGACAATAAATAATCTCTAACAAAATAAATTACTAACAATGACCTTAATATTTTGTAGGGGCACCATTTACATCAATTACCGCCTTACAGCGGCGCGGCATTGACTCAACCAATTTTTGTAAAAGAGCTAAAGGCAAATTCTGCCATTCTCTCTCAATTTCGGCAAAAAGCTCATCTGGTTTCTTAAATTTTTTACCTTTAAGACGCCTCTCAACCTCCCCCCACAAGTGCTCGATGGGATTCAAATCCGGCGATTGAGCCGGCCACTCAAGAACTCTGATCTCATTATTCTGAAACCAGTTCATAACACTTTTTGCCTTATGTTTTGGGTCATTATCTTGTTGAAACAACCAACCTGCTCGCATATTCTGGCGAGCATGTGGAAGCATGACCCTTTCCATAATTTCCCTATATAGGACTTGATCCATTCTACCTTCTATTTTATATAAGGGACCTATCATAGATAGGCTAAAGCAACCCCAAACCATTACATTTCCCCCTGAGTGCTTAACGGAACCTATGGTATAACGGGGATTGAATCTTTCATTTTAGGACGTCTTACATATCGTATTCCATCAGTATTACACAAATTAAACTTTGATTCGTCACTCCAAAGAACATTACTCCACTGTTCAGATGTCCAATTCAAATGATCCTTAGCAAATTTAACCCGGGCCTTCATGTTTTTGTCCGAAACATAAGGTTTATGAGCAGCAATTCGTCCATAAAGTCCAGACTCATTTAGACGTCTTTGCACAGTCCTTCTGCTTATATTTGTTACTCCAGCAGCTTCTTGGATCTCGGGGGAGGTCAAGAGCGGATTTTCTCGAGAAATCCTAACAAGTTTTCTATCCATTCTTTATAAGGTTTTTGGGTATTATAGTTAAAAATAAGATAATAATTATACCTTCCATCAGTTTTCCTTTTCCTTCCCGTCTTTTTTGGGATTTTAGGGTTCTTAATTCGCTTGTAAACATTGTAAACAACACCCTTTCTATGTCCAAGATGTTCACCAATTTTTTCAAAAGACCAGCGTTCATTATCACGTAAATTTGTAATTAATCGCTTCTCAGGACTAGAAAATATTTTTCCTTTTGCCATTTTTCTATAATTTATTAAATTATTGTCCAAAAAATTAAATTTAACTACAAGTCTTTATAGTTTTGTCGCTGCGAAAGAAGCGCTTACTTTAGAAAAGTAACTATTATTATGAAATTTCAAAAGCATATATAAAATAATTATAATGTATTTTAAAGGGGATAAAATTTGCTACAAAATGAACCAAATATTATATTTAATGTAAAATTTTAAAAAAAGTTATAAACACTTTAAGGAAAGAAGACAAAAGGTCTTTAAAGTTTTGTCCACTACTGTATGTTGTATACATATCGTTGAACCATTTTAAAATAGAGAATAACCACACATTTATGTATATTTTCTTTATCTTCTATATTTCTCTTAATTACTAGCAAGATATAAATTTTTTAATATTTTTTAATTTTTGACAAAGAAATTTTAGTTATTTTAAATCAATGTTCCTTATTATTAACCAATCTTAGACATATTCCTTCATTTTGTTTTCTTTTTCTCGCAATGACCAATTTATAACTTTTCTTGTTTTTGACCCTTTTACATACACTGCTGACCAGTTCTCCTTCTTTTTTCTTTCCTCTGTTTGCTATGTCCCTTTTTCAATCAAGTTTAACCATGGGAAGATTGTTCAAGATTACCTTAATTCTTAAAAAATAATTTGTACATTTTTGTCAAATTTTCGGATAAAATTTTAATTTAAATATATTCTTTTAGAAACGAATGAATCTTCCAGTTGAAGTGCGAGATATCATCACATCTTTTAATATACCCTTTGAACAATTAAGGCAAATTTCGGAAAGAATGGTTACCGTTATTAAAAAGGGTTTGAATGGAGGTTTCTCATCTATTGGCATGCTTCCTTCCTTTGTTCCAGCACTTCCGGATGGGACAGGTTTTTTTAAATTCTTGGTGATAATTTTAACGAGTCTGGCAAACTTTCAGAAGTTGGCAATTATTGTGCCATTGACTTGAGTGGAAAGAATTGCCGTATTTCATTGGTAGTTCTTGGAGGTCCTGGACGAACGCCTGTTAATGATATTAAAAATTTTGTTGTTCCAAGTATGGTTATGTCTGGAACTGGTGAACAGTTGTTCAATTTTATTGTCAATTGCTTGAAAAAGGTTTTTTATTTTTAATTTTGCTTCCTAAACTTTCGGTTGGATCAATAGATATTTTTTTAGTAGATTAACATTAAGATGCTTTACTGCTCCATCTTATTTAATTGATTTTTTCAATAAATTTTGAAGGTTTTGCAAGATGCCAAAGTTGAGGATCAGATGTTAAACATTGGTTTTGTATTTTCTTTTCCTTGCAGCATGGATTCAATTCGATCTGCTTCTCTCGAGCATTGGACTAAAGGTTTTGAAATTCGAGATTGTATTGGCGAAGATATAGTCACTCTTTTGGAAAATGCTTTGGAAAAGAGCACAACTGTTAAGGTTTCTTTTTAATAGTTTGGGAGGAAAAGTTGTATTTATTTAGGGAAAAGTTAAAGCCATAATGAATGAAACTGTTGGTCAATTGGCAGCATCTCACCGAAAATATGGAGATGAATGCATTGCTGCTGTTGTTATTGGATATGGGTATTTAAGTTAAAATTCATTTTCATTTTACAAAAATCTAGTTGCAATTCTGCATACCTTGAGGACGTTAAAAATATTGAAAAGTTTCATCCAGAAAAGTTTAATTATGAATATGAGAAGATGGTTGTTGTGACTGAATGGGGGGAATATGGGAGCAAAGTTTGTTTTTCTTTTTATTATTTATTTAGTCAACAACCGTTGAATTTGAAGACCCTGAAGCCTACTGGCTTATAAGATCAAAGCATGGAAATTTTTAAACAATTAAAACAACGTTGGCCTCAGGGTCTCATTGTCAGTTGATCTTGACTCATTTTTTAAAAAATTAATGTTAATTTTGCTCAAATTTAGAGAGAGATGGATGATA
This sequence comes from Meloidogyne exigua, assembly GCA_018905775.1. Classification (NCBI taxonomy): domain Eukaryota; kingdom Metazoa; phylum Nematoda; class Chromadorea; order Rhabditida; family Meloidogynidae; genus Meloidogyne; species Meloidogyne exigua. The sequence continues at coordinate 1,568,361 of JAGUQR010000004.1, read as the reverse complement.
TTATGACACAATTTGATCGCGAAGTTGATCGAGCTTCTGTTCACACTGGCCACCAGATGTAATGTCTTTTTTTTTCTTTTAGCTTCTGATCTTAATTTTTTTTTAATTTTTTAGCATTGATAAATTAACTGGTGCTCTCTACTTGGGGGAGTTAATAAGGCTCATTCTTTTAAATTTGACGACCAATAACATTATTTTTCGTGGTGAAAGGGTCGATGCATTGGAAAGAGCTGAAGGGTTTCCTACCAGATACATTCGCGAGATTTTTAGGTTTCTTTTAATTAATAAAGAACGTTTTTATTAAAAAATTTTCTTATTAGTGAACCGGGTGATCCGACAACTAATTGTCGGCGCATTTGTGGAGAAATGAAGGTTCGAAACCATGGGAACTTAGATTACACAATAATTCAAGAGGTGTGTACCGCTGTTTCTGAGAGATCTGCGGGTGTTGTTGCTGCTGGTTTTTTAAATGTATTTATTAGTTTTAACCTTTTATTTAGCGATAAGTGCATTGCTACGACACATTGGACGTCAAAAGATTAAAGTAGGCCTGGGTGGTGCAATTATTGAATTGCATCCTGATTACGTAGACATGTTGGAATCACAGTTGAGTAGCCTTGCTCCATCAAATATTGATGTTTGGAATTTTTCTTTTAATTTTTAAGGCGATTTTGTAGGGGTTTTCATTTAAAAAGACTTTATAATTTTTTTTTTAAATTAAAAAAAATTTTTTTAAAGGAATGTACACAAAAATCGTGTTCAAAATATCTAACAAATTTAAATAAAAATGTTTAATTTTAAGTGGGAGCTTTGTGTCGTTGAGGAAGGCAGTGTTTTGGGAGCAGCTTTGATTGCTGCAATTGCGGACAATATGAAGCTTAAATAAATGGGTTGTTTTGTTTTAATTTTGTTGTTGTGCATTTCTACGCTTACTCTCTCTCTGGTGGAAAAAATTTTTATATATATTTTTAATTTTTATTGACCTCTTATTTATTTTTTTTTTATAAGAATCTTGGCCAAATGTGGCAAAATTTACTTTAAAATAAGAAAAAAAGCTCTTTCAAATTTATTTTATATTTTTTTAAATTCAGCAGCCTATTGACCAGTTTTTATTTATTTTTTTTTAAATTTTATTTCCAAGTTTATTTAATGTTGTGTTGAGAATAAAAAATTTTTAATGTTCTTTTGTTTTGTATTTTTGTTTTGAGTAGTGAAAACTTTCTTTTTTTCTCTGACACAACATGCTTCTCTCTATCTCTTTTAAATACACATACACATTTTATATTTATATTCTCAATTTATAAATTAAATATAAATAAAGTTGTAATTGTATTGTGTTTATTAAAAATGATTATTTTAAAGAAAGGCTTTTTTAAAAAGGTTTTTTAAATGAAGAATGATTTACTTTGTCTTTTGTCCAGTCTAGTTAAAAAGGGAAGGATTTAGGGCCAATAAATAAATAAATATTTTAAAAATACCTATATTCGTTAGTATCAAAAACAATAAATTATTTTTCCTTTAAACGATTGTATGCAACAAAAATCTTTCAATTTATTAAACAAAAATTATTTTTATAATTTAACAAAAAAATTAATTAATTCAAAATTTATTTTCTTCTTTCTTTTTTAATTATTTAAGTTGTAGAAGAATTTAAATTAATTGCTTGTTTAGATATTTTATATAAAAGCCTTTATAAAAATTAATTTAATTAAATTAAAAAATAACTTTAAAGAGGCTAAATATCCAGTCAAAAAATCATCTTCTAAATAATTTAGTTCAGTATTTAAACAAAATTGTTTAACCAACAATGAACATTTTTTTAGGTTTGGACGTGGCATTGTTGGAAATAAATGATGTTCTATCTTTATTTAATTATTATTTTTTATTTTTAATTTAATTTTTATTTAAATTATTATTTTTTTAATTTAAACAATAAAATTAAATTAACAAAAATTTAAATTTTATTAATTTATTTTGAACACTTTTCTTTAAAAAATAATTAATTAGAAAAAATAATTGTTAATAATTTTAAAAGCTAGTTTTATATTAAAATATAAATTCCCTGCAATTTTTAACTAAATTTTTTAATTAAATTAAAAAACAATTTTAAATTAAAAACCCTCAAAATATTAATTAAATTAATTTAATAAAATTTTTTTAAATTTATTTAGAAAAAAAACCTGATAATTAAGACCTCCCCAAAACCAATCAACAAAACTTAAAATTAATTTATAAAAATTAAAAAAAGAAATAAAAAACAAACAGAGAACTCTTCATATTCCTTGTAGTTAGAATATGTAAAGCAGCAAAATTATTTAAAAGACCAGAATGTTCTGGAAATTTGGAAACAGAATTGTGATTATAAGAGACAACTAAAGCAATAAATAAACCAGCACCTTTTTTAAATTTTTAAATTTTTAAAATTAAATTTTAAAATTACCTAATTGTGATATTAAAAAATAAATAATTCTAATATAATTAGAAGGAAGTAACCAAAGTTGGAAAAATACCCAAAACCAATGTAAAAATAATGTTAACTTAAATAAATAAATTAAATTAATTAATTAAATTAATTAAAGAATTAATTCTTGAATATTTTCCTTTTTTATATTTAAAAATAAAATAATTATTTTTAAAGGGTTTATTTTATAAGAATTTTTATTTTTAAATAATTTAGAATTAATTAATTAATTTAAATATAATTATATTTAAAAAGGAAAATAATCAAAATTCAGAAAATAATTTTATTTTTTAAAATTATAATAAACACTAAACTTTTCTTTTTTTTAATTTAAAATTAATTTACTTGTTCAAAAATTGCAACTTTTCTATGTTTTTTATATTTACTATTAATTGAAGTAATTGAATGTAAAATGCTTTGAATTAACCAAGAAATACGTAAAAGGGGGTACATTAGAGTAAAATAACTAAAATTAAATAAACTTGAAATTAAATTAAAATAAAAACATACAAATATTGGTATGGAATAATTAAACGAATAATTAAATTAGATATTAATGTTTTGTGTTTGTAAAGATCATTAGGTACCTTTTTTGATTTAATTTAAATAAATAAATAAATAATTAATTAAATTAAATAATTTATTAAAAATTAATTAATTAATTAAAAAAATAATTTAAATAATTAAAATAATTAAAATAAATAATTAATTTTTTACCAAAGCTAATAAAGGAGATAAATCAATATCTCCATCACGGGAAATAATATTAGTTGTTGCATGATGTAAATTATGCTTTAAATTAAATTTAATTAATTTTAATTTTAATTTATTTACCTTATCCTTCCACCAATCCCTTGAAAATCCTTGTGCAAAATTACCAAAAAATAATGAAAGAAAATCATTAAAAAGTCTGTTCTTTGTAGGCTGATGGTGACAACATTCATGACAGAGCCTTTTTGAATATTTAATTAATTTTAAACAAAAATTAATTTTAATTATTTAATTATTATTTTTAATTAAATTAATTTTAATAATTAACAAAATAATTAAATTTAAATTAAAATTTAAAATTAAACCATCCCAATTGTTGCCAACAAATTGCAAGTAATAAAGAGGAAAAAATATAAAAAGTTTTATATTGTAACCAAAAAGTAATTGACAATAAAATAAATATTTCAAATATTTTACGTAAATAAAATAAAGGTTGGGGAAGTAAAAGTCCTTCAGAATGAACTTTCTTTTATTTAAATTAATTTAAATATTATTTATTTATTTTTACCTTTCTTAATTTTTCAAATTCAATTATTATTTTCTTTTCCTTAAAAATAAAAAATAATTAATAAATTAAATATTAATTAAAATTAATTTTAAAAAATTAATTAAAAATTAAATGAAATAAAAAAGAATTTTAAAAATTAGCTCAGACTTTAAAAAAGACCTTTTTTTAATTAAAAATAATATTAATTAATTAATAATTTCCCTATTTATTTTTTAAATGATTTTTTCAATGATTAAAAAAATTAATTTTAATAAAATAATTTTAATTAAAAAAAATTACCTTTTCTAAAGGAATATTATAATTAATAACAACAAAATCATCATTATCAATTATTTCATTATCTACTTCATCCCTTTGTATTTTATCAAAAGAATTTTTATTTTTTAATAAAGGTTTAATAATTACTTCTTTTTGTAGTTCCAATTGTTTATAAGCTTTTTTTGAACCTTTTAAATAAATTTAATATTTTATTTAAAAATATTTTTTACCTTCATGAAAAGCATGAAATATATGGGTAGCATCTGCATTTCTTTAAAAATTAAATTTTTAATTTAAATTATTTAAAAATATATTTATAACCTATATTGAGTAATTACAGGTCCACCAGGATGTGATTTTATAAATTCATTATTTAAAGATATCCAACGATTATTAATTTTCATTAAAATTTCTCCTTCAGTTTCATAAGGGTTATTATCCATTTTTAAAGGAAAAATAATATTAATTTATAAAATAATTATTTTAACAAAGGAAAATTAAAAATAAATTAATAATAATAATTTTAATAATTTTTTTTTACTCTGAAAAGGTAGAAAATGGCCTGATTGATTTTATTAAATAAATTATTTAAAAAAAAGAAAACTTTTAAAAAAGTAATAGACCAAAAATTGATAAAAAAAAATAAAGAAAATTTTTTTGTTAAAAAAGTTTTTTTTTAAATAAAGTGGAATTAATAAACAATGTTAAACACTTAATTCTCTATTTCTAATTACATCCATTGGAGCTCAATATAGGACCTTCTATAAAAAAGCCTTCAACGCTGTGCTTTCTTATGCTGCTGCAAGTCACATTCTTCTATGCTTTAAGTGTTCAGATAAGGCAGAATCGTTGGAATTGGAAAACACACTCTGCTGAAGAACAGTACTGTTCAGCTTAACATTGATCTCATCTTCATCAGTGCCAAGAGCATTAACTCTTAAAAAAGGCTTTTCCTTTTAATTTACTTGTAATATATAATAAGGAAAGAAAAACGGTTTTAATAGACTTTAATTAAATAAATTTATTTAAATCCTTTATTTTCCATTAAAATTAAATTAAATTAAAAAGAACATTAAAATTATTTAATTTGTTTTTTTTTATTTTCTTTTACTACCAAACAAAAATAAACCTAACATTAATTTGCATATTCTCTTCCTTTCTCTTTTTCCTGTCCATTTACAAAATTTCTTTTTTAACATTAGCGCCTTCTTTTTTTTTATTTTTAAATAAAATTCTCACAGTTTTATAAATAAAAATAAAAGTCTTTAAATTCTTTATGTAAATATATATTTTATTTTATTTGTTTGCAAACAAAAGGGGTTAAGCAGATAGAAAAGATTATTATCTAAAAATATACAAAAAAAATTGTGGGTTAATTTAAATAAAAGATTAATAAACTTGAATTAATTTTTCTTAATTATTTATTTAAAAATAAATGATTTTTTAGGTTATTTAAAAAATATTTATTATTTCAGTATTTTCTCTTATAAAAAGAAGAAATTAATTTATTTAAATTTTAAGCTTTTATTTATTTTACCCTAACACTTTTTAAGCGTTTAAAATTTATTTTCTTTTTCTTCTTTATTTACCCAAAACGTGGAAAACATTATTTCTGATTAAACATTTTTGAACAGATATGGACCTTTTTAAATGTTTTCTTTTTTAGGGGGTATTTCTATTAAATAAGGTATTTTAATTTCCAATTTATTACTTCATATGTTTGGCCATAAAATAGGAAGGAAGAAGAATAGAATGGACATTTTATTTCCTTTCTTGGTCAATATACTCCCCCTAGCTAAAAAAAGGAGGGGGGAAGATCTCAAGAACGCGGCTTGGCGTTTGCCCTCTCCAAAAAGCTCTTGAGAATATATAAAAATAATAAAAAGCGATAACAATTATATGCGCAGAAAAGAATGAAAGGAAGAGGAAAAGAGAAAGACAGATGTTGAAAATAGAATGGTTAATAAATAGTAGATGTAATGGCCAAAAAGAAGAAGAAAATAAAAATTTTTGAGAATTATGTATTAAAAAAAAAAAAAAGAAATGCATTTTTATTTACAATTATAATTAAAAGAAGAAGAAAAGAAAAAGAAAAATAAATGTGTAATAAAAGGAGGGTATTTGGCCATAAATTATTTTATTAGTCATCAAAATGCTTTGGTCATTTAAAAACAATTATTAATAATTTAAGCTTAAATAAAGATTGCCAAAAAATATTTTAAATCATTAAAATTAAATAAAAATATTTTAATTAATATTTTAGTTAAATTAAAAGTTTTTTAATTTTTAATAGAAAATTAATTTTAATTAAATTTAATAAAAATTTTTTTTATTTTCTGTAATAATTTATTTTACAAAAATTGTCTCTAAAAAAATTATTTTATTTATTTATTATTTTTTTATATCCTGATTCAATTCACTAAAATGTCCATTTCCCTGACCTTGAAAATGAACCTACTACTACAACAATTTATTCCTTTCTCTCTCTCCTAGGGCATTCTATTCTGTTGTTTTTTTAATAAAAACAACGACAAAATGCTCCTCATTTTCTTCCTTTTTTTTTATATATTTATTCACATTTACTTTTATTTTTATTTTTTTTTTACCCTTTTTTCTTCTCTCTCAATTATAATTTGCACCGTCCGACGAGGCCAGTCAAAATGGGGGATTTTAAATGAACAAACCTATTTTATACAATATAAAACCATTCCCCTATACATATCTTTTCTAATTTTTATTCGTCTTTTATAAAGAACACATTTTGCCATTCAAATTTATTTATTTATATATCTTTATTTTTTATAAAATTTTTTAAAATTGATTTTAGTTGTTAATTGCATAAAATTAATTTATTAAAAATTTAATATTTTTTTAAATTTTGTTTTACTCTAAATAATTTAAATTAAATTAAATTCTTTTTTTTTTTTAATTAATTTATTCCTATAAACATTTTTTAATTAATTAATAAAAATTAAATATGTAATTTAAGAAATACATTTTTTAAATTTAATATTGAGAGTAATTAACATTTTTTTAAAAATTTAAAAAAATAAAAAATTATTTAATTAAATAGAGTTTACAATTTATTTAATTTTTTATTATTTTTTCAAAATAAACTTGGTAAAGTTTATTAAAAATAATTAAAGTTTATTTTTTTATAATCCTTTTTATATTTATTTATTTTAAATAAATTAAATTAGTTTAATTTTTTCTTTTAATTTTTTAATTAAAATGGAACTTTTAATTAAAAAATAAAATCACCTAAATAATTTCCTTTATTTATAATTATTGCTTTAATTCTTTTTGACCTTCAATCAAAAAAATAAAAATTAATTTTCCTTTCTATGTTTTTACCCATTTACTCCATTCTCTTTTTACATTGACAAAAAAAAAGGAAAAAAGACATTGATCGCCGTCCATTTTTCTTTTAATTTTTTTATTTTCTTTTCCTAAAAAGTGCTTCCGATTTTTTTTTACCTTAAAATAATTTTTATTTCTTTTTTAATTTAAATAAAAAAATTATACAGATTTTATTGAAATAAAAATCATTAAATATTTTTTAGCTAAATTTCCATCTAATTAATTTATTAATATTTTTCCTTTAAAATTTGAATTTTTGTTAAACTTTTCTTTTTATTTTATGACTGATTAATAATTAAATTAACATTTCCTTTCACAAATAAAATCTTTAAAAATTTTATTTTTTAAATTTTAAAATATAATTTATATTTTTAAATAAAAAAAGTTGCATTTTTAAAGTCAACTGATTTTTCCTTTCTTTTTTATGAGAAAATAAAAATAGTTGGCAGTGTATTGTTTTGTGTAATTTTAGAAAAAGAAAATTACTTTTTTATGGAAAAGGTTGATTGCATATTTTAGATAACTTTTTTTTCAGAATTTTAGAGAAAATAAAATTTTTTACAATTAAGCACATATTTATTTTCCTCTATTTTTTACGATATAATTATTTTATTTATTTTTTATTAACCAATTTACTTTTTTTTCATGTCAATTAATGAGAATTTATTACCCAATTTCAACAAAAACAATCAAAAAATAAATATCATGCACATGAAAACGTCAATAAATATTTTTTAACCAAATTATTAATTTTCAAATTAAATTATTTTTTTAAATTTCCTCCAAAAAAGAATAAATACATAATGCCAAATTAATTTTATTTAATTCTTTTTTTTAATTAAAAAGTAAAAAATAACTTATTTTGAATTAAATTCATTTGTATAATACACAACAAAAGCATCTTCATTTTCTTAAAATAACCCCCTAAACCCCTTTTCTTTATGGCCGCCCTTTCCAACGGTTTTTTTCTCCTTGATGGCCCTCCAAATAACCACAAACAAGCGTTGCTCATTTCCGCCAATTTTCCATCTCTGGCTACATTTCTTTCATTTTTTCTTGCAAAAAATAGCCAAAAGAACACATAGAAATGACTGAAACCTCTCGATATTTTTTTTTTCAATATTTTCCTCATTTTTGGTAAGGAAATAAATAAAATTTTCTCTTTTTCCTTTCTTGTGTGTGTAGTTATTTTGAAAGAAAAAGGGATCATGTTGAAATAATTTGACCCTTTTATTTATTGAATTCTTTTTTTTTTTGGCGACATTATGCCTTATTGTTAGTTATGTAGATAAAAAATGTTTGGAGGTTTTGATAAAAATAGTATGGGAAAATAGAGATTTTCTCTGTTTGCAACTTTCTCTCTTATTTTTCCATACTATTTTTATCAAAAGAAGTTAAGGGTTTTTATTATAACCTTTGCACTAAAGAAACACTAGAAATTATTTTTAAGAAATTTCTAAACTTAAACAAACAAAAAACAACATTTCCTTTTTCTGTTTGTTTCTTTTTCTTTTCAAGTACTTGATTGATTCTTTTTTTGCCTTTTTCTTTTAAATATATTCTATTTAAATGATTAATTTTAAATTCCAACCTTTACAAACGTTGTACATTTGGAATAATATCTTTTCTTATTTTTTAATTTTATTTGTGTCATTGACTCTTTATTTTATTCATTTATAACATTTAATTTTTAGATATTTACTATGTAAAACTAAATGTTATTTAAAATATTAAAATGATCTCCAAATTAATTTGTTGTGTTCTATTCTACCTCAATACACATTTTACAGGTTTATTTTTAAATTAAAGTTTAAAAAGAATTAATCTTTTTAGTTGCCGAACTTTTTACAAGCTCAAATTCTTCTCCAACTCCCTCAATTAATTGGGCTAGTATTCCAACACCTCCAAGATTTATTCATGAACGGAATGATCCAATCACTTATTTTTCACTTCAAGATTATAAAGGACCAAATGTAAATGGACGTCATGAACGTGATGAACACCAAAATGGTCATCATCATTTGCAGCATTTTTTAAAGCCAAAAGTGTTTAGATGTGTAGCTGTTGGAATTCCACAACCAGAGTAATCCTTTAAAATTTTTTGGTTAAGTTGGTAGTGTGATTAAATTTGATATAATATTTTAATGAAAATTTCCTCCATAAATCAGTTATATTTTTAAATAAATAGGTACATCAAAAAATTTATCTTTTTTATAGAAAGAAAGGTACTTTTGAAGAGAGGGTGGTAATTCCTGCGGACTTTTTTTGTGGACAAATATTTTTTATTAGTTTACATTATTTGATTTTTGCCTAAGGTAATAATAGGAGTCATGGACTAACAAATATGTGTTAAATATTTCTGACCAAGTCATTAACATTTTTTAATCAATTATTAAATACTCCTATTTGCCGCTTTAGTTCTTCATAATTTATATGCGTAGAGGGGCGCAACGACCAAAAGTACAATATCTATTGAAGTACAACAATCAGATTTAAGAAAGTTTTACCGCATAATCTGTTTGTAAAGGAAGTTTACTCTTTCGGAAAATGTTCCTACAAATAATTACGAAGAACTAAAGCGGCAAATAGGAGTTTCATTGTCAGCTTTAGTCGATTGGCATAATTTTCTTAGAGATTTAAATTGTCAATCATGATGCATATTTGTGTGAATAAAGTCAATTCATACCTCTTCTTATTGCCTTAGGCAAAAATCAATCATAAAATATATATAACAAATTAATAAACTTTGTCCGCAAAAAAAGTCCGCAGGAATTACCACCCCCTCTTCAAAAGTATCGAAAGAAATAATCCTTAAAAATATATTCTACATATTTTTTGTGTAAAGAATGTTTCGGACTAATGACCGGAAAAAGGAATATTACCCTTTCCTTCTCTAGAAATAATTATTTTTTAATCTTTATATTTTTCTTTAATTAAAACAAAATAAAACCAAATAATTGTTTAGATATAGATGGCTAAAAGACAATTCTACATTTCCTGTAAATGTTTATCGAGACAGAATATTTACAAATTCTGATAATGGATCAATTGTATTTACTAAATTTTCTGAATCTGATGAAGGGGAATATCAATGTTTAGCAAATAATGACAATGGAACAGCCTATTCTGAAAAGATTAAACTTTTATTGGCTTGTAGGTTTTTTAATTAAAGAAATACATTTTTAATTAACATCTTTATATTCTTTTTTAGGGATTAACCCATTTCCTGACTTTGAAGGACCTGAAGTAGTTGAAATACCTTTAAGTAGACCATACGCTCGTGATTGTACATCTCCTGACTCTAATCCACCAGCAATGATTTTTTGGATTTTACGTTCTCCTGACAATGTTAAACATATAAGTGCTATTAATTCTTCACATATTTCATCGAATGAAAGGGTAAGAATTTTTTAAATAAAATTAAAAATCTTCCTTAAATTTAAACATTTTTGGGTAATTAATTTTTAGTTAAAAAGGCTTTCTAATTTTTAATTTTTATGTAAAATAATCTAAAGCCTTTAAGCCCTTAAAATATTAAAAAATAGCTATATTTGACTTTTTTTTTAATTAGAAATTCTTTAAATTACTTTTCTTCCTTTTATTTTATTTTTTCTTGAATTCACGTAAAAGAATTATTATCTCTTTCTTGGCTCATATCTTTCTAAATAAAATATCTAAAATAATTAAATCTACACTAAAAAATAAAAACAATTTTTTAAATTAAAAAATAAAAAATTCAGCTAGTTAAATAAAAATAAATTTATGATTTTCTTTTCCTTTTTCCTCTTTTTGGTCGCTTAATTTATGAAAAGCGGTGTTTTTGAAGGGTTTTTTTGTTATGTAATTTATTGCAATTATTTTTATTTTTTAATTAATAAAAATATTGTTTAAACAGGCCATTTAATAAATAAAATTTATTTTTTTATTTATTTTTTAATTGAGTGTTTTGCCCATTTTTTAGTTAATAAATAAAATGGCCATCATAATAAAATATTTGTCATTTATTTTCTCATTTTTTCTCCTTTTTTCTTCTCATTTACCACATAAAATATTTTTTTATTTTTTTAAAAAAGTTTTTTTTTTGTCAAAAAAATTAAAGGGGATTTATTTTCACCCTTTTTCTAAACTTTCTCATTTTTTATAAGTCGGTCAATTTATTGGGCCATATGTCCAAAGCTTTTCCTTTTTTTTTGTCAAAACCATGTGGCAGAAAAAGGGGTTTCCTTCCTGATTTTTCTTTCTCTTTTTTTTCGGCTTTTTACATTTTCTAAATTCGTAAAAATTTTTCACTCATTTATTTTTTTGTTAGAAAAATGTCCCCTTCTATTTAAGTCATCCTTTCCTTTTATCTTTTCTTCCTATCCTTCTTTGCATCATCAAAAGCCTTTTCTGTTAGAAAAAGGAGCGTTCTCGCCACTTGGGAATTCAATACTAGCAGAAGAATATAGCAAAGTCTTTTCACAAAAACAACAGTAAAAGCATTATAAATAAATAAATAAAAACATTATATATCTTGGCCACTCTTTTTCTCTTTTGTTAGCCATCAGTATAAATGTCTCTCTAATATTTTCTTTCTCTATTGTTTCTTTTTAAAAGTCTTTTCAATATTTTCTCTTTTCAACAATAATTTTTCTTCAATATGTCCTCACGCAAAGGTTTGTGCAACTGCTTTTAGTAAAAATAAAAGGAAGAAGCGGATACTAAAATTAGAAAAATTGTGCGCCGAAAAGGGTGAAAGCTTTGTCTAACCGAGGAAATAAAGAAAAGGGGATATATTTTTGCCATTTTGCTGCGATTGAGTGCTTTAACCAACTTGATGTGCTTTTAACGGTTGGCAGACAATTACATAGTCTCAATGGCAGTTTTTATTGTTATTTTCTTTGTATATAATTTGTGGAAATATTTTGTCTTTTTTACAATTAAAAGTTCAATTCCTACTGTTTTTTCATTCTTTTTAAATAAATAAAAATTAATTCTTTTCTTGTTCCTTTGATTTGTATAATATTTCGTCCTTTAGTCATTTTTTTATCTGCCTGCCATATTTTTATATAATTTTTTTTATGTCCAATACATTTTTCCCCTTATTTTTTTACCTCCCTTTATACACATTACACACACATAACTCACGCTCCTTTGAGTTCTTTACATCCTCTTACCTCATTTTGCTTTTCATTTTTCTCTCTATCGGCTTTTTTCACTATTGAACAATTTCAAAAAATAAAAAAAAAGAATTTTTGGGCGGTGGTTGCGAAAATAAAAGGAATAAGAGCTGAGCACAAAACACTCTCAATTGAATTTTAAAAAATCTCCATTTATCGTTCAAAATTTGCAATTTTGACTGATTTTGTATGAGTCAAATTTGATATTTTTTTCATAATTATTTTTTATTTTTTCTCCAAAAAATAAAAAAATTTTTTGACAAGAATTGAAAGAATTATTTTTTAAAGTTTAAATAATATTTTTTCTTTTTATTTTCTTCCAAATGTAAAAATATTTTCCATTTGTCCCTTTCTCTTTAACCCTGACAAGACTTCCGCGCATTGCTGGCATATTTACAGTCAATTACCCCTTTTACCCTTTTCTACATATTTAAATACACTAAAACGACCTGTACTGCGTCCACACACCATCCTCTCATTCTTTCCCATTTTTATGTAATTTTGTTAATTTTTTACCCTTCTATGTTGCGTGCGGGAGAGCTTTTTGGATGTCCGCGCAAAACAACTTTCTTTTGAGAAAATTTCTTTTTAATTTTTAAAATACATTTTGAATCAATATAATAAAGCCTTTAAAATTTAGATTTTAGTCTAGTAGTTTATATAGAATAAAATAATGAAAATATTTCCTTCCTTTTTATTCTCTAAAAGAATTAAAAGATATTCTTTATTAAATATTATTTCTTCCTGTCTTCTACCACCATTCTTTCTAATTGCTCATTTTTTGCTATTAATCTCCGTTCTCCCTAGTCAACTTCTTTTTGGCAACAATAATAAGGTTGGTTATTTTTCAGGGTACAATCTTCTTTCATTATGTACAAGAAAGTGATTTCAAGGACAATGCTTTATACACGTGTGCAGCCTATAATCAGGAATTGAGGGAATATAAGGTTTATTTATTTTTTAATGATTGGACTTTAAATTGGATGTTAACTTTGAGTCCCTAATTATTAACTGATGACCCTGAATTAAAGAAGAAATTTGACTATACTTGTTCTTTTGATTTAATTAAATGTTGCTAAAATTCCTTTTTAAAGATTTTTTGTTTTTAGTTCAGCAACAATCAATTTAATTTGAATGTTTTTAAAAGGCATGCTACCGAAAAGTGTAAATCTTTGTAATTAATATATAATAAATATCTTTTATTTTTTTTAGTGCGCAATATGCCTCCAGAACAACAATGGGTTAATCAGTCATCTCCAATTGCATTGTTAGGGCATATTCACAAACTTCATTGTTTTTTCTCTGGATTGTATGTTTTTTAATATTTCTACTTTTAAATTAATTTTTATAAAAATAATTTGATTAAAAATAGTAGATTTAATTTAACGAAAACAATTCAAATAATTCAAAAAAGAAGAGTGTAGTTGAATGCATTGAACATACTTTGTTTACCCTTTTTTGAATTTAATTGGTTCAAATTAATGTTGTAAATATAGTAGAGAATTATTTTAGTAAAATATTTGGGTCTTATTAGAAAAAATTGAATTGGGTTTTTATAAAGAAATGAATAATACAGTTTTTAAATTGTCAGACCTTTTTTTTACCATTCTTTTGATAATTAATAAAATTTAAAGTCCAAATCCTACTCCAATTTGGTACCACAATGGACAAGAAATCACTTCAGATAATAACAAAGGCTTTTCTTTCGAAAATTTTGGAAAAACTTTGGTTTTTAATGTTACTGCTCAACATATTGGCCGTTATGATTGTAAATTTGAAAGACATGCATCGATTGACAGAACTTTTGATATTAAATTGAATGGTTTTTTTTATTCTTTTCATTTCTTTTAATTTTAAAATTCCATTTTTAGCAGCTCCATACTGGTTTGATCTTCCACCTGCAAGTGTGAACACTAGCGAAGGGGAAACAGTTGTCTTTGATTGTAAAACACTTGGAAACCCAACTCCAATTGTTACCTTTTACAAGAATGGTGTAGGTGAGTGTAGAGTTTTTTTTGTTTTGATTTATAATGATTGATGGTCTTTTCTTTTTAGAGTTGCGGAAAGCTCGCCCTGGTGAAAATTGGGTGATTGAAGGCTCTAAATTAACTATTTATGATGTAAAAAAAGGTGCTAATGGTCTTTCCGGCGACAATGCTGTTTACCAATGCAAATCAGAAAATAAACATGGATATTTGTGGACAAATTTTTATCTTAATTTATTGGGTAAAGTTTAATTTGTCTTTTGTTAAATCAATTTTTTAAGCCTTTCAACCCCAATTATTGGAAGAACCAGGCCAAGTAGAAGCAATAGAAGGAAAACCCTTTTCTCTTCATTGCAAATTCTTTTCTTCACCTCAGGCAACTGTATCATGGGAAAGTCCTGTACTTGGTGGAATTCCATATAGCACAAAGGTTGATCAATTTGGTACTGGATGGTTATTATTTGAAGGTTAATTTTGTTTTAAGTTTTTGCTAATTTTATATATTTTTTGTAGAAGTAAAAAGAGGTTACGATGGAGAATACAAATGCACAGGTGTCAATAAATATGGTTCTGCTTCAGCTGTTCAAAAATTGGTTGTGCGGAGTGAGTTATTTTTTGTTTAAATAGATTAGGTATCTATTGCAAAATCCAAATTTAGTTCCAACATTGTTGGATCCGTTTACAAAGCAACGAATGGAACATCGTGCAGGAATTCCATTAAGTAATATTTTTAATTTCTATTTTTGACTAGTTTTTCAGTATTTTATTAATTTAACTTTTAGAATTACCTTGTGAAGCTAAACATGATCCTGAACTAGATGTCCAGTATAGTTGGACTATCAATGGAAGGGATTTGGCTTTAGCAAATAAAGAGAATGGAGGTGGACATTACCATGTGAATAATGATAATACACTCGTTATTGAGCAACCAACACAGGAAGATAGCGGCATTTATACTTGTTTAGTTAAAACAAAGCTTGATGACATTTCTAAAAGTATTACGGTTAATATTGAAGGTTTATTAGTTTTTTTGGAATAACTGTCAAAATTATATTAAAGATGTACCACAACCTGTTCATTCTGCTCGAATCTCAAATTGTAATGTTGATGAACCTATTGTTACTATTGATTTTGAACATTTTGAGCCTGCTGATCGTATTAAACCAGTGGAGGAATTTTGGTATTATTTTGTTAATTTAAACGTTTTTAAACTTTTATTTTTGTCCAGGATTCGGTTTAGTGTAGATCCAGATGTTGATCAAGGAAATTGGCAGACTTATCCAGTTCCATTAAAAGCCCAGCCACATGAAACTGTGGGAGAATCGTTAAGACAGGTCCGAGGAAAAGTGAAGATTTTGCTGAAGCCTTTCGGAACTGTATGTATTTCAAATTTTGTAGAGGAATAAAATAATATTCTTAGAAAATATTTAAAAAATATATAATATTTCCTTCAGAATGTTTAAGTTAATTTTTGATTTTTTAAAATTTAAGTACACCTTTCAAGTGATTGCAAGGAATGGAATTGGCGATAGTGCGCCCTACCAAATTGATGGGACATGTAAAACATCCCAGAAACCTCCAAGTCGGAATCCGTCAGGTGTGTGGGTGCAAGGAACACAACCTGACAATTTAATCGTTTATTGGGATCCAATGCCACGAGATGAATGGAATGCTGAACATTTTGTCTATAAAATCTTGTATCGACGTAGAGAAGAAGGAGGTGAATGGAAAAGTTTATCAGTAGAGGATCCATTTGCTGATAAATTTACTATTGATTTGGGTGATGGAGGTTCAAGGGCTTGGGATGCTTATGAGGTTAAACTTTAATTACTATTTATAGTTCATCTATAAGAAACTACTAAACTTAAGGTTCAAGTTCGAGCAGTAAATGGAAAGGGAGCATCAACAGTAATGCCTGAGGTTGTTGATGGAAGAACTGGTGAAGGAGAACCTGGAGTTACACCAACAAATTTCCGTTTAATACAAGTTACTTCAACTTCGGCTGAGTTTGAGTGGGACGCTGTAGATCCTCATAAAGTTCAAGGAAATTTTAGTGGCTATAAAGTAAATCTTTCTTTTAATTAATTTTACAAAATATTATTTATTGTTAGATCACTTATTGGTATGACGAAAATTCTATTTTGAATGGAGACTCAACCCACAGAGTGAGGAAAGCGCGTTATAGAAGAGCTGGGGATTTATCAAATGGGAATTTTGAAAGGAATTCTATTATTTTTTCTAAAGAAGTAACCCGTGGCAGAATAACTGGATTAAAGCCAAATTCTATAAATTATGCAATGATTTCTGTATTGAATGGACAAAATGAAGGTGCACCATCACAAGAGATTTCATTTAGGACAAAAGAAGGAGGTTGATATTTTTATTTTTTTTTATTTTTCAATTAATTTTTTAGTGCCTACCCAAGTCCGTGATTTACATGCATATCCAATGAACAACAAACATGCTTCAGAACGTGCAGTAGTTGTACTTAAATGGCATCCACCGAGAGAATTTAATGGTCGTTTACTCAAGTACACACTTATTCAATGTAGAGCTAATAATTTGGAAGGAAATGAGCCTGAAAGTGATGAGGTTATTATTATTTATTTTTTTATTAAAAATATTCACCTTCTGATAAGTATAAGTTGATAAAAAAATTTTTCTAGTTTTTGGTAGTAAAGGTCCATAATTTTTCTTTCATTTTTTTAGTTTACAAACTGTGCTGAACCAATAGACGTAAATAAACGTTTAACTGAACTTCGCCTTATTAATCTCCATTATGATACAAATTATCGTTTTGAATTTGCAGCACATACAGGAGGTGGTATGGGACTATTAAATTCTGTTGATGGTCATACACTGCCGGAGGCATTGCACTTAAATAGTGGGTTTTTTTAAATAATATTGCCTTTATTTCTAATCCAATTTTCACTATTTTTCTTTATTTCTTTTAATTAAATCTATAATGAAAGGAGAAAAATGTCCACCACATGCCACCATTAGGTTAATTCTATTCATCTGTGTATTAACAGCTTCTTTTTCCATCTTTTTATTTTATTGTCCATTTTATTATGAGTTGTTTGGTCTCATCTGTCGCCTTTCTGTTGTTTACCCGCATAGTTTTCTTTAAATTTGTCGCTTTCTTTGGGTTTCCCCTTTGTAACAAATATTTATTTATTTACTTTTTTCCTCATATAAAAGCAGTAGCATTATTATGTTTAATGTTTTTGCTTTAAAATATATAGCTCCTCCTTTGGTGTTGTTGCTAAAAAAATTTTTTCTGAATAGAATAGTTAAGATTATTGAAAAAGATAAACAAAACAAAAAACAATGTTTTGTTGTTGTTCTACAATAATTCTTTACCTTTTCTTTTCTATAATTTGTTGTTTTTCTTTTATTTATTTTAATTTACTTTATTATAGGTTAGGCTTGGAAAATTATCTTTAAATTAAAGATTTAGTCTGGAATAAATTTTTGTTTAAGGGAAGGGGTTTAAATTATGTTATTTATTTATTAATTTATTAAAATAAATTTTTCCCCAACTAAATATTTTTTTTTTAAAAAGTTTTTGATTTTTTAGAATTATTTGTCTTTTTTGAATATTAAAAATTTCCTTCATAAAAAGTAAAGTATTTTTATGTTTCCATAGAAACTGTTGTACATACTTAAATATTTAAATCCTTCAATTCTTTTGTTATTATTTTAAACGATCATTGTCAGTTTTTTGGGAAAAAAACTCATTCAATATTTTTCATCAGTTTATTAAATTAATCTTTATTTAAAATTATTAATTTTTATTTTTAGGAAAACTAATAAAAATAATTTTTAAAAATGTTTTTCTTTAATTTTTTAATAAATTATTTTCTTCTTCATTTTTTGTTTATTTTTGCTGAAATTACAGTTGAGCCAAGCAGACCTTCACTTTACAAAGAAGGAATTGGAGATGATAATTTTAATATCTCATTTGTGCCTGGACATTATGATTCTCGAATAAAGGGACCTGTTGGGAATTCTTTTTACGTAAAATATCGAGAAACTGATCAAGGAGATGAATGGCATACTAAGGAACCTCCTCCTGATAGTTCAACACTTCAAGTTACTGTAGATAATTTAACCCCTGGAACTAAATATGATGTAATGTCTGTTTCATTACAAAGAGATGAAGCTGGAAATATTGTTGGACAGACTGAATCCCGAATACATCATATCACAACAACTGGTGTTTGTAAGTTTTATAAATGTTTTTTTTTTTTTTGTTTTATTTAATTTTAAATTTTAATATTAAGGTATATACATATTTAAATTTTTATATTTTAGCACCTCGTAGAGCAACACTTTATTGGTTATTAATTATTCTTCTAATACTTTTACTTCTACTGTTATTTATTTGCATTGTTTGTTGTCTGTTATATCAACGGGGACGCAAATATCCAGTTGCCGAAAAAGAAAGACTTCATGGACGTGAACCAATGCTTCCTAAAGATAAACAGTTTGAGGAATTCGGAAAATCGTTTAGTTTTCTTTTTTATTATAAACTTTGATTAAATTTAAGGCCAGATGATATTGAAAAACGTTCTCTCTCAGGACATGTTTGGGGTGGGGAATCAGAATCTGATTCCTTGGTAGCTGATGTAGACGATAATCAAGGGTATAATGAAGATGGTTCTTTTGTTAGTAAGTTTTAAATTATTTTGAAAATAATGTTCTTTAGAGATTAAATTAGGTTATGGACTCCCTTTGTTTAAAGCAGACTTAAAACTATTTTTAAACAATTATTTTCTATTTATTATTTACAGACCAATACGGCGCAAACAATAGAACGGGCCTTGTTCATTCTGGTTCTGGTCCTGAAGGATCTCAACAAAATCAGCATGGTGCAGAATCAACATCTAGGCGTTGATATTTATTTGAGGAATAAATAACAAAACTCAGTGAAAGTCTTTCTTTTATTTGCTCTTTAAGATTTTTAAATATTTTTTTAACATTCTCTAGATTTACAAACTGCAATATACGGGCATTTTTGAATTTTTCTTTAATATTTAAATTCTATAATTTTGAGTTTTGGATAGAAAAAAATGAATATATTTATTTAAATATTCTTTAAATTACATTCTGATTTTTTTCTGCTTTTTTAACATTATTAAGTTAAAATTCTATTTTATAATCACTACATTTTTTTGTTCTATCGCTAAAACTGCCTATATTTTGGGGAGAAAAAGTTGCTAAATAAACTTATTTATTTGTGTAATATGCAACTTTTTCAACGGTTTTTCTTTTTTGGCTTCTCTTGCTTTGATGCCTCAAAAATTCTAATACTCTTTTTTTTAACTATTAAAATTATATTGTATTACATTATTTTTGCAAAATTTAATTTTATTAGTTTGATGATTCTTTTTAAAATAAACTTCTAAAATTTGACTGAAGAAATTTTTTTGCAAAAAATATATAAACATTCCTTCAACCTTTGTTTGTTAAATAAAATTCGTAAATTTACCTGCCAATTTTTAATCTCAGTTGTTTTCTGTTTGGTAAAAATTTCTGAAAAAATTTTAAATAAAATGTTTTAATTAACTTTTTTGATTAAAACTAGAGTAGGGCAAACCGAGACTGGTCTCGGTCAACCCGAGACCGAGATTGAGCGAGAATCAAAATCCGAGATCGAGGAACATTTCTCGATCAAACCGAGATCGAAAACCGAGAAAATTCGAGAAAGAGAAATTTTTAGTTATTTCGAAAAAATAAGTTAAAAATCAATTTTTCCTCCGTATCCTCTCCTAACTCTTCTGCTGAATAACCTTCATCATCAGGATCAGCTTTTATCGATGGAGCCAATGAAATTTTATCCATATTTGCTTTTACTACCAAAATTTTGGCTCTAGTTTAGGACATGCGTCCTTGTGAATATATACGTCCTATCAAAGTATGTCGTCCCTAAAATAGTATAGCGTCCCAAAAAATAAATAGAAAATAATTAATTTTTATATATGAAAAATGTCTATATTTTTCAAAAGTTGGACAAATATGGGTGAAGCCTGATACAGAATATTTGGGGATCAATTATGGTAATAATTCAATTTAATTTTTTGCTTGACACAACAGGAAGTATAATAAAATAGTATATCTGGTCAGATTAAGGTCCACTACTATCTTATACAAATTGACCCGTATGAGCTCTAAACAACTTTTTTATTTTTAGCTCGTAGCTAGGCAATTTAATACACATTTAATTCTGATATATATAATAATTTTCTATTTCTTTTTGGGACGCATACACTTTGATTGACGTATATACTCACATGGGACATGTCGTAAACTAGGGCCAAAATTTTTCAAGCATTGAACCAGAAAAACTAAACTTTATTCTAAATATGTTTTCCAAATGTCAGACATAGATCAAGGAAATGAATAAAATAAAATAAATAGAAATAACACCTAAATAAATGATAATTTAAACAATTTGCTAAATTATTTTAAGAAATATTTGACATCTTAGCCAGTCTCGTTTCTCGACCGAGAAACTAGCCGAGATTCTCAATCTCGGTTTCGAGACCGAGATCTGTAAAACCGAGACCGCGAATGCAGAATAGGCCGAGAATCTCGGGCTCGGTATCCCTACTCTAATTTATACTAACAATAAGATAAACCCAAATACTTCAAAATAAACCTTTTAAGGATAAGTCGGTTTTAAATAAATGTGCAAATCTGGAGGAAGTGTATAACGTTTATGCATTGACAATGGAGATCCATATACTTCTGCCTTGCCTTCAGTAGTTCACCAATAACTTCTCATTCCCAGCTTCTAGACGAAGTTCATTGTCCTCATTTAGTCGATATTCATTTGCTGAACGCTTTTGTTTACTTTCATCTTTAGATTCCATCTTAATAGTAATCTGAAAAATTAAGTTAGAAAATAAATAAATGAAATGGAAATGCACGAACAGAAACAAAAAAATCAAATAAATACAAATGAAAAAAGAAAAACACAAAAAATAATATAAACATAGAGAAAGCTTCTTGTGTGTTAAGGTTGATGCCCTGACGCTAATGAAGATGCAGTTAAGGTTTTTATGGAGCTCCAGCATAGTATTGTCGGTTTGTTCAAGTAAAAGAACGTGTCCAGTCGCAGACAAGATGCCTCAGTAGGGTGGTGATTCTTCAGTGTTTCTCATCGTTGTTGCATTACTCATGCATATGTACGAGGGTTGTTTTTGTTTATAGGAGTTGTTTTGAATCAAGTTTGTCAATTTCAGTGAGGATGGAATTTTGCTCATTGAATGTAATCTTCCTGCTTTGGTGGGCTTTTCTGTAGATCGATCTACTCTTAAACTGCACACAAACCAGCGAAGACATCACCACTGGGTGTTTGGACTTCACCCACGGAGATATCCCCTTGGTCCTTATTCACGAACTAAAGCGCGAAGCAATAGACGTCGACACTATGAAGTACCTACCAGTAGGATCCATTTTCCACCACGGGGCGTGCCTCCAACCAGCGAAGACAGTCAAGAGTGATAGATCCTCAGAAGTCCCACTAGAGTTGGAAGATTAGATACAGTGAGCAGAATTCCGCCTGCACTGAAATTGGCAAATCCAAACTCAAAGCAAGGCCAATGAACAAAAGCAGTCCCGGCACGTAAACATATGTACACATCAGCGTTTAAAAATACCAAGAAGAACCACTTCTAGTTCTTGCTGTAGACTGAACAAACTAAAAATTAACTTGACAATACAATAAATTAAGAAAAATCACACACCTGGCTATCTTCCCTTCTCCTTTCTCCATTGTTGTTTCTCATACCGGCCTTGATTTGATCTTGTTGTTGAAGTCACTAAGCAGATCCACATATGTACGAGGGTTGTTTTTGTTTATTGGAGTTATTTTGAATTCAAATTTGTTCATTTAAGTGAAGAAGGAATTTTGCTCACTGAATATAACCATCCCACTTTGGTGGGCTTTCCTGTGGAACGATCTACTCTTAACTGCACACAAACCAGCGAAGACATCACCACTGGGTGTTTGGACTTCACCCACGGAGATATCCCCTTGGTCCTTATTCACGAACTAAAGCGCGAAGCAATAGACGTCGACACTATGAAGTACCTACCAGTAGGATCCATTTTCCACCACGGGGCGTGCCTCCAACCAGCGAATGCAGCCAAGAGTGATAGATCCCCAGAAAAGTCCCACCAGAGTAGGAGGATTAGATTCAGTGAGCAGAATTCCATCTGCACTGAAATTGGCAAATCCAAACTCAAACCAAAGCCAATGAACAAAAGCAGTCCTGGCACGTGAACAGATGTACACATCAGCGTTGAGAAACACCGGGAAGAACCACTTCTAGTTTTTGCTGTAGACTGAACAAACTAAAAATTAACTTGACAATACAATAAATTAAGAAAAATCACACACCTGGCTATCTTCCCTTCTCCTTTCTCCATTGTTGTTTCTCATACCGGCCTTGATTTGATCTTGTTGTTGAAGTCACTAAGCAGATCCACAATGCAGCACTTTCCATCGTACTGAACTACTCTGAAAAATGAATAAAAATTATAAGTAGTTTTAAAAATAAGAAAATAATCTTACCTAACTAAGGCAATACTTGTTTTACATCACAGGCACCAGGAAAGAACTCCTACGTTGATAGAGAGCCGCGTCGAAGACTTCGTGTCCGTCCGGTGTCGGGCCTCTATTGGATGGAGGCAGTAGAAGAGCATGAAGTGCTGTTGTTTTGTTTTATGTAGACGCCGTTGGTTTTGATGATGATTTTGTGAGGTTAAAAATAAAGAAAAGAACTTGGCTTTTATACCTAAAAACTAGAGTAGGGCAAACCGAGACTCGTCTCGGTCAACCCGAGACCGAGATTGAGTGAGAATCAAAATCCGAGATCGAGACCGAGAGGAACATTTCTCGATCAAACCGAGATCGAAAACCGAGAAAATTCGAGAAAGAGAAATTTTTAGTTATTTCGAAAAAATAAGTTAAAAATCAATATTTTCCTCCGTATCCTCTCCTAACTCTTCTGCTGAATAACCTTCATCATCAGGATCAGCTTCTATCTATGGAGCCAATGAAATGTTACCCATATTTGCTTTTACTAACAAAAATGAAACAATTCCATATGACTCAAAAGTCCATTGGGTGATCCATGTTTCCATTGCCTTTTATTCGAACAAATTTTGCATTTCGCAGATGGTGCAAGTTTTTAAAATACTTTAAAATGTCAGACATAGCCCAAGAAAATTAATAAAGTAAAATAAATAGAAAAAACAGCTAGATAAATGATAATCTATAACAATTTGATAAATTATTTTAAGAAATATTAATGTCTTTGACATTTTTAGTCAGTCTCGTTTCTTGACCGAGAAACTAGCCAAGACTCTCGGTCTCGGTTTCGAGACCGAGATCTGTAAGACCGAGAATGCAGAATAGGCCGAGAATCTCGGGCTCGGTTTGCCCTACTCTAATTAAAACTAAAAAATTTAAGTAATATAGTGGCAAACTCAATAATTATATTATTTTGAGTAAACATCTTTGTAACAAAATGGGCGTTAAAACAGATCTGCTATAAGGATATGGATGCTAAATGGATACATAAATAGAAACGTTTAATTAAAATTTACAAAAATGTACATACATATGTATGTATTTAAGTTAGAAATTTATGTTACATAATTTAAATTTTAGATTTTCAATACCACTCTTCTTTCTATTATTGCTTATTTTTAAGTTTCGTTGCTTTAATTATAACTGACGTTTTATAATTATGTATTTTGTTTTTCCTTTAAATAAATTTTATTTTTTAATTTATTATGTAATCTGTTAAGTTTGCTTATCTTTTTGATAATTATTTATTTAAACACTTACATCAGATTAAGAATTCACAGAATATTGAATTTATGAATTTTAATACTGTGATAAAGGACAAGAAGAATTTCCTCGTCGATACAAGCAATGGTTTAATTTTATTTTATTTCATACATATTTTTAAAAGCTTCTTAACTTTTAGATGCCGATTTTCCAACCTTGGGAGGGACTGTCAAAAATGGGATGGGGAAAAGTGAGCAAACTCAAATAAAAACTACACAAAAATCATTTGCAAATATCGCGGCAAAAGCCCCACTCTTGAAAAAGATGCAATCAAATTATATCAAACCCTTAACAGATAATACACGGTTAATTTAAAAATAAAACAATTTTTAAAAAAGTTAATTTTTTAGTGGGTCGTTATTAAAGTATCCACACAGTCAACCACCAACTTTATTAAATCTTTCGAAAATTAATGATACCATGAAAACTTCGAGACATTTTGAATTTAGTAGTGATGTTGCTAAAGATGGTTTGTTTTTGTTTATATTTTCCTTGAATAAATCAGCTTCTAGATTTTCCACAACAGTCGTCTCTAATTTCTGAACAACTGTCTGATAAAATTGTAAGCAATAATTTTGTTCCAATATTGGCTGAATCTCAATTTGATGATCTGTTTGAGCGCGACCCCTATTTAAATCATATGCGAAGTGTACAGGAGGACGTGCTTCTTCAAATTAGGGAAATTGCTGCTAACGAAAATTTTATTATTCCTAAATACCAAATAAATGAACAGAAAATAGAAATGACAGCACCAGAGACTCCTGATCAATGGACAAGTGTAGTTTCTCGTCGTAGAAAAGCATCTCTAAATACTGAGGTTTTCTTCATTTATTTAAATTAAATATGATTTTAAAGTATTCGTCTCATCGCCCAAGTCCATTTACTGATGATGGATATATGGTTAGTCTTTAACTGTTATTTATAACCTTTAAAATTTTAATCATTGTGTTTAACTACTTCCCTTAAAATTATCTTAAATTTTCCTAAAATTCTTATTTAGGAAGACTACAGCGATGAAGATGAAAGTGGATTTGCCACAAATGGTTTTGACTCTGAATATATTCGAACAGATAGTCCTTCAAGTAGTATAGCACTTCGCAGTGATAATGGACTTGTTGAACACAGCGGAACATCTCATTTAGACAATAAACATATTTTTTATCGGTAATCGATTTTACAATTATTTACATATTTTTAGAGTGAATTTTAAATTAATCTGAGTTTCTATTAATTTTTATAATCATTTTTAGAACGCATATTTGCATTTTTTGGCAAAATTGGCATGATGGAAAAGGTCCAAAATGTCGCCATGGAGAAGATTGTTTTTATGCTCATGGCTCTAAAAAATTAAAAAAACTTAACCCAATATATTATAAAACAGTTTTGTGTGATAAGTTTAACACTGGAGATACTTGCCCTTATGGTGAAAATTGTAATTTTGCACATGGACGAAGAGAATTACGAGAATTTTTGTCGAGAGGTTTTTTTTTAATTTTATTTTTATTTTATTTAATATCTTTTAGCATCATCATCATCAAATATAAATACAAACAAAGAAGCAAAAAAATTTTTTTCTGTAGCAAAGCGTTATCATCTTCGAAAACAACGTGGAATTCAAACTATTCAATGTAATGAATCGACTGGAATTCGTCTTGACAAAGTAAATGTAGTAAAAACAGACGTAAATGAAAAAATAAATAATAATAATAATAATAATAAAAAAAGACAAAAGTAAAATTTAAATAATTGACTAGGGAATTTTTGAGAACAAAAAACAAACAAATAATTGTTAGTATTTATTTTCCCTTATGTTTTTTAAATATAAAAAATCTCATTTTAATAGCTATTAGTTCAAGTACTTTTTCCTTGTTAATTTATTTAAAAAATGATTATTTTATTTATGGGTTAGGAAGGTCCATTTAATTTAATCTTTTTGCCAAAAAGGGAATTTATATAGGCATAAATATTTATTTATTGTTAAAAATTGAGATTAAAAGCTTGGTACTTTCTTATTTGTTCCTTCTTTTCCTTTCACTTTAAAATGGTCAAACAGTTATCAATGGATACTAACGTGACATAAAGCATAGGAAACCCAGGATTTACTGACGTTTAAAAAAGTTGATAGGATGATCATTATGTCCCTTGGCCATTTTATAAGTGAATTTGGAAAAAGAGGGAATAATAAGAAAGTACCTAATCTAAAAAATACTTTAAAAAATGCCTTGATTTTTTCAATGATCCTTCTCATAAATTTAATTTATTAATTTTTATTGTTATTAAAATAGGGCTGACTAATATAAGAATATTTATTTTTATTAATTTAAGAAATTGTTTTTCTTCTCTAAATGCATTTATAAATTAATTTATTTAAAGTGCACAATTATATATTTAATTATTAAATCTCTATATTAACTAATAAGCACTTTAATATATTTATTTATTTTAAAAATAGTTATTATTTATAAATAATTGTTTAATAGAATAAAATAATTTATTTGAATGTTTTATTGCTTTTTTAAATAAGTAATTTACTATATAAATATTTAGATCTTTATATTCTTTGTTTGAATTTTTGTTTAGATATATGACGACTCTTTTACAGCCAATCAAAACCAGAAAACTTGAGAAACAACCTGCTTCTCTACATTTTACTAAATCTGGTACAGATTTGTTGGTTGGTACCTACCAATTGTGCTCCCAATCAGATGTTAATTCTGTAAAGAAGGGTATTTTAATTAATTTAAATATGGATTAATTTTTTTAAAAGCAATTTTTAAGGATCGTCTTATGATGGAGAACTATATTTGATTAATACGGAGGACCTTTCTGTAAGGTCTACGCTTAACCTCAATGCTGGTATCTTTCGTTTTACTTTAGATGAGGATGCAAATCCTGTTTTGGCACTTACGGACGGACGTCTTGTTGTTGTCAAGGTTTTAATTTTGGTTATAATTGAAGAGATTTATTTTAATATTAGACTTTCAATATTTTTTGTTTAAAAACAATTCTTTTTAAAAATCTTTGTTTTACTTTATGTTGATTCTATTTCAAATATTAATCAATTAATTTAGTTTTTAGTATTCCAATAATGATTTGTCTTCTACATTTCAATTTAAAGTCTGTTCTGAAATGCTTCTTGACTGTTCTATTTTGGAGAATAAAATTATTTGCACAAACACACAAGGAAAAATTTTCTTAGTTAATTATTTAGACGGTTTAATTATCTCCACTTTTCAAGCTCATAAATCTGCATTTGGTTTGGTTAGTTATTAACAGTTTTTTTGGATATTTGAAAAACCTTTTAACTTAAGGATGAATGTGAAGTTTGGTGTTGTAAATGGTTAAACAGACAAGTCTGTTTTAATTAACGCAATTTTTTGTTTCTTTTTTACTCTTAACAATTTGTTTTTTAAGTTTAATTTATAAAGAAAAATTCTAGATTTGTGCAACAGGTGCTGAAGATGGAATTTTGAAGCTTTGGGATTTGCGCTGTTCTTCTTGGTTTTTCTTTTTTATTTTTATTTTAGTTTAAATTTAGTTCAGTTGGAATTTCCCAGATGGTTGGGAAAGAGTTTAAACACTCTGCTGGTGTTACTTCTCTCTATAAACCAATGGATGATGATTACCAGATTATGTCTGGTTCATATGATGACCATTTTCGATTATTTGATTGGAGAAATTTTAACAAACCACTATCAATTCTAAAGGTTTTTTTTAATTCTTACATTTAAAATCTAATTTTTGTTAGGTAAACGGTGGAGTTTGGGAAACAAGCCACATTATAAATAACTTGTTTCTTTTGGCCTGTATGTATGAAGGTATTCTTTTTTTCCGAAACTTATTATTATATTGTGTAGAATATCTGGAGATACCTCCAAAATATTAAAAAGTTTAGAAAATCCTATTTTTCTTTGCTTCTCTATAATTTTTCAGGATTATGTATTGTCCGTAAACAATCTAATTCAGCCTTAGAACTTGTGCATTCTTGGAAAAGCAATAATCCTTCTGATCTTTGTTATGGCGCAAAGGCCATTCCACTTATGGAAAAGAACCTAGATGGACAAACAAAATTTCGGATTTTTTCATGTCTTTTTAATGATTATTCATTAAAAAGTGAAATAATTAAAGTTTAATAAAAAAATTTTATATTCTCTTCAAAGAATTTTTTTTAATTTTTTTCATATCTTCATTTTATTTCTTCGTAATTTCACATTTAATTTTATTAAAGAAAAATGTTCTTTAGCCGAGTACTGAATGGTGTGCCTAAATTTCGAAGATCAAAACGTATGTTTTTTACTCTATTGTCTTTTAAATAAATTTATTTTTTAGATAAAGTTTTGGCAAGGCGTTTTAGCCCTCTTCGATTGTTAACTGTTTCACCAATCTCTGCATGTCCAGAATGTCACAATTTACATTCTCCTTGGGTTTGTTGTTTGCAATGTTATCAAATTTTACGTGATGAAAGTGATCAGATAAAGAAAAAAATGGTTGAATGTAATTCTTAACAAAATTGCTATTTTGTATTAAAAGAAGGTTAATTATTCTATTATATTTTAAATATTTTTGATAAATTATGTTTTTATTATTTTGAAAAGTTTCTATTGAAGTACTTCACTTTTCTAATATTATTTATAATCAAATATATCTTACAATTAGCATTAGATTTTTTAAAAGATTGTTTGAATCAGAGCATTTATAGGATGACAACAGAGACTGATCTTAAAACGGTAAAAATTATTGAATAAATTAAGGAAACTGAAGTTTTTTTGTTGTTTCTTAATTTTAAACGTTTTAGTTTCGTGAATTTCTGCTTCAGTATAATGCTGTAACTGAACATTGTTTTAACAATTGTGTAGTGGATTTTTCAAAGAGAGAAGTAAGTGAAAAAGAAAACCTTTGCACTAAAAACTGTATGGAAAAATATTTAAAGGTTGAATTTAAGAGATAAATAATTTAATAAAGTTTCGGTTTTTAAAGGCTGGTCAAAGACTTTCAATGCGTTTTCAAGAACATCAATTGCTCAATATGGAAGCACAAGGAGCGCCTGTTGCATTAAGTGCAGCAGCAAGTAAAACATGATTTTATTTATTTGTCCTTGTTGTTTTTAATAATTTGTTAGATAATAAATATGATAAGGCATTTTTTATTTTATTATACATTTTTATAGATTAATGCTTCAATTTTTTTAATGTTTCTGTTGTATACATAATACCCTTTAGTCCAAATTGCCACTACATGTCTTACTGTATAATTGCATCTTAAAGAATGTTTTGTATTTTCCTCTTTGGCACTCTGTTAATGTATCATTTCGTAAACTTCATGAATGAATTCTTCATTTTTTCGTTAATCATTGTTTCTTACAATTTTGTTGCGGAAATAAAATGGCATCTTTATTTCCTTATAACTGAATCTGGTTATTTTGTTATTGTCCTAACGCGAACATTTTTATTTAAAGACTAAATTTCTAAAAGGGTTGATTTCCTTATGAAGCAGTTGTTTTAATTTTTATTCAAATCTTTATTTATAGCATATCTATATTAAAACTTTATAAATGATTTTTTCTGATGATATCGACGAAGAAAAAGATTCTAATGATGGAGATATTAATGGTTCTGATAAAAAAATATCTAATAGTTTACCTCCATTATCATTCCGTGAATGTTTGCTTAAAATTAATGAAATATATGAGGTATATATTTAGATCAATATTAATTAATATTTATTTTTTAGAAGTCGAACTTTGCCTTAGATAATATGGTTAAATTAGATGTAATCCAACAAACTATTCGAAGATATTTCGAGGATGAAGATCCACAGGATGTTTTTGAGGGATTTGTGAATTTGATTATTCATCTAGAAAATATTACAACAACACTTGCTAAGCAATATGATCTTTCTTTAGTAGGTGATCTTGAACAATCTGGGCGCCACCCCAAATAATCGCAGTGACATAGTAAAAACGTGTTTTTAGGGGTTATTGAGGGCGCTGATTACGAATCTGATATTAGATTTTTCTTATCACTACTCCCTATCATTTTTCACTTATTTAAAAACCACAGATTTTATCAATTTTTTAAAAAATCACAGATTTTTGCGCGAACAACGTCAGACACTACCATCCCCCTTACTCAATCCACGATTTCACCCATTTGCTGATTACATGATGGGCATAGTGGAGGTACAGACCGTAAGATGTTACGTTGTCTTAAAAATTGAATAGCAGATTCTTTAGTATTAATAAGCTGAGTAATTTGGAAAATATCCATGATAAAATCTGTGATTTTTAAAATTAGTGATTATTTTTTTCTTTTATTAAAAATTTAGGTCAAGACTGCTTTAACAGTTTACAATGATTTTCTTGTTGGAAGACCTGAATTATCTCAAAAGCCGCAGAAACTTGAAGACAATAATTTAACTGTAATTAAAACGTTAAAATCCTTCAATTCTATGATTTTTCAGACAAAAACTTTGAAGATACTCGCAGCACTTAAATTCAAGCATGCACCTTTAATATTAAAAGTATTTCACTTGAATGATGTTTCTATGATTCCTGCTGCCTCTTATATGATAACTGAGCTTCTAGTATCTGAAGAATACCCTAAAGCAATTAATTGGATGGCACTTTTAAACCTTCGTGATCACTACCCATTTGAAAAGGTAAAGGCTAAGGATACATTTTTATTTGTAATCAATAAATAATTTAGATTATTTGTCGCCTACTCTTGGAAAATAATGAAAATAATATGATAGAGATTTTTGTTGGTGAAGCTGAGTATAGACGAAAACGGTTCTTAAAAAAGTTGGATGAATTAATTCGTTTATATATGCATCGTCAGTCAGGTCTTGATGAATATGAAAATAGACTTTTGGCTGACCATAAAAGGCTTGTTAAGGTCTTATTTTTATTAAATTAATTTTGAGGTTGGCCATGCTGTCCAACCTAACCTAAATATTTTATCATTTTAGATCACTATTAACTATGCAAAGAAGTTCGGGATTTCTGAATGGTTTAATTCATTTTTTAAATTACTACATATTAATTAAAAAATTTTAGTGATATTCCAAATGCAATGACTCAACGCGCATTCGATGCATTGTTATTTAATCATTTTACTTGGCAGGATGGAAGACGTTCTTGGATTAATTTTGAGGAATTAGCATTAGTAAACGATAATTTTTTAATTTTATATTTCTTAAATATTTAGCCATCAATCAGTCAAAGCAAAATTATTCGAGATAAATATTTCAATTTTCTTATTGAGAAAGGTCTGGGGAACAAGGCTTTATATTTTGCTTTTCTTCTCAAACTTCCTAAAACACAATACTCTGCAAGATTGACTTCTTATTTGCAGAAAAAAGAGGTTTTGTTTAATTTTAAAGGAATTTTATTCTAAATAAAATCTTTTAGTCAGATGAAATTGAATCAATTCGGAAGACAGTAGACGAGTAACAATTTTATTTTGTTGCTTAATTGAAATGATTATTTTATAGAAGTCTTGAAATGCGTAAACGAAATCTGGAAATTGAACAAGATTTTGATTGTTCTCTAGATAATGGTATTCCAATTATTTTGGTAGACTCTCTAGAATCATTAGATGATGTAATTGAAATATTAAGAGGTGGAAAGGAACCTTTATTAGGAATTGATGCAGAATGGAGACCTCATTATCTTTCTGCTTCTGAAAAGTTTGGATTTAATTTATAATGTTATTATGAGAAGGGGAAATATCTATTCTATTAGTGCATTGACGGCTAAAGATATTCCGTGTTGAACAGTTTCGTGCTCACGATCAGCAGTTTTGTTCTATCACTTTATCCAATAACTTTTTTTTGTAATTGGGAGTGAATAGATTAGATTGTTCCCTTTAGGAACACTATTTTAAACATTCAGGCTTTCAAGTGTAATTATTTTGTATGTTTTGAAGGATATTAAAAATTATACACCAACAAACTGCTAGACACGAAACTTACCCACGCGGAATTGTCTTCCTCAATGCATTGTTTTTTTTTAATAATTTTTGGCTTTTTATTCTTTTTATTTTTTAAGAATTTCATTAATTCAAATAGCCACGTCTAAAACTATTTTTATTATTGATGTTTTACGTTTTGAAGAAGAAATAAAATTAAGTGAGGAAGAATGGCTTAACTTTTTTGATGCCTTATTTTGTACATCCGGTGTTAAAAAAATAGGTAATTTTTTATTTTAATTTGATTAAACTTTTTAAAGGTTTTGACTTTATTAATGATATTCGTGTAATTAACAGTACTTTTCCTTTTATGTGCAAATTTTTTCCAAAATCAAATAATATTATTTGTTTATATAGATTATTTAATAAGGTTTGTTTTTTTAAACATATTTAACGAATATAGATTTGATTGATTGTGGGTCTAGACCATGGCCTTGAGTTTTCCTAGATCTTGGGTTTTCATGAGCCTGGTCCAGATCATTTAATAAACCCGATCCTTTATTTTTAAAATTCTGATTTATATTTTATTATGTTTTTAGGTTTCCTCAGATATTGATATTCGTCAAGCGGTCTTTGGAGGTTAATTCTGTTTATAAATAATAAGATTAATTCGTTTTTCTATTTTTTATTAAATTTTGAATTTAAAAAGGAACATAATAACTAATTGTATTTCAGAGAATTATCTAAAAAATTTGGGTCTTTCTGATGTTGCAAATTTTTTTCTTGGAATTCAATTAGAAAAGAGTGAGAGAATTGGAAATTGGAGTCAAAGACCTTTACGACTTGAGCGTAAATTTATTTTAATTATTCTTTTTAATTTTTAAATATTTTAGAGAAGAAATATGCAGCGTTGGATGCTTATTGTTTGATTGAACTTTACAGGAAAATTGCTCCTTTAATTTTAAAGTTTTAATTTTTATTATTTTTTAAATTTCCTTTAATATTCAGGTTGCGTGAAGATCAACAAATGGATTTACAAAAACATGCTTTACTTCTATTCTCAGCAGAAGAGAAAAAACAACAGCATTGCGTCCTTGATGATGGTCAAATTATTAAAGTAAGGGAAGGGGAAAATGATTTTTTAAAGAACATACAGGTTTTTAATTAATAAATTATTCTAGTAATTGAATTGCTTCAGTTAGCATCAGCTGAACTTAATGATAAGGCAACAAATTCTTCATCAACCCCTTTAAAGTCAATTAATGATGTAAGATTTGTAGCTGATTCAATGCTTTTTGGGTAAGAAAATTTTTTAAAAATTTAGGTACTTTTTAATTATGTGAACAAAATATCCGCAAGTTTTGTCCGCAAGTAAAAATACAAGGAAAATAATGTATTTTTTAACTAAAATTTCTTTTTTAAGTTTGGGAAAAGTTTTGCGTAAATGTGGATTTGATACTCGTTTAATTGGTGATCGCAAAAAGATCATTGAATTTTGTCAAATTGAAGGCAACAAAGATTTTATTGTATTGAGTACAGGAAAAGGTCATAAACAACTTGAAACTATTTTGAACTCTGATAATGTTTTATTTGTTCCTATAAGTACACAGAAAGGAGCAACAAAACCTTCTGAATTAGTTAAATATATAATGAATGAATTGAGAATTTCATTACGTCCAGAGGATTTATGGTCACGTTGTGTTGAGTGTAATAAAAGAGCTTTCGTGCAAGTTCCTATGCAAATTATTCAGTTGCTTTTTTATATGAATGTAAGAGTTATAATTTTAAATTATGTTCTTTTCTATTTTTAGGCTATAAGACTTGGAGCAGAATGGCTGGAAATCTCTGAAGAGGTTTTTATTAAATTATTTTTTAATTCCTTAAATTTTTTTGTGAAGGACCTACAAAACTGTTTTCAAAAATTAAGAGATGAAAGTAAAATGAGAATTAGTCTAACGGCTGAAATGCACAATGGAAACCAACCAAGACAAGAGTTTGTTTAAGAATTAAAAATTTTTTAAATTTTTTAAATTTTCAAGCAGGAGTTTGTTAAATGATTTAAATTATTATCTTTACGAAGATGATTCTTTTATTATTTGTGAGACACGTAAATGTGCCATTGATATAATGTAAATAATAATTATTATCTTTGTTATGTTCTTATACACTTTTTAGAAATAAGCTTATACTAGCAGATGACAGTGGTGGACCTGTATCAATTCATGTTGGATTAAAATATAAAAAGGAAACATTTCAAGGCGAAGGTCTTGAATTTTTTGTTTGTACAGAATGTGGGAAAGTCCAATATAACAATCCTGGAAATGAAGATTAAATTTTACTCAAGACTATTTTTGTCTCTAAATACTACTTATATTTATATACCCATACAATATATTTACGTAAAAATTAATTTATATACTTGAATCTCTTCTCTATTATATTACATACATATTTTGTTTTTTACACAGCTCAAAAAGAAGAATTTTAAACCATATGTTGTGTTATTATTTATTATCTCTTTTTTCTCTTATTGTTAGTTGTTTTTTAGAAATATTTGTGAGAGAGTTTGTTGTGGTTTTTCTTCAGATTTTGAGGTATAAAATCACTCATTCTCATTTTTGTCTTCACTATTCAGCTATTTTTTGAACTGTTTTCCTTTGATTTAATGTATTATTTATTTATCAGAATTTATTTTATTAATATTTATCAATTTATTTTCGCTACATATTTTTATACTGACAGATTTAATTGATTTATTAAATCAAATATATTTATTTCTTTTTAATTAATTTATTTTAGAGTTGGTTGTTGATTTTAGAATGCCTATTGTTCGTCATAAACGTAGAAGTTCTTCACCTGAGCATTTGGAAAAAAGGCGTCATGCTTCAGATAGAATACATTCGTCAGAGAGGTTAATTTTTGTAAATATTTATTGTTTGTGGATATCTTAAATCTCTATTAGACACGGGAGTGGATCGCATCGATTCGAGAATGATTCAAGAAGACCAAGTAGACGTTCGCCTTCCCCTCCTATGGCATTTCGTCGTGATTCATCTGCTTCACATTACCGTTCCTTAAGGTTTTTCATTTTATTTTAAAAGTTTGGTATGTAATTAATTTCCAAAATATTTAGTAAAGAAGCTAATTAAGGAATTTTAACTTCCATCATGATTAAACCTCAAAATTATTTCAGCTTTCGCTCTCGTGGTTTTATGTCATCTCGTTCACGAG
This sequence comes from Meloidogyne exigua, assembly GCA_018905775.1. Lineage (NCBI taxonomy): Eukaryota > Metazoa > Nematoda > Chromadorea > Rhabditida > Meloidogynidae > Meloidogyne > Meloidogyne exigua. Next base: position 1,532,853 of record JAGUQR010000004.1, on the reverse strand, counting down.
CATTTTCTGTTCGTGGAGGTCGTTCTGTTGCACTATCTCGATTCAGTACCAGAAGTAGATTTCCACGGATTCCATTTCATGGTCGTCATTCCCCAATGCGATCATTTGGTATTATTTTTACTTGATTATTTATTTATAAGTTATAGACCGACGTTCTTCGTCTCCCTCGGGATTGCATTCACTTTCATCAGCACAAACATGGGATGGAGGGAGGCCATTCCGTGGTGCTGCGAGGGCTACTAGGCGTGCTGATTTTATTGGAAGTTTTGGTATGTACATACGAATATTCACTTTGATTTACTTAATTTAAATTTTAGGTCGCCCAATCTATTATCAGCCTGAATATGAAGTTTCACCTGATAGAACAACAGAAGACAAATTGGCAGCAGATCCAGAAGAAGTTGTAGAGGACAGAGACGAGCTTTTTACAAAGATGATGGAGGCAAAGAGGAGCGAAAAAGTATTTCCACATATTAATCAACATTCAGGAAGATTAATATTTAAAATTAAATGAAGTCTCTAAGATTGGGATTATTGAGAGGAAATTATTTTTCCATTGAGTCCCACTTTTAAACAAAAAAGTTTATCGTAGACTTTCATTAAAAAAAAAAAAGGAGAACTATTCTAAAACAATAAATAAATAAGATTTTAGAAAATTGAAGAAACATTTTAAAATAATAATAATTTACTATAAGAAGAGATTTTATAAATAACATAAAAGAGAAGAGTTTAACATTAATGAAGAGTTTATTATTCACAACACAAGCACTATTTGCTGTTTATAGCTTGATGACTACTACCGACTTCGAGATTTGCTCAATGCTTTTGATAGACGAAATCCTCATTTGGCCTTTCGTGGAAGTGGGCGAATTGTCTCTAGACGGAAACTTACTGAATCTCCAGAGAGAAATGGTTCTGTAAAGAAATCTCGCATTGATGGTGATCATGAGAGAAAAACTAATAATAAAGGAGCTGCAGTTTTGGGTGAAGAATTGGAAGAAGTTGATTGTACTGGTATTTATTTTTATTTATTTATTAAAGGAAAGGGGGACCTTAACTGACCAAAAATTTCAATGTTTTTGAGGAATATCTGAAATTCCCTAAAATAAAAATATCGATAAATTAATTCTTACATAGACAAAACTGACAATGCTGGTGGATCTAAGGTTAAAAATAAAGAAACAGAGATGGAACAAATCAGCAATGAAGATGTTCATGATAATTATCAGAACGACGATGTTGACTATGACGAGTAATAAAAATCAATTTTTAACTTTAAATAATTTAAAAAATTGAAATAAAGCGGCAATAGAGACGATATTTACTGTGGTGATTTATATGAAGAAGAAAATGCTGTTGAACTTGATTTTATGGAAGATGAAATAATTGATGAAGAGGTTAATATTTTAGAAAATAATATTTTTAACATGTTTATTTTAAGACATCTGAACATCCTAAATCTACACAAGTTCAAGAAAAGCAGAAGCAAGAAAAGTCAAATATAGAACAAGGTTGTCCTTTAAAGGTCTTTTTAAATAAAAAAATTAGATCAACCATTTTCTCGGATGTTTCGACCTGAATTTATTCCGATTTTGATTTCTTCATTACGTAAAGTAGCTGTTATAATCAACTCTACACAAGTTAGGTATATGTTTTGTTTTGGTTAAGTGGTTAGTTTCCCCGTTTCTAACGTGAAATTTGTTTCTATGGTTTTTGAATTCTTATTCATGTCAGCCAATGAAGAGAGTGTTTTAACCAGTTCTGCTACTGATTTGTCTTATGTTGATATTTAAAGAGTGTCTGAGGCTGATTAAAAAAGAATTCTTTTAATAAAGAATTTTGATAAATAAATTTTTATTTTTAGCGATTCAAAAATTAAACTTTCGAGTGAATCAGATGTTGTAAAATCATGTGGTGAACCTGAACTTATTGATTCGAACACTGGAAATAAAAGGGGACGTAAAGCGAAGAAGGTTACCTTCTTTTAGAATTTTCTATATTTAGAATAATAAAATTGAAAAAACTTAAAGAATTTTAATTTTATTTAGAAGAAAGTACAAGAAAAATCTACCAAAAAAGTGTCTCCAAATCTAATTGAGCCAATTAAAAGTAAAGAAGATGTAGAAGAGATTCAAACAAAAGAAACATCTCATAAGCAGATACCAACACTTTTACAAATTGCGTTATGCTGTCTAATTACATCGCAAATGAATTCAGTTAAAAAAATGTGAAATAAAGATGAGATAAAATAAACTTTTTTTTACCATTAATATAAAATTTGTTAGGAAAAATAATTTTTTAATTATTATTCAAAAATTATTATTTAATATTTAGATACCCTAAAATTTTTTCATTGCAATGCAATATTATTTTTTCCTTGATTAATACAAATTTTAAAGTGAAAACAATCAAATTTAGCTTTTATCGAATGTAAATTTTGATTTAATTTCTTTAAAGTAGTATGCAGAAAAGCAATAAATTAGGAATATTATTCACACATTTCTGATTTAATTTAACATTATCTAAATTATATTCTTTCAAGGACATAATAGAGAGAATTAAATTTTTTTGAAGGTGTTTGTTTTAAAACAAAAAGTGCACAATTGTAAATTGGGTCAACTAAAAAGTAGAAAGAAGAGTTTTTCATGGTCATTATTGTCAATTCCTTCTCTATAACTAATTTTTAACTGATTCTTTACGTAAACACATAAGAACGAATTTTTGATATTTACTACAATTATTAGTTTATCCATCCTTTATTTATTACATTAAATTAATATAAAAATGTTTTTTATTTATTTTTATATTTTAATTCTAATTATAATAAATGGAACAAAAGCAAAGCAAGTTTTTGATGATTTTGAGACAAATAAAGGACAAGGAAAGGATCAAGCAGAGGCTGCCTTGGAAGAAGCATTGGGGTGAGTTATTGAGGAAATTAATTTTTTTAATTAAAATAATTTAGAGAATTTCGTGTTCAAGCTACTGAAAATAATAATAAAACTGAAAGAAATAAGGAAGATTCTTTATCTAAACCTTTGGAAAATAATGGAAATTACAACACTACTTTAACCTCTTTTTCGTTAGAAAATGATCAAATAACATCATTACCTTCAATTGTTTTAATTAATCCTCCAATAGAATTGCCAAGGTCAACAGCAATTGCCAATTTTGTTAATCATACAAATAAACAAAATCCTCAACAAAAATATCAAAAATTTGAATTTATGCCTCATTTTGATAGAGAAACTTACGAATTTATGGTACCAGAAGAACCTCCAATAAAAGTAAAAGTTTTATTAAACTCTAATAAAATTAATTAAAATTTAGACTAATACATTAGTTGCTGTCTTAACATTTTTTGGTCATTTAAATGCACAACCACCCCAATTTGAACTTAGAGGAGAAAAACTTGGTTGGTTTACAGTAGGGGAAGTTGCATCAACTCAGGTAATTTTACTTAAAAATAAATTAAATATTTTTGAAGGGTTTAAATTATATACTAGCTGAAGTACCTATTCTGAGACAGAAAAATGCAAATATTAGTTTATCAGCTATAGAAAATGGAATTTATAAATTTAAAGTTCAAAGTCGTCAAGGTCACTTAAAAAATACAGCACAGGTTAGAGTTGAAATTTTACCAATGAGGAATTATTCACATTTGGAAATTGAACCAGAAAATGAAGAAATTGAAGGAAATTTTACTAAAAAACAAACAATTAAAACAACAACAACAATGAAAACAAAGAAAACATTGTTAGATAGTGAAGAAAAACAAATTAAAAACATTATGCCAAAAGAAATAAATTTAAAAAATAATCTAACAAATGAACAATTGAAGGAAGAAGAAAATGAAAAAAGAAGAGAAATAAATTCTTCAATTGAATTAAACACTGAAGAATTGACCAAACAAGAAGACACTAAAGCTTTTAATGATTTAAATAATTTAATTAAAACAAAAGAAGAAAATGAGAAAGAAATAATTTCTAATAATAATGAAGGGAATATTAGTAATAAAATAGAAGAAAATGGAAATTTAAATATTCAAATATTTATTGATAAAAAATTAATAAATAACAATAGTGGAGATATTAATATTAAATATAATAAATTAATAAATAATGAACCAATAGACAATTTTATTTTGGAATATAAACAAAATAATGAAGAAAATAATGAAAATGTTGATTTTAATGTAAGTCTTTTTTCTTTTAAATTAAGAATCCTTTATTATTAATAATTTAATTAATTATTTTTACAATAGAAAATAATATTCCTATATTTTTATTTCTAATAAATGAGAAGTTAAAGGCTTCTGAAAAATCCAATGTATTTAACAAATAAAAAAATTAATAATTAATTTTTACCTTTATAAGGGTAAATAAAATATAGCTTTAAAAAAATATTAAATGCCAGGCTTTCGCAGTTTTTTTTTGTTAATTTAAATAAATTAAATATTTATTTTAAAAATTATTTTTATTTTTTTAAAGTATTTTTCAAACAATTTAATTCATCTTTGGTTACCTTCAAATAATAATTCTCCTTTAATTGTTGATATTCGGCCACATTTTTTAGTTCCAGGAGACACTTCACAATTATTTCTTTTATTAAATAATACAAAAACATTAAAAGAATATTCTCATTTATTTCCTTTTAATTTTAAAATTTTTGGTAAAAAAGTTTTAAAAAATGGAAATAATAGTTCATTAAGAGAAGAAAAGCCTTTATTAATTTTTAATGGTCAATTAATTTTATTAAATGAAGAAATAAATTTAGAGGAAATATTTGATATACCTAAAGATGGTTATTATTTTAAAATTAATGAAAAAGAATTAAATGATGGAAAAGAAATTGGGAAATTAATTATAAAAACAAAGGAAAAGGTAAAAGGAAAATTAAATTAAATTAAATTAAATTATAGTTAATTAATTATTCTTCAAATTCATTAATTTATTCATTATATGGCCAAGGATCTAATTTCTTTAATATTAACTCTAATGGAATTTTATATTTAAATTGTCCTTTAAATAATTGTATTAAAGAAGAATTAATTCCATCAATATTTTATTTAATAATTAAAATTAATTATTTAAATAATCAAAATTCCTTATTAATTCCTTTAACAATTAATATTGAAGATATTAATAATAAACCACCTATTATTAAATTAATTGATGAAAATAAAGATATTTTAATTAAAAATGGTCAAATAATTGGAGGGCCTAAAACATTGGGTATTTTAGATGATGACAGGTTTTAATTAAAGTTTTAAATGTTTATTTAAATTTAATTTAATTAATTTAATTAATTATTTAATTTAATTAATTATTTAATTAAATTAATTATTTAATTATTTAATTTATTTAATTTAATTATTTATTTTATTTAAAAAGGAGATTATATTTAAATTAATTATTTTAATATTTAAGTTCACCTAACAATCGTTTAAATAATTTATTAATTAATAATATTAATTGTTCAAAATTATTTATAATTAATTCATTATCTAAAAAAGAAGAAAAAGAAAATTTTGAATTATTTTATTTAAATTTAAATGAAGAATTATTAGAAGAAAATTTAATTAATTTTAAATGTCAAAATTTGGAAATTATTGCTGAAGATAATAATGGACAAAATGATAAAATTAATTTAAAAATTAATATTGAGGTAATTTTAGAAAAAATTAATTTTCTTTTTTTTTTAATATTTAAATTATTTTTTAGAATAATAATAATAATAATTTTTCTTATCATTTTGCCAATTCTGTTTATGAACGTAAATTAAATATTAATAAAATATATACAGGTAATTAGAATTAATTTTAATTAATTTTAATTAAATTAAAGGTACTCCAATTATTCAAATTCAACTTTCTCCTTTACCCCCTAAGGGTATTAATATTAATTATTTAATTATTGAAGGTAATCCTGGATGGTTAGCTATTGAACAATTTAATGGAAATATTTTTGTTGATAAAATGCCAAAGTAAAAATTAAATAAAATAATTAACTAATTAATTATTTAATGAATTAATTAAAATAATTAATTAAATAATAATTGAATAAATAATTAATTATTTAATTAATTAAAATAATTAAATAAATAATTTAATTAATTAAATTTTAAGTAATTAATTATTTAGTTAATTACTCATTTATTTTATTAATTAATTATTTAATTAATTAATGAATTAATTAAAATAATTAATTAAACATATTAATTAAAATAATTAATTAAATAATTAATTAAATAATAATTTTTTTTAGAGAATTATTATCAGGAAATATATCAATTAAAATAGCAGCAATTGAAAGAGAAAAACATTTAATTTTAACTAAAACAACATTAAATTTAGAAATTATTGGAAATAATGAAAATAATGACATTAAATCCCAAAATTTAAAAAAATGTATTTCTTCTCCAATAATTAAATTAAATATTGAAAGAATAGAAGAAGAAGAAGAAGAAGAAGAGGAAGAAGAAAATAAAAATAAATTAAATAATAATTTATTAAAATTTATTAAAATATTTGAAGATTTAGAATTATCAAATAATTTAAAATTAAATGAATTAAAAGCTTGGAATAATTATGCTAAAGAAATTAATATAAATAAAGTAATTAATTAATTAAAATAAAAATTTATTTTAAAGGATTCTTTAATTTATTTTCCTAAAAATGGAACTATTCGATTAAATTTTGATTTATTAAAAACAATTAATTCAATACATGCAAAATTTATTTTAAATAATTCTGAAAAAGAAGAAGAAAAATGTTCAATTTTATTAACAATTTTAATTAAATTTAATTTAAATAAATTAATTAAACGTTTAAAAAAATTATCTAGGCCTCGTTTTGTTGCTCCTTGGAAAGATGAATTAACATTAATTAAATTAAAAATACCTGAAGAATTACCTGTAATTTAATTTAATTTAAAAAATAAATTAAATTATAAAGATTGGGCATCCTTTAATTCGTTTACCTGCTTATAATCCTTTTACTGGTATTTCAGTTAATAATATATTATTAGAAGGACAAAATGCTGAATCATTTAATTTTGATTTAAATTCAGGTATTTTTCTTTAATTAAAAATTAAATTATTTAAAAATTAAAGGAGAAATTAAAATAGCTAAAAGACTTGATTTTGAAACTTCTCCAAGTTTTCAACGTTTTTATTTAATTGCTAATTCCTCTGAAAGTGATAGAAATATAAAAGCAAATATTGAATTTGAATTAATTGATATTGATGATGTTCCCCCAAAAATTAAAATTATTTTATTAGAAAAAGAAAAAATAGAAAGGTTAGGAAATTAATTTAAATTAATTAAACTTACCCTTTTTTGTTTAGTTTTTAAGCTTCTTTAAAAAATATAATGCTTCTTTATTAATTAATTAAAACATAAACATTTTCCTTTTTAATTAAATTAAATTTAATTAAATAAATTAATTTAATTTATTTTTCAGTAATAATACTCTAATTTCTTCTAATAATTTACTAAATTTGTCAAACATTGTTAAAATTAGAATAGAAGAAAATTCTCCTTCTGGTAAAGAAATAGCATTGTTTGAAATATTAGATCCAGACTCAAATAAACATAACTGTAATTTAACTGGAGAGTATGCAGATAAATTTAACGTTACTAATAAAAGACAGAGAAAAGGGGTAAAATTTAAATTAATTTTTTTAAAAAACTTTTCTTTAAGAATTTGCATAATTGGAGTATTTCTATATCACAAAATGCTGAACTTGATAGAGAACAACAATCATTAATTGCAATTGTTCTTCGTTGTATAGATTTTCCTGGACAAAATATTGAAGAAATTGGAATTTTAATAGAATTAATTGATCAAAATGATAACAGACCTTTAATTAATTGGGCACATAAAGGAGAACAATATTTAGTTTTACCTTCAAAAGAATGGCCTAGAGGGGCTGCTATAACGTTATTTAATTTATTTTTTAAATAAATATTATTTTTTTTAGTCGTTTTTGGGCTTATGATAAAGATATTGGGGAAAATGCTTTAATTAATTTTAAATTAAATTCTGAACAACAATCTCAAAATGATTTTTTCCAAATAGATGAAAATAATGGACTTTTAAGTTCTTCAAATATTCGTCCATTAAGTGAATTATATGAAATGTTGGGAGGAGAAGTTTTTGAATTAAAAGTATTGGCAACAGATAATGGGTAGGAATATAAATAAATTAATTCTATAAAAAGTATTTATTTAACAATTAAAATAATTTCTTTTAAATTAAATTATTAAAAAATAAATAATTTATAAAAAAGAGACAAAAAGTATTAAAAAAAATAAAATAATTATTTTATTTAATAAATTTAAATTATTTATATATTTTTAAAGTCATCCCCCACTTTCATCAATTGCTAAAATAAATATTATTTTTACTGAAGAAGAGGATAAAAGTTTAAAAGAACTTAAAATAATTTGGCCAAATATTGAAGATAAACCTTTACAATTAAAAGAAGATATTCCAATTGGAAGAAGAATTGGACAAGCAAAAGCTGTTTTTATTGGGAAAAAATCAAAATTAATTGAAAATGAAGAGAACGAAATATTCTATAAAATTGAAGATAAATTGGAAGGAAATAATTGGACAGAAGAAAATAAATTGGAAGAAAAAGAAGTTCTTCGTATTGACCATAAAACAGGAGAAATATTTACTAATTTAGAATTTGATTATGAAAGTAAAACACAATGGACTGTAAGTTTATTAAATTAAATTAATGGGAAGGATATTATTCGCAAAAAGGTCTTCTCCTTTTTAATATAAAAGGGTATTTTTTAGAAACCGATAAAATTGCATTTACGAGATCTCGAACCGAGATTATTTATAAAAATCAAAACCGAAACAAGATCCCGCGGGACAGATCTCGGAAAATCTCGAATCTCGAGAAATCCCAAAAATCCAAAAAAATCGAGATTTCGGGAGCGGTATCTCGGAAAATCTCGTCGAGACTCGTCTCGGCCTCTAGTATTTAAATTAAATTAAATAAAAAACACAATGCCAAATAATTTTAAATATTCAATTAATTCTAAAAATTACTTTGTATTAATGATCTTTTTGTTTTTATTTCTTTCTTTTTCTTAATTCTTTCTTCATCATTGTCATAATCTCTAACATCTCCTTTTACTCTTAAAACAGCCAAGTTTAAGGCAACAACAGATCTTTTAGTTAATTGTCCAGGTATTGTTGAATGAAATAGAAAACGTTCAGGATTTGGTATTAAAGGGGATTTGCTTTCATTTCTCAGATTTTCTAATGTCCAATAACCTTTATGTGCATCTAGTGTAGATTGGTCTTGTAAAGATAATAAAGCTGGATAGAAACGACGATAAATTCCTTTTTAATTAAATTATTTATTTATTTGTTTTTTCTTATCTTTTTACCTTGAAAAGAATCAGTTTCTGTATCTCTTAAACAACTTTCTTCTGTTCTAGATTTTGCAAGTACTAAAGGAATTTGTGAAATATTTAATTTATCCTCTTCTTCATAATTAAAATTAACTCCCAAAATTCGACGATTATTTTCTCTTAAAGCAGAATGTAAACATTCTTTTAATCTAAAGAAAAAAAAGGTTTAAATAGTATTTAATTAATTACTTAATGTCCATTTGTCGACTTCTAAATTTTTCTGGTACAGACCAATGTACTTCACATGCAACAGCTAAAAGCTTTGAATTAACCCCTATCCAATGTATTAATTCATTTTCAACATCTTCAATAATTAAATTAAATCCTCCAAAAGTTTCAAAAACTGAAGTAATATATTTAGTTTCTAATATAAATTGTTTTAATATTTGTAAATATTTAATAGAATAATTAGATAAAGAAAGGGAAAGAAGAGTATTATCAAGTAGAGGAGAAGAAAAGGAAATTGGGGATATTGGACGAGAATAAATATTTTTATTTAAAAGTAAATAATTATTAGCTAATTTTGGTTCAGAATTGGTCATTTTCATTAATTCTAAAATTAAATTTAATTATTTAATTAAAATTAAATATTTTTTAACCTTTATTATTTAATTCTTCTTTTATTTTATATTTTTCTTTTTGTTTTTTATTTCCTCCAAAAATTAATTGTTGAAGTCCAAATATTTTTGTTTTTGTCTTTTCTTTATTTTCATTTTTATTTTTTGTTGTTTTTAAATTTTTTAAAATTATTTGAGGATTTATTAAATTATTATTATTTTCTTCTTCTCTTTTAATTAATTTATTATTATTTAAATTATTTTCAATTAAATATTTAATTCTTCTAGGAGGTTTTTGAGGACAAATTGGAAAAGAATTTTCTTCAAAAGAATTTTTTAAATTAACAGAAGAAGAAGAAGAAGAGTAATAATTATTAATTAATTCTTCTTCTTCTTTTCCTTTTAATTCTAATTCTAATTGTTCAAGTGTTGTCATTCTTTGCCATTGTTTTTGTGTTTCTAAACCTGATTTTCTTTTTAATCCTTCTTCTTTTATTAAATTTAAAGGTTTTTCTTCACCGAATTCTGATGTTGAATATTTTAATAAATTAATTGGAGAATTATTATTTAATAAATTATAAGGGTAATTAATACTATAAATTAATTAAATTAATTTATATTTAATTATTATATTTAATTATTTAATTAATTAAATTAATTTAGAATTATTTAATTAATTTAAAATTAAATTAACCTTAAATAATTATTATTTCCTTTTTTCCATTTTTCTTCTTTATGATGATATGCCTTTAAAAGTCTTTGTAATTCTTTTAATTTTGCACTATTTCTTCTTTTAATTTTTGGTGAATTATTAACAGAAGAAGAAGAATAATAATTATTTAAATATTTATTATTATTAATTAAAGGGGAATTAGGAGCTGTCCAAGCAATTTCTTTTTCTTCTTCATTTTCTTCATTTTTATTATTTAATTGTTCTTTTTTAAAAAATAATTTTTTAAAAGAATTCTTTGATTTAAAAGATTTTAAAGAATTAGTTTCTCTTCTTTTATTAATTAATTTATGGGGTAATAAAGGAGAAGTATTTGTTGTTGTTGAATTAGATATTATTCCAATATTTAATGAATTTGTTGAATTATTTTTTTTATTTAATTTCTGTTTAAGTGAATATATAGTTGAATCTATTTGTTGTTCTAATTGTTGTATATTCATTATTATTTAATTAGATAATTAATTAAATTAATTAATTAAATAAAATAATTAAATAAATCTAATTAATTAATTAAATTAATTAATTAATTAAATTAAATAATTTAATTAAATAATTTAATTAATTAATTTAATTTAAAATTAAAAACAATCAAATTAAATTTAAATTTAAAATTAATTTAAATAAATATTTGTAACAAAATAATAATAAAAATAAATTTATTAAAATTACTATTTAAAAATATATTTACTTTAAAAAAAAAATTTTACAAAAAAATATTAAATATATTAATCCTTCTCTTTTTTAATCTATTGGGGATTTAAACAAAAGATTAAAAATAAATACCTATTTTTCTTTTTTTTAGTTTCTAATAATTGCTTATTCACCAAAAACAAATCAGACAATTAAAGTTCTTTTACCAATTATAATAATTAATGTAGACGAACATTTACCTTATTTTCCTCACAGTTTAAAGGTTTTAATTTAATTTAAATTAATATTTAATTAAATTAATTTAAAAAAGCCAACACCAAGTAATTTAATTATTTATTGGCCTAATAATTATTTAAATAATTCTTCTAATGAAGAATTTCCATTAGCAAGTGTTGAGGCAATAGATGAAGATGCTGAACCTTTTAATTTAATTGAATATACAATTTTAAATAAATGTTTTTAATTAAATTTAATTAAAATTAATTAATTTAAAGGTTCTTCTATTAATTTAAACAATTATTTATTTATTAATAATTCAAACCCTTCAATAAGAGTAGACAAACAAAGTGGTGAATTATTAGCTATTGGATCATTTCCAAAAGATATTAATTTTATAAACATTTGTATTCTTGCAAGGTAATTAATTTATTCTTAATTAATATTTAATTAATTTTTAAAATTAATTAAAAATTAATTCTTTTTTAATTTCAAGTCCTCCAAAGGAACAACAAAAAGAAAATAATAATTATGATAATATTCCTTTAAAATCAATAATTAATATTAAATTAATTCCAGAATTATTAAATAATAATAATATAAATAAATTAAAAACAACAACAAAATTAATTTTAGATGAAAATAATACTCATTTAATTTTAGAACATAAATTAGCTAAATTACAAAAAATACCATTAAATATACAACAATTAATTGAAGAAGGAAATAAAAAAGAATTAAAAATTAATTCAATTTTATTTACACCGTTAGTTAATTAATTCAATTTAATTAATTTAATTAATTATTAATTTAATTAATAATTTATTTAATTATTAATTAAATTAATAATTAAATTAATTAAATTAAATTAATTATTAAATTAATTAATATTTAATTAATTAATTAATTAAATTAATTGAATAATTAATTAATTTAATTAATTTAATTAATTAAATTAATAATTAATAATAATATAATTTTTTAAAATTAAAATCCTTTTTTTAAATATAGTTATGGTAGAAATATGTCACAATCACAACGTATTGGATACATAAAACCATTAAATAAATTAATAGCAATAGATCCAGTTAATTCTAAATTTCGTTTTGATACAGCAATTTTAGGAGCTTTAAGTGATGGATTTTATAAATTTGAATTAAAAGAAGAAAATGAAGAAGAAGAAGAAAAAGAAGAAGAAAAAGATGGAATTAATTTATATAAAAATGTAAATTAAATTAAAATTTAAATTAATTTCATTTTTTAGATTCATTTTTTATCTGACCGTAATCGTCTTCGTTTTATTTTTAATCAGTCAATACATCAATTAGGGGCCAAATTAAAATTATTTATTAAAGAATTGGAATTAATTATTTTAACAAAATATAAAACAAAAAATATTAATCAAAACCTAAATGATTTAAAAATAATTAATTCAGAACCTATTAGAGGAGAAAATGGGAATAATAATAAATTAAGGTAATTTAATTAATTAATTAATTTTAATTAAATTTATTTTAAAGTTTTATTTGTTTTCATTTATGGTCTAATATTGATTCAATTATTGATTTAAATACAACAATTAAATATATATCAACTAATGTACCTGGAGAAAAAACAAATGAACAATTAGTACAATTTTATGATAAAAATGGAGTTATAAATATTGAAGTAATATTTTTAAATTAAATTAAATTAAATTAATTTTTTATTAAATAGCCTTGTTTGTCTAAAACACAACAACAAAAATATTCTTTACATTCATCATCTAAAGCTTCACTTAGTTATCGTTCAAAAGAATGGCTTTTTTGGTGTTGTATTACTGGAATTCTTTTACTTGTTTGTTATTAATTTAATTTATTATTTATTTAATTAATTAATTAATTTAAATAATTAATTAATTAAATTAATTAATTATTTAATTTTAATTTACATGAATTAATTGATTAATTAAATAAATAAATAAATTTAATTAATTAATTATTTTTATTTAATTTTATTAAATTTAATTAATTAATTTATTTAATTAATTAATTAATTTAAATAATAATTAACTTAACTTAATTAATTTAATTAAAATATAATAAAATTAATTAAAAGGTTTTAATTTCAATTGGAGGCTATTTATGTTTTGTAAAAAATTATAGTCAAGATAATTTAAATAAAAATACAATTATTAATGGTGGTTGTGATTTATTAACTGCTTTTGATGAAAGAAATGGTTATTTTTAATTTTATATTTAATAATTAAATAAATAGATTCTTCTCCATTTCAACAATATTTAATTAATAATAAATGTTCTTCTTCTTCTGTTTTTTCTGTTCCAGAATTTATTCAGGCTAAGAGCATTATGTAAATATTTTTTTTAAATTAATTATTTTATTTTTTAAGGAATACTGAATATTGGAAAACAATTGAATAAAATTCGAAATAAATTTAATTATTTTTAAATTAAATATTTAAAAAAAGGAATAAATATTTATTTATTAAAATTATATTTAGATATGTTAATAATTAAATTTCTAAGAGAACTATGTACTTTAAAAAATTAAAAATAATCTTCTATTTCAACCCTCATACTTCAATAAATTAATTTTTATATGAATAAATAATTAATTAATTTTTTTTATGAATAAAAAAATTAGCTAATTAATTAATTAACAAAATATAAATATCCTAAATTTTCCCACATTTATTTTAAATTTAGTAAATTTAAACATTTTTTAATTATTTTAATTTTATTTAAAAAACCCAACTAATTTTAGAAAAAAAATAAAACTTGAATTAAATATTATTTTTTTTCCTTTATTTATTTTTAAATAATTAAATTAAAATATATTTATTGTTTAATATTTAAAAAAAAAAGGAAATTAATTTAATAAATAAATAAATAAAATTAATTATTTATTTTAGAAAATAAAAATTAAATTAAAATTTTATTTATTATTTAAATTAAATTAATTAATTATTTTCTAAATTTAGTTTTTTTCAAAGAAAATTCTTTTTATTTTATTTATTGTCTATTTTTAATAAATTAAAACATAAAATAAAAATAATTTTAATTTTATTTGATAATTTATTAGAAAAAAAATAATATTCTATTTATGGGCGGTACAATTTATTTTATAAAAGGAAAAAAGGATAATAATTATCTCCACCCATTTTCCTTTTCTTCTTATTTTTGCCTTTAAATAAATAAATAAATAATTTATTTATTTTAAGTCTTTAAAAATATATTTAAATTAATTAAAAAATTATATTTAATTTAATTCCATTTTTTATTAATATTTTTGTTTTTTATTTTACTCCTTATATTTATTTTAATTAATTAATTTATTAAAAGAAGATTAATTTAAATTATATTAATTAATTATATTTTTATTTATTTAATTTTTATTTTAATTTAAATAAATAAATTTAATTTAATTTTTATTTTATTATTTTATTATTTTAGAAATAAAATAAAAATTTCAAAAAATATTTCCAGTCTTTGTGTGCCAAAGGAAAATTAATAAAAAAAAAAACAATTCTTCTTCTACTACATATATATATTCAAATTAAGGAAGTATATAAATAAATTAAATTAAAATATATTTTCTAAAATAATCAACAAATAAAAATTAAAAAAAAATGTTTTTAATTAAAAAAATAAATTTAAATAATTCCAACTTTTTTTCTTCTTCTTCTTTGGTGGTGCCTTTCCCTTCAATTTCTTTATTTTTAAAATATTTTATTTCTTCAATTAATTCTTCAAAAAACATATTTAAATTTAATAATAATAAATTACTATGGTTATTATTTTTTTATTTATTTATTTTATCCACACAAAATAATAAAACAATTACTGAAGGATTTCTTTTGTCACACAGAAATTTGGTAAATATTTTTTAAATTTTAATTTAATTTTCGTCATTTAATAAAAATTAATTTTTAATTTAAAATAAAATAAAAATATAATTTAAAAAAAGGCAACAATAAAATATACCTAATTTAGAAAATAATAATAAAAGAAATAAAAAAAGAAATAAACGTAAATATAATTTTTTTTTAATAAAAATAAATATTTATTAGAAAATAAATAAATTAAATAAATAAATATTTAATTATTATTATTTGCTAAAATATATTTTAATTTTTTTAAATAACCTTTTTACGTACATAAAAATAATTAAATAGTTTAAAATAAATTAATTCTTTTTTCTATTTTTGAAAAGAAAAAGGGAAGTTATTTTAATTATTATTTTTAATATCTAAATATATCTCTCCCTTTTATTTTAACCTTTCATTTTAATTTTAAATATTTATATTAACTAAAAATAATTATTTAATCTTTTAATTATAAACTATTAAATTAATTAAATAATTTAAATTAATTAATTAATTTAAATTAATTAATTAAAAATTATTTAAAAAAAATGTCAGGGTAATAAAAATAAATTAAATAATTATTTTTATTTAATTATTCTATTTTTAGTTATTTAATTGTTTTAATTTCTTTATTTTTTAATTATTTTTTTTCCTAAATAATTATTCTTTTATTTAATTAAATATTGTTATATTCTATTTATTTATATTTTTAGCAATTTGATTCCTTTGTTTTTTAATGTGAAATCATTTAATAAATTAATTTAATTATTTTTTTATTTTTATTTTCTATCATCATATTTTTATTATTTTTTTTAATTAGAAAAATGATATTATTTATTTATATTCTTGCGCAGAAAAAAAGAAAGAAAATTTATTTTATTTTTTTAAATGCTATTTACCTTTATTTAAAATAAATAAATAAGTATATAATAATAGTTGGGGGTGTTAATATTTCTTTTATTTTTAATAAGGACATTTTAAGTATGTTAAAAAAATATTCTAATATTTATTTATTTATTAGAATCAAATTTCAAAAAAAGTAAAATTCTTTAAGTTAAAAAATATTAAAAAAAAAAGAGTCAATTTAAATAAAATTAATTAATTGGAAATATTTAAAGGAAATAAATAGTAAATTTAAATTAATTATTAAAGAATAAAGTTTAATAATTAATTTAATTTTTTTAAAATGTTTTTTAAAAGATAGTTGCCTAGTTTTCTTTTTATATTTCAAATAAAAATAAAAACAATTTTTTATTTTTCCTTTTAATAATAAATAAATAAATATATTTTAATGGAAAATTTAAAAAAAAAATTTTTTTTTTAATTTATCTGACGCAAAAGAATATTAAAAAAATTAATATTATTTTATTAAGAAAGGGAGAAATTAACTCAAAATTATTTAAATAAAAATTAAAAATATTTAAATAATTTAGTATTTATTTTAAAATAAATATTAAATTAAAAGAAAATAAATTTAACAAAACATTTAAAGACCAAAACTCAAATAAAAAATAATTAAATTATTTTTATTATAAATTATATATTGTACTAATTTATAGAGAATTAATTAATTATTTAATCTTTACATTATCTTCACTAAATATTAAAAATATAAAATTAATTAATTTAAAAAATAATTAATTAATTTTTTAATTAATTAAATAAATAAATAAATTAATTTAAAAAATAATTAAATTAATTTCTTTTTATTTTCTAGTTTGTTCCATTTGCTTCATCTAAAGGTGCATCATCTTCAAAAATAATTTCAACTGTAATAGATCAATTAAAAAATAAAGAAGAAATTAAATTTAAAGAAGAAAAACCAAAAATTAATTTTTTAGGATTTTTAGAATTACCAACAATTAAATTATTAAATAAAAAAGAAAAGGAAATAAATAATTATTTTGAACATTCTCGACGTAAAAGAATGCATCATTTAAGTATTTTACGTAAAATAGGTACTCCAAATGGACATTATTATTTATTAAATGGAGGAGGAAATGGAAGACTTTTTGGTCCACAAAAAGAAACTAGAGAATTAAAAAGAAAAGCATTAGTATCTCCATTTTATATTAATTAATTATAAATATATATTCTTTAAATATTTAAAAATAAAATTAAATGAATAAATATTAAAATATTTAATTAATTAATTAATCTTTATTTTTATTTTATTAATATTAATAAATAAAATTAAATAAAATTATTTAAAATTAATAAACAATTAAATTAAATAATTTAATTATTTTTAGAAGAATAAATAAATAATATTAATTATAAATATATATTTAAATTATTTACTAATAATTAATAAATAAATAAATAAATAAATACAACTACATATTTCTGAACAGAAAAAAAAGAAAATAAAGAACAGAAGATAATACGGTTCTGCGACATTTGCGCCGGCGACATTTGCGCCGAAGACTTTTGCGCCGACGACTTTTGCGCCGACGACTTATGCGCCGCGACATTTGCGGCGCGATTAGATTAAAAAAAAATAACGAAGTATTTATTAATCAAAATAAAAATTAAATGTTAAAAAAGAAAAAATCAAAGGATCTTGAAATCTATGGGACCTGCTACAATACTTCCTCATTTGGGGGTCAACAGATCACCGTTCTTTCTCAAATCACGTATCTATTCCTTTAGGTTTTAACCTTTTTGAATACTTTATTCATGAGCGTGTCTTCGCCCTGCCTTAAAAAGCACCTGAGGAGTGAAACCTATCTATGGATACGTGTCCAATTAATTTAGATCAACCTTGGTGCCAGTTAATACATTAAAAAACCCTTTCTTAATAAAGGTTAAAATTCAATTAATAAATACTTCGTTATTTTTTTAAAATCTAATCGCGCCGCAAATGTCGTCGGCGCATATGTCGTGCGGCGCAAAAGTCGCGGCGCAAAAGTCTTCGGCGCAAATGTCGTCGGCGCATATGTCGCGGCGCAAAAGTCGCGGCGCAAATGTCTCCGGCGCAAATGTCGGTGCACCGATAATACACTAAAACTTATTGTTAGTTAATTATTAAATTAAACTTAGAGCTTTAATTTAAACTACACAATTAATTTTTTTAAAAAAGAATAAGGTAATTAAAAGAATTATAAAAATTCATTGAATTAGGCCAATAATAAATAAATAAAACTTTTATATTTTCTTTTTCAATATTTTAAATTAATTAAATTTAATTTAATTTAATTTAATTAATTTATATTTTTCTTTTTAAATGTTTTTAAATAAAAGAAAAAAAACATTTTTTTTAAATAATTAAATTTATGTATATATTTTTAAACATTTATTAGTTTTTTTTTGTTTTCTATTTGACATTCTCTTTTTTTATTTATTTTTTAAAATGTACTCTTAGTTATTTAAAAATTAAAAAAAACATTTAAAAATTAAAAAAAAATTATTATTTTATTTTTATTAAATTTATAAAGAATAAGGAAACATTTCCTTCCTTTTTTCTTTTTTTATTAAATTAAATTTTATTTAAATATTATTAAAATTTAAAATTAATTTTTTGTTTAAAAATAAAAAATTAATTATTTATTTATTTAATTAAATAAATAAATGCTTATTTTAAATTAATTTTAAATTTTATTAAATATTAATATTTAAAAATAAAAAAAAATATTTTTAGTTTTTTAATTAAATAAATATTATTTTTAAAATAAAATTTAATTTTATAAATTTAATTTAAAATATATTTTGTACCAGAACTTTGTGTTGGTTAATGTAGAGAACAGAATAAATACATAAAATAAATAGAAAATGAATATAAAATACATATATATTTATTTTTATTTTATAAAATTAATTTTAATTTAATTAATTATATTTAAAAAAAATATATTTAAATACAAAAATATTTTTTTTTTTTATTATTTTATTTTCTTTTTTAATTTTAAAAGTTTTATTTTTTTTTCATTAAAAAATGTTTAAATTCTTTTAATGCCCTTGGCTTATTTTTTATTATTTTTTATTTCATCCTTCTTTTGCACTTTATATTTTTTTTTAATTTTAAAGTAAAGAGATGATATGTTTAAATGTATTATTTTTAAATAAAATATATATTGTATGTAAATAGACGTAAATAAATAAATTTATTTTTATTTTATTTATTACGTATATATTTATTTATTTACCTTAAAAATATTAAATTACATTAAAAATAAAAATATATTTAATTAATTAATTATTTAATTTTTAATTCTTCTTTAAATTATTTTAAATATAAAAATATTTTAAAAATAATTATTAAAATAATTAATATTTAATTATTTATTAAATTAATATTTTAATTTATTTTTAAATATTCCTATATTTTAAATAAATAATTTTAATTTATTTAAATAAATAAAAATATTTTAATTAATTAATTAATTTTAATTTATTTTTAAAAGAACTATTTATTTAAATTTATTTAATATAAATATAACCACTCCTTAAATATTTTTCCTTTTAATTAAATAAAATACAAAACACAATTAAAAAATAAATATTTATTTATTTGCAAAAATATTAACCACCCTTTCCCTTTTATTTCCTTTTATATTTTTAATTAAAGCTACTACTATATATAATATATTTATTAAAATACCGGATTTTCGTCAAAAGGAAGAAGAATATTTTTTTTATTTTTAAGGGTCATGTGTAGTTTAAATAGGTACAAAATAAAAATAAATATTTATTTTTAAAAAATATTTAAATATTTAATTTTAAATATTCTTTTTAAACATTATACTTTTATTTAAATATTTTTAGAAGGGAAATTCTTATTTAATTTTGCAAATTCTCACGGAATCAATTTCTTAAAAAATAAAATAATTAAACAAAAATAAATTTTTAAATAAAACTTTTAATTTAAAAAAATATAAAATTTATTAAATAAATCATTTTTATTATTTTAATTATTTAATAAAATAATTTAATTATTTTTTTAAATAAATAAAAGTTTATAAATTTATTTTTCTTTAATTAATTCTTCTTTTATAAATTGCAAAAATAATTAATTAAATTAATTTAATTAATTAATTTATTTTAATTAATTAAATTTAATTTAATTAATCTAATTATTTAAAAATAAATTATTCGTTATTATTTTTAATTTCCAATTTTCTTTTGTATAAATAAATAAATTATTTATTTAAATTCTATTTATAAAAATAAATTTTTAAAAATTAAAAAAAAAAGAAAATAAAAGACAGGTGAATTTATTTAAAATAATTAATTTTTGTTTTATTTATTTATTTAATTAATTATTCTTTTTTTTTTTATTAATTAATTAAATTTTAATTAAACTCTTGCACGTAATTAAAATTAAATTAAAAAAAAAAAGAATATTATTTATTATGCAATATTAATTAATTAAATTAATTAATTATTTAACTCTATATTTATATTTAATTATTTAAAATATTTGCAAAATTATTTTAATTTAATTAATTAAATTAAAATATATTATACCCTTGTTTATATTTAATTAAAAATATTTAATTAATTTTATAGTTTAAATAATTTCTTTTTTTTAAATAATTATTAAATTATTTAAAATACATTTCACATATAAATTCAAAGAAATAGTTTCAATTTAATTTATATTTTATTTTAATAATATGTGAATTTGTTTATTGCACATTTTAGTTTTAAAAATAATTGAAAATTAGATTAATAAAAATTGTATTTTAATTTTAATTAATTAATTTAATTAAATAATTTAATTAAATGAATTAATTTTAATTAATTAATTAAATTAAATAAAATAATTAATTAATTAATTAATAATTTAAAATCCTAATATTTTTTTAAAATTTATTTAAATAAAAAAAAAAGGAATAGGCGTTCCTTTGCTTTACCTATCCCTTCCTTTTTTCTTTTCAATTAATTTATATTTAAGTGAAAAAAAATATATAAAGAGGCGGTCTTATATATTTGCTTAAATTAAAAAAAAGTTTTATTCTCAATATTTAAATAAATAAAATTAAATATATATTTATTTATTTAATTTTATTTTTTAAATTAAAGTAAAAAATAAAATTAATTATTTTAGAAATTAATTTAAATAAAAATGTTTATTATTAATTCCTTCTCTTCTACTAAAAAATTAATATTTAATTTTAATTCTTTATTAATTGTTCTATTAATTTTTATTTTATTTTCTTCAAGTGAAATTGTAGTAGCAAATGATGATAATTCACAAATATTAGGGAATACACAATTCTTTAGAAGAAATGCTAAATGGATTAATATACCTTCTGGTGGAGGTTCTTTGGTTAGTGGAAGAGGAAATTTTCGTCCTGGATTTTATTCAAAGTTAAATAAACAAGAATTATTAGCTGATGAACCTTTCTTTTTATTAAAGGTAAAATTAAATTAAATTAAAAAAGAATATATTTTTAAATTAATTAAATAAAAAATAAATTAAATAAATAATTAAATTAATTAAATTAATTAAATAAATAAATAAATAAATAATTAATTTAATTAATTTAATTTAATTTTTTCAGAGGTCTTCTTCACATACTCCAATAAGAAGAACTTCGTTTGGATTACCTGAACATCCATATTTTAATGATTTTGTAAGAAGAAAATAAAAAAGAACAGAAATTATTAATTTAAAAATAAATGAAAGAGAAGAGAGATAAAAAGAAGAGAAATTAAAAAAAAACTTTAAATTAAATAAATAAATATTATTTAATTTCTCTCTTGTATAAAAATATATTATTTAATTAAATTAAATTAAAAGATTTAATTAATTTCCGGAAAATATGTCATTATTTATTTTTTATTTTTTTTTCTTTGCGTATATATAAAAAGGTAAAGTTTTAATTTCCTTTCCCCTTTCTACTTTATTTAATTAAATAAACTTATTTTTAATTAAAAGGGAAAAAAATAAAAAAATAATTTAAATTAAAATATATATTTAAATATAAATATTAAATTTAATCTAATCATTCTTCACTCCTTTTTTTTTTAATTTAAGGGTAAAATTAATGTTAAGGAGTAAACTATATTATTAACTTTAAATACTAATATAATTAAATAAATTAATTGAATTAATCAAATAAATAAATAATTAAACAATTAATTTAATTAATTAATTAATTAATTAAATATTTTATTTAAATAATTTTTAATTCATTTTATAAATATTTAAATTTATTTAAATAAAAATAAATAAATCCGGATTTAAATAAATAAATAAATAAACTAGTAGATTTGTAATAAAAAGATAGGAATAAATAAATAAATAATACATTAAATATTTGCTTATTTTTTCTATTATTTATTTTAACTTTTTATATTTTATTTAATTTTTGTAAATATTTATATTTTATTGCAAACATTATTTAAATAAATAAATAAATATTTAATTTAATTTAACTTATTTATTTATTTAATTTTTTTTTAATTTTAAAGGCCATTTTTTCTTTTCTTTAATTAATAAAAAATATTTATATTAAAGAGGTAAGCCTAAAAAATAAAAATAAAAAATACGAGAAAGTTACGGAATTTAGGTCAATTGAAGAAAAAAAATATTTTTTTCAATTTTAGCTAAAAAAGCTAGTTATATATAATTTATTTAGGTATTAATTTATTTATTTATTTACCTGAGCGGAAAAATAAAAATAAATTAATTAAATAATAAATTAATTTTTATTTTAAATAATTATTTAATTGATTTTAATTAAATATCTATTTATTTAATTTAATTAATTTTAATTTAATTTCCTTCAATTAAATTTAAATTAATTATTTTATTTTATAAAATAAATAAATAATTACTCTTCCTTTTTTTATTTTTTATTTTTGTTAATTTATAATGGTCAAAAAATAAATAATACAAAAATAGCCTAAGGCTTTTTCTTTCATTTATCTAACCGCAATTTTTTTTTCTTTTGTTTGGATGGCCTTGTCCTTGGAAAGAAGTTTTTTTTTAATTATTTAGTATTTATTTTTTAGGTTAAATATATTTATTTATTTATTTATAATTAAATATTTAATTATTTATGCCTTTTTTAATTGTAATCTTTAAAGAAAAAATAATATTTTTATTTATTCTTAATTATTTTCTTTAATTATTTATTTATTTATTTAATTTTATTAAATTAATGGTATAAAAATATGTACTTTTTATTCTTTTTTTTAATTTTATTTAAAGCTAATTTTTTAATTAAAAAATAATAAAAAATTATTTTTTTTTTAATTTAATCTTTGAGTTTTAATCAATTTATATAAACCAGACAATTTTAAATTAAATAAAATTAATTATATTTTTAAATTAAAAAAAAAATTTTGTACTTAAAATAAATTATAAAAATATATTTATTTATAATTAAATAAAAATAATTATTTTTAATTTAATTTAATTTAATTAATTAATTAATTTCTTTTTTTTTTAATTTAGTAATTAAATTAATTTATTTATTTATGTCTAATAATAATAATAATCAACAATTAATTATTCAAAATAATATATTAAATTGTGAAAATAATTTATCAATAGAGAGAAGTATTTCTTCAAATGGTAGTAGCAGCGGATTTGCTGAAGAAAGTATTTTTGATGAAAATAAACAACAACAAAAAATAGAAGAAGAAGAAAATGAAGAAATTAAAAGAATTAAAAAAAAGAAATAATTCTGTTACTACAAATAAATCTGTTTTACGTATTGGAATTGGGTTATTTGGTGTTCAATCTAATGTTGAAATGGAATCTTCTCCAATTGATAAATTGTTTATTTTTAAAAGAAAATTTATTTAAATTGAATTAATATTTTTAAATAAATTAATTAATTTAATTTATTTAATTAAATTAATTAATTAATCAACTTAAATTTA
This sequence comes from Meloidogyne exigua, assembly GCA_018905775.1. NCBI lineage: Eukaryota > Metazoa > Nematoda > Chromadorea > Rhabditida > Meloidogynidae > Meloidogyne > Meloidogyne exigua. Next base: position 1,508,560 of record JAGUQR010000004.1, on the reverse strand, counting down.
ATTAGATTAACTTCAATTAAATTTAGTTATTTTATTTAATTAATTAATTTAGTTAATTAATTTAATTTAATTAAAAATAATTAATTTAAGACTTGCCCGTATTTTTCGTTCTATTGGTGAATGGATAGCTAAAAGAAGCCTTTTATTAATTATTTTATTATTAACCTTAACTATATTTTCTTCATCAATTATTCCCTTTACTCCACAACAAGATGATCTAAAAAGTGGGTATACACCTTTAGGAGCTAGATCAAAAGAAGAATTAATTAAATATGAACAATTCTTTAGTCCAGCAGAACTTGAAGAAAAAACATTAAAAAAAGAAGGAGAAGAACAAATTACTTTGGTTTTTTAATTAAATAATTAATTAAATTTAATTTAATTAAATTCATTTATTTAATTTAATTAATTAATTATTTAATTTAATTAAATTTATTTAAGTTAGTATTTATTTGTGCTAAAGATAACTCAAGTCTTCTACTTAATAATTTAATGGAACAAACAGTACAATTAATAGGCATTTTATCAAACGATTTTCCCCTTGGTGGACGTCCATTTAATCAATTTTGTACTCATTTTTGTCAAATAAATGAACCAATTAGGCAATTCTCTGTATAATAATTTCTAGAATAATTTAATTAATAATTATTATAATTTTAGAATGGACTTTCTGTCAGAAAACGTAATTTAGAAATATTAAAAAATGAAGAAAATAATGGGGGAGGAATTAATTTAAATCTTTCCTTTCCTTTTATGTCAATTTTTGGTCATCAGATTGATTTAAGTCCCCATTTCTTTGGAGCTAAAATTGATGCTAATAATGGAGAATTAAAATATCTACATTTAGCTCTTCTTCAATTTAAAGCAGATAAACCAAATAATGTAAATTATTTTGAGGTTATTGAATGGGAAAGGAAAATAGTTAAATATTTACATAGGTATATTTAATTAATTTTAATTTAATTAATTTAAATTAGTGAATACAAAGGAGATTTACGTCCTTTAGTATTTTCAATGGGTTTTGTTGCTGATGAAGTTGTTAGAACTGGAATGACAATTTTCCCTTATCTTTCTGTTGGTTTTGTTATTATGTGTGCTTTTTCAATTGGAACAGTTACTTTAAGTGGTCTTCATTTTAGACAATTTTCTAAACAAAAAATATTAATGGCATTAATTGCTTGTTGTTGTCCTTTATTAGCTTGTGCTACTGCATTAGGATTGTTAATTATTTATTTTTTAAATTCTTTTTTTAAAAGTATAAAATTTAAAGGAAATATTTTATTTCAATAATTTTAAATTAATTAAAAATAATTAATCTTTTAAGGTTATTTTGGTTTGGTGTTCGTTTCGGTACAATTCTTTGTGTTTCTCCTTTTCTTGTTTTGGCTATAGGAGTTGATGATGCTTTTCTAATGTTACAAAGTTGGCAAAGAATTTGTTCTTTAGCTGAACAAAATGAAAATGAAGAAAATAAAATTGAAAAATTAGAAGAAAGAATAGAAGAATTAATTAGTAAAAGAATGGGACAAATGCTAGAAGATGTTGGTCCAAGTGTTACAATTACTTCAGCAACTAATTTTTTAGCTTTTTGTATTGGTATATTTACCCCTACACCAGAAATTAAACTTTTTTGTGCTGGAAATGCTTCTGCTATTTTTGTTGATTATATTTATCAGGTAATAAATAAAAGAATAAATAAATTAGAATTTAATTAATTTTTAAATGTTAAAATATTTTATTAATTTATAAAATTTTAATTTTTTCAGTTATTTCTGTTTACTCCATTTTTAGCAATTACTGCAAAATGGGAAATGAAAGAAAAATCTAAAAATAATTGCCGTAATTCTTTGCCTGTTCAGAGGCGTTTTTTCTTAAAAATTAGTCAAAAACTGGCACAATTTCTTCGTTCCTATTGTCGCTGGATTTCTAGTGGATTTACTGCAACTTTAGTAGCTACAACACTTGTAATATTTTGGGGACTTTCAGCACGTTGGGCATCACGTGCAGTTCCCAATATTACTCCAAGGAAGTTATTTTTAGCTGATTCACCACTTAATGAGGCAAGAAAAAATTTTAATTAAATTAAATTTTTGTTATTTTTTTAATTAAAAAATATTTTTGAAATGAATTAATTTTTTTTTTTATTTCTAAAAATTAATAATTTTTCATTTATCAAAAGTGTGCAGATAATAGCTCTAAAGGACGAATATATTATGCCTAGTTATATGCCAGTCTCAATATTTATTGAAAAAGTTGGAGATTTAAATGATCAACCAAACATGAAGAGAATTAAATCTTTAATTGAAACATTTGAAAAAGAACCAAATAATATGGGTTCTACTTTTACACATTTTTGGTTAAGAGATTATGAACAATATTTAGCAAGTGAAATAATAGAAGAAGAGGAAGAAGAAGAAGAAAATAAAACAAAAATAGAAAAAAGACAACAAAAATTATTTGGATATACTCAAATGTCCTCATTTTTAGAATGGCCTGAATATCGTCATTGGAATGGATTTTTACGTTTTAATAATAAAGATGGACATTTGGAACGTTTTTTTGTCATTACAGCATTTCATGGTCCTTCATTAGTTGAATGGAATAGTAGAGCACATTTACTAGGTAGATGGAGGCAAATTGTTGATAACTATACAGATTTGGGGGCATTTGTTTGGGTAGAAGAGTCACAATTTTTGGATCAGATTGAAACACTTGTTCCAGCTACTGTGCAGTCTTCTATTGCTACTTTGTGAGTATTTAATAAATAAGAAGAAATATTTAATTAAAATTATTCTTTTTTAATAATTATAATCTTTTTGGAAGAAAAACTGTTAATTTAGTTCTATTTAAATAATTTTAAAAATAAATTTCTAAAGGCTTTGTATGTCAATTGTTTGTTCTTTGTTTATGTCCAATATATTTACTGTAGCAATTGCTACAATCTGTATTGTTTCTATTTGTTTAGGAGCCTTTGGATTATTAGTTTTATGGGGAATTGATTTAGATCCAATTTCAATGGCTACAACAATGTATAATAATTTAATTAATTAATTAAATATTATTAATTATAAATAAAGAATGTCAATTGGTTTTTCTGTTGATTTTCCTGCACATGTCACTTATCATTATTATAGATGTTCTAAATTTGATGATGGTCGAATGTTAAGTCCTGAGCAACGAGGCTTTTATTAAATTAATTTTGTTTTAAAAAATTATTTTATAGTTCATGCAGCATTATTAGCTATAGGATTTCCACTTTTACAATGTGGAATGAGTACAATACTTTTTGTACTTTGTTTACTTTTTGTGGATACGTATATGAGTGAGGTATTATTATTTAAACCTTTTTTCCATTTTAAATTAAAATTTATTCTTTTTAGGTCTTTGTCAAATCAATGTTCCTAGTTGTTTCATTGGGACTTATTCATGGTTTATTTGTTGTCCCATCAATGCTTTGTGCTCTATCAAATATTAATTTATTATTAGAGTCAATTAAAATGGTTTTATTTTCTTTCAATTAAATTAATAAATACATATGTACCTATTTTAAGCAAATTTTTGTTTCATCTAAAAATCGTCCCTTCTCTGTTAATGCCAAAAGAAAAAATTCAATTAATAGTTATAAATTACAAAGAAAATCGAGCAGTAAATTGGTCATATCAGTTGTTGGCCCAGGCTAATATTAGAATATTTTAAAAAAAAGATTTTCTTCTCATTAATCTTATTTTATTTTATATAATCTCACATTTAATTTGAGTAATATTTATTACAAGAATAAAAGATTAAAAATAAATCGAAACTTCACAAAGACACAATAACTGTGGTACTTTTCTTATTATCACACCAACATTTACTACATACAACATCTAGATGGTATATATTTTGCTAAACCATATATATTTTTATAAATTTTCTTCTTATTGTTGGCTACAAAAAATGAGGTCTAACATAAAATATGTATGTAAATGTTTAATTACTACTAACCTATAGTCTACTTAAAGCTTTAAAAACAGATTTTCTGTAAAAACCCCAAAGTATTTGAAGAGATTAATATTCTAAAAAAATGTTGGTAGAATAGTAAATTACCCAATTATTTAATTAAAATTAAGTGTTGAATATCAAGTAATGATTTTGATTGTTTATATATGTTTATCATACAAAAATATTTCAAAAAAACCCAAAAACATACAAAGAAAAGGGGGTATATATGTAGGCATATATTTAGACAAAAGACTCAACTCTTAAGTTTTATTTATTTTTAAAATATTTGTTTTTGTTTATCTTTCTCCTCAACTCATTCATTACCATTATTTAATTCTTAATTCTATAAACAAGAATATCATCTCTAAGAGCGTGGCAAATGCTCAACAGGCGTATCAAAACGAAAATCAACCGGGAACAAATCAGCTGCTTTAGGTAATAAAAGTCGATAGGTTTGACGTATAGTATCTTCAGCAACTCCAGCAATTTCTCCAATCTCTGAAAAAATAATTATTTAATTAAATTTAATTATCTTTATTTTACCCTTAGCTGGACGTTTTTCACTACTAGCTTGTGAAGCCATATAAATTGCTGCAGCGGCAATAGAAATTGGACTTCGGCTACAAATAAATTAACTTTTTATATAAAGGACAAACATAAAAATTCACCCTGCAACCAAATCCATTTCTACAGCTTTTTTAGCAACTCTTGTAGCAGCTACTTGTACTGGATATGGTAACCCCAAATTTCCACAAAAGCGAGACTAAAAATAGAATAAATAATTAATTAAAATAAAAAACCATAAAATCAGCACTGGTAATTAACTCCAAATTAGTTTCTAATGTCTTTGTTATTAATCGAAAGCAACGACCAATTTCCTTTTTTGAAACCTTAGAGACAGCACAAATTTCTTTTTAAAAGAAGAATTTTTAATTAAGAACTAATTAAATTAAACCTTTAAATGTACGTGGTACACCCTCTTCGCGACAAGCAATGTATAAACAAGCCTATAATAATTAAAATAAAAGTCCGCAAATTTATATCCGCAAATAATAATATTTTTTATAAGATATGCATAATTTTGCTTTTTTTCTGAAACATAAAGGAAAATAACTAAATACTTTAGAAATATACTTTTCTACCCTACAAATAATTTCCCAATTTGTTAAATTTTAGTTAGATTAGAATACTAACCGCAGCCTGTGCTTCATTACTTTTCCCACGTAATGCTTTTGACTCTAACACTTCCTTAAAACGTTTAGCTGCCCTATCTTGAATACTTCTAGGAAGACTTATTTTTTCACTCATTTCCCTTATAAGCATCAATGCCTGAGTCATTTGTCTGTCAGAAGAACTAATCAATTTGCGTTGTGCATTGGCCAAACTTTAAAAATAAAAATTTTGGATTTAAAGAAAATTATTTTTAAACGCTCTATCTCCTTCAGATCCAAATGACACAGCAATACTTGTAGATAAGCTAGCACCAGAAAGCAAAGGATTATCAGGCGCACCAACACGAGACTAAATTTTAAAAAATACGTAAATGCTTTGTTTTTTAATTGACTACTAGAATAACTTTTAATTGCTTGTAATATTTAGTATCTTAAATAATTTTAAAATTAGATTTATAATTAATACGCTAATCATTAAAGAAATTTACATTAACAATTAAGAAAACAAAAAACTCCAAAATGTTTTTAACTAACCGGATCATTACCAGAACGTTCATCACTAAAAGATCTCCATTCAGTACCAACATCAATTAATCTAAAAACATTTATAAAATAAAAACAAATAAAATAACCTCTCTCCAACAACCAATCCACATTGAGTACAAATTAAATCACCTGCACGGTGATCCTCAACCAAACGAGCATTCGGATGTGATGGACATCCAATTTCAGACATTTTCTTGATAATTTAATGTTTCTACATATTTTAAATTAAAAATAAAAAAATAGGTAAAGATACATTTAAATCATTAAATCAAATAAAAAATAAAATATTTATAAATTACTAATATAAATAGAAAACTGGTTTTAAAACAAAATCAATTCTTATTTTTTTGAAACATCTTCCCCCGAATTAATGAGATTTCTTTTTCTTAAATAAAAATTAAAAAATTATAAAAATAAAACTTATACTCAGGATTTTTTGCAAGTAATTCTGTTTCTATTCTTTTCCTCATTTCATCAAGTAAACGGGTATGTTCTATTGCAGTAGCCTAAATAATATATTTAATAAAAATATTAAATAAAAATAGAACAAACATTTCTCTTTTCATCCAAAATTGCATCTGCTTTTTCTTTTGCCATAGCTCTCATTTTGTGAAATATTTGAACCATTTCCTTCAAATTATATTAGCAATATTAATAAATTAAAAAAACCTCTGCTTTAGGCGTACGATGTCCCCAAATATTATAACATGCAGAACGTATGTGTCTATCCTCACCGGCCATTAAAGAATCAACTGTAGCACTGACTCCCAAAGTAGCAACATTACCTTCCAATCCATCCAATCCACCACTGAAATTTTTAAAAAATCAGACGTCAAGTTTTAATAATCTAACCGAACATCGCTTATAAATTCCAAATTTTCCATGAAACTAACATGCAAATCAGATGGAGGAAAGAGAGCAGCAGCAACATAACTGAAGAAAAATTAAATAAATAAATTAAAATAACCGATTCTCGGCATTTAAGAAATTAAATGTTGAAGCAGCACTCTCCTAGAAGATAGAAAAATTAATTAAAAAATAACACAAACAGTATCCAAAATTTCATATCCAATACGCGCCTTATAAATTGCAGGTCCAACATTTTTTCTGACAAGGTCAATATCTTTTGAATTTCCAACTCCAATTAGAAGAACATCCAACTAAATAGTCTGTTTTGGTTTTCTCTATTTTCTCATTTAGTGACAGAAATTGATTGCAAACTAATATTTTTTAAAGCAGACTCGGTAATCATATGAAATGAGAACCCTTTTATTAATTCTTAAAATATTAGAAGGTACTCAATTTCTGACAATAAAATATAGAAAGAACAGGAAAGTAATAAAAAATAACCTTTGGTTGTAGCATAAAAAATAACTCCAGTGATTCTGGAGTAATTTCAGAAGGAGTCAAAACACGCCAAGAAAGAGTTGTTTTAGGGAAAACAGCTATTGGTCCAAAAAGAAACGATTTATCAACTAAACGAAAGCCAACAGTACTAACTGTACCGATTGCAGACTAAATAGAAAATAATGGTTAAAATAATAAAATATAAAACCAGATGCTCTGCCTCCATATCTTTTGAAAGAAAAGAAACTCTGGAAGAAGGTCCAACATCATTATCACCAAGACGCCCAAGTTCGAAATGAAATCTGATTAAGGATTTATTTTTAAGAAAAATGAGAGCTAAGATCCCAACATAAGAACAACCATGACACAAAACAAATATTTAACCCTTTATTTAATTTTATTAACTCGTCTTTGTTATGTTTAACATCATCCATATCCTTTGTCCATTTCCCATAATAACACTTCTCAAATATTCTCCTATTCCTTGAAAGTAATAATCGAAGATTTTGTAGACGCATCAAACCTGAAATTTTCTCTAAAATTCAAAAATAATATAAGATATTATTAAATAATATGTATTACTACATTAAAATAATATAACAAAAATGAATTTAAATAATCTTTTATAAATTCAGACAAATTGTTTAAAAATAAATTTTTTTATTTTTCATAATTATGAAAATTAAATTATGTAAATAGTATAATTTAAGATGACTACATATTTTATGCTTTAAAAATAATAATCTTATAAAAAATATAAAAGATTAAAGTGGCCCCAGATTTTACAATTAAGCTTAATATTTGGGATTTTGAAACACTAAATCCTTAATGCAGTTTTTTAAGATATAAACAAAGAACTGAAGTGTACTGCGCCATGTGAGCGACATTAAAAAAGATCAGAATTCTGATAGTTAAGAATCAAAATTTTACCAAATAAGAAGTCTTTATAGAATTCTGATACTTTTTTTTACGTTAATGACGGAATAAAATCTTCAACTCATGCCACAAAAATTGGCAATAATGCCTAGCACTAGAAAATAAAAGGCACAAAATTTAAGGCAATTATTTTATTTATAGAAAAAGAATTAATCTTTTTAAGGGATTAACTAGATGGTTATTGCCCTAAATTTACTTACAATCAAAATAACTTTCTATTTGTGGAGAAGATAATTCTCTTTCATTTTCTTTAATATTACAACTTCCACTTCTTTCGTCTTCTTCACGTTCCAATTGCTTAAGTCTTTCTGCAAGAACTTCATTAAAATGTTTGTCATGTTCTGGACTAATAAGATCCAATACTTCTTTTGCATTATTAAAGTAACGTGTATGCAGAGCAATGTTATGATAATCACCTGAACTTTTAATTAAACATTTTTTGTATTAAAATTAAACCATTCATGCAATCAGAGTGTGATGAACATATTCTCCATCCTTTCATTGTAAGTTCAAGAGTAAATGGTTGATCTTAATTTGAATATTAAGATTTAATTAAAAATTAATTGGTCATCAATACGAGAATGTAATTTTAAAGATATTCCAAAATTAAACGAAAATAAAGGAATTCTTTTATTTCTCTTTATATTATATTTAAAAGTTTTTACTTCTATTCAAGTATAAAATTGTGGACTACTGGCCGTAAAAAATATAAAAATAAATACCTTTGTATGTTTTTATATTTACAAAAATTAGGTCAGCTGTTCGAGGAAGTATTTCCGAAACCGAAATTTGCTTAACCTAAAATTATATTGAAATAGAAAAACTAAAATAAAATACGTGTGTGGCTAATTCGTGAACAGCAGCTAAAGCCTCTAATTCCAAAGAACCATATGAACAAGTTATTCGACGTTGACCACGCTCCATTTCTGAATGAAGTTGGCGATTTAAAGTCGCAATGTCCTCAAGTAAAATTGGTGAACTAATTCAACAATATTTTTTTAATAAGCAAAAAAACCCTATGCTTCGGCACTGTCTAATTTTTTGAGATAATGTTCCTTCTGTAGTAAGCGAGTCGCCAAATGTTGTAAAATTAAGTGGTGCTCCAGTAGTTGCTGGACTATGTGCTTGACTGCGACTTGACTGATATAATTTGGCCGCAGATTGCCATCGCTATAAGAATTTTATAAATTGGAATATAATCAAGGCTTTCTTAAGGACAACTCTTACTGATAACCGGTTTATTAGATCATAGACATGTCTTAATAGAGCTTACGTAGTTAGGTATTACCACTACCCACTTGCGGATATTATTTTGCGGATAAATGTACGTAATGCTTTTTTTATAATGCCACTTAACAATTGCGTAAGGTATTGGGAGAATGAATACCGACCTTTTACTCAATCTACGAGTGTCAATTGAGTTTATGACAAAATTTTACATAAAACATACATGCGAATCCTGTTGACGGTATAAGGGAGAAACGCCCAAGGAATCTGCTAGATAATTAGCTTCTGAACCAGAGGTTGCTGGAGTACGTGGCGGTTGAATCAGCTGTTGTGAACTCAGGTCGGTCGAACCAAGTAATTGAGAATTGGCTGAGCAAATACAAGAAGCATTCCCAATGCCAGCAGAATTCATGAAACTTTTCAGTTTAAAAATCCACTAAATTAAATTGATAATTAATTTCTTATCCATACACATTAGGTAAAATATGTATTTTGAAAGAATTATAACGCTAGAAGAAATTTGTAAATATACATCATGTGTATGTTTATAAAAAAACGGCCGCTTGAATAATCCAAAAGGGTAAAAAGCAGGAAAAGTTATAAAAAGGTCAATGAGATTAATCTTCTATTCTATTGATTAAAAAATGAACAAATGTTTGCAACATATTTAAAGAATAAATTTCAAACAACAGAAAATAAATCTTTAATCAAAAAATATTTATAAACAAGATAAAACATTGCTTGTATAAGAGATAAAAAAAAGATTGGAAGGGAAGCAGATTACATATGTGTACAATAAATTATATTTGCTGGGCTGAATCATAATAATTAACAGAGTTTAGTTTTTAGAAATAGAACCTCTTACTTTTATATGTTTTTGAAAATTCTTTATTGACCAAACATGTCACGACTCCGAGAATCTTTAGGCACCTTTGAAGTTGGCTCATCATCCACCGGCTCTTCTTTCTTCACTCTTTTGAGAAGCAAACCTTTGCTGCGAAGAAATTCTTGAATTTTCCGTTCCTTTTTCTTGACAAAATCGATGACTGGTAGTGGAAGTTGCTGTAAAAAATCATATATACAGCTTATTTTTATCTAAAATGGGTGTGTCTTCAACTAGATCACAACTGTGATATGAGTTTCAGAAGACCGCATACCAACAGAACTAGTTCTCTGATACATTAAAACCAACCGCGTGTTCATATGCTGTTGTCCATTCAAAAAATTCGGCGCCATCAATAGGAGAATTTGAGATGCTCTGAAGTCCAACGTCCACATAGGCATTTGAAACATGTCGAAGTGTCAGCTTGCGGTACAACTAAAATCCAGACTTAATTAGTTAAAGATTATAAGTAACCTTATGCTTAATGACATAAGTTCCTATTGGCTCTTTGACTTCGTACTCATCGCTTTCAGTGACTTCAACAATTTGTGCAATCTTAAATAAATTAATATTGTTTTGTTTATGAATAATTAATTACCCCATATTTAACCTGCCCAGTAGAACGTTCATGTCCAAGTACCATACGTACAAAACATCCTTCGAGAAGCGCCTCACCTTCCTTGGCCAAAATAATGTGAATTAGGCGTGAACGACCAAGAATGATATTTGCCAGTTCGCCAGGAGTCTTAATTTCGGAACGTTTAGAAGCATCGCAAAGTGCAGCACGGAGTTCGTCCGCACGCTTTTTAACCCAACTGATAGTAGGCAAGGCTTGCTAAAAATAAAAGCATTGAAGCAATCTAGAAAAAATACAAACTGTTTTAAGTCTAGTATTGTTGTACCAAACATCAAATTCTTCTTGATTAATGGGCTCCACTGCGGTACTTTCAAGAATTCGCTCTGATTGATTATCAACACGGATACGCTTAGCGTATTTAGACTTGCCAATAGGAACCTCAAAAAAATGAATTTAAAAGCTTCAAAACATTATTTATTAAACCTGAGTATCAATAACACCGATGATGCGATAGATTGCGTGAAAAGTCACCTTATCTGTTTTCGTCAGCATTCGAACATAACAGTTCTTGACGAGTTCTTCGAAATTCTCTGCATTTTTCGCAAGTCGAATTAGATTTGCACGAGAAAGAACGACAGGAAGCAGATCTTCAATATAGCGAACCTTAAAATTTAAATTTTTGAAAAATTAACCCTTAAATTTATTACCTCTTCAAAAATGTTGAGACTACTACGGCGATTCATTTTCAATAGAATAATAGGAAGACTAATTGTAAGAACCTAAAAAAGACAATGATATAGAATTTTAACAAAATAAAAACATAACTTTAAACTTTTTATATTATTTATTCTAAAATTACAAAACAAAATGCCAAATTTAATATAAAAAATGCTAGCTTTTAAACATGACAGTATAAATTTGTTTCTTTCAATTCCTCGTTAATAATAAGAACTTACAGGCAAGTCTGTTTCGTTTTATAATGATAACATAGTAATAAATAAGAATTTTAAGAAATTAAATCATTCTTTTATTCAGTTGTTTTAAAATTTAATGTAAAAAATATAGCTAAATATTTAATTCTATATTAATTAAAAATATAATTGTAAGAAATTAATAAAAATATATTGAGCAGATAGAGGTATTTATAATATATATATGTATATAAAATGAAATATTAAATATTCTAAATACTGAAGGGAATTAATTAATTAATAATAGAAATTTAGGTATATATTTTTATAAAGTTAATATTATTAAATTAAAAAAATTGGTTAAAATATTAATTTATATTAATAAAGTGATTTTTAATTATTTTTTAAATTTTATATTCAGGAATTTTAGTTTGCTCTATTTAAATCACTTTATTAATATTTAAATAATTTTTAAATTTCATTTTCTAAATAAAAATATTAAAGAAATACAAATGGGAGAAGAATTTAGGGAAACAAAAAGGATTAAAAAAAATTATATTTTTAATAAAATAAAGAAAACATTTTTTAAGCAAAACAAAATTTTCTAAAAAGAAAAGAAGTAATCGAGCATTATTTTTTATAGATGTCCAAAGCATTTTAAATTTTTTTGGCGAACCTATTTATATAAAAAACATTAAATTAATTTACAAAAAATAGTCTTACAATGTTGATTAATTGAGGGAAATTTTTGTCAGTAAAATGCTCTGTTTGAGGACTTTGTACAATTGCCTCTAATGTTTCCTCATTTACTGGAATAGCATCTTTCTTTGTTGGCTAAAAGTTAAAGGCATTATTTATTGGCAAATAGAATATTATAAATATTAGAATAATTAAATAAACTAACAACAACAGAAACAGAATAAATTTTAAAGCCAAGAGCTTCTGCATGTTTGGCTTCTGAACCTGGATCCTGTCATTTAAATAATTTTAAATATTATTATTTAATCTCATACAGGGCCTTTATTTTGCCATCCATCAGTAAAGACAATCATTATTTTATTTGCAAGTCCAGGTCTTCCTCCTTTATGAACATCAGCTTGTTTTGCACCTTCGTGAATTCCTTGACCTTTAAACAAACAAAAATTAATTTTTTAAATAAATAAATAAAAATAAACTAACCAACAGATGTAAGTCCTCCAATATATTGAACATTATGTATTGCTTTAATTACCTATAAAATAATTAATTTAATTTTAATTAAATTTTACTTCTTCTCCAGTTTTATAAGACTTTAAATCAAAATGTGTATGAGTCTTTCCTGGACTACTAAAAGTTATAAGAGCAACACGTGTATGCCTTGGAGAAACATAAAGTTGAGAAACTAATTGTTCTCCAAGACGAATATAATCTTGATAGACAGGCTGTGTAGTTGTTGAAAAATCAAAAACCTTTTTAATTAAATTAAAATTAAATAAAAAAAAAAGAAAAAGTTATTACAAGAACTAAATCTTGTTCACATCCAGTAAATGGATTAGTGGTTGTAGTAGTTGTAGTAGTAGTTGTTGTTGTAGTTGTTGAAGTTGTTGTTGTTGTTCTACACTTTTCCTGTGCTTCTCGTAATAATTTTCTTGTAACAGCCTCAGCCTGTGTTCTTCCACTTTGCATAATAACATGATATTTTTGTCCAGCAATATCCAATAATTCTTGTCTAAAATATTATTTTAAATTAAATAAAATTAATTAATTTTGATCTTCATGTTTAAAGAATAAACAAATTTAAATAAAAATAATTTTACTACTAAAAATTGAATAAAAAAGGATTTTATTTTCCCTAAATTTTAATATGCTTTTAAGTAATTTTTTTTAAATATAAAGTCCCTTGAATTTGGATAATATGGAGGAATAATCTCCTCTTTAGTTTATTAATTTCTTCTCTCTAAATAAATCTAAAAAATTATGTGACTCTAATGTCCAATTAATAATACGCAAGGTACTAAAAATAATTTATTTTCGTTAAAATTTGTGAGAGAGTATTTGACTTTATTTTTTAATTTTTTACACAAAATTAGTTTCATTGAATTATTTTTTAATTTAAAAACTAATTTATCTTAATTAGAAATTTAATTTAAATTATTTTTATTCCCTTTTAAAATTAATTAATGGACTTTTAAATTTAAAAATAATTTTCAATGCTGTAAAAACATTAATTAAAGAATGCGTAAATAAGAAAAATAATTATTTTATTTTATTATAAAAAAAGGATTACTTAAAATAAATTGTTGACTATTAAGAACCGTTTATTTACTTTTATTTGATTAAACAAAAATAAAGTTTAAAAAAATAAATATTTTTGAAATCTTTTCTTTTTTAAATTAAAATTAATATTCTTTACTAGAATTAATTTAAATTAATTAAAAATAAAAGAAAAACTTACTTATTTGCCAAATGTGGGTCTCCTGTTGCTGCTGCAAACACCCAAGTACCTGGAATTCGTTGTAATTGTTGTGAAGGTTCTTTAGGGTCAACAGCACTTCTTCCATCTGTTACAACCATAACAAGCCTTTAACAAACAGATATTTAAATTTAAAATAAATAAATACGTTGGAATAGTTTTATTTCTTGTTTCCATTAATTTAATAGCTAATTTCATTGCTTCATATGTATTAGTTGTTCCTCCAATTGCTCTAATTTCTTTTACTACTTTTTTAAATTCCTTAATAAATTAATTATTTAAATATTCTTTTTTTTTTTACTTCATTATTTTTTGCAAAATTCCATGGATATATTTCTCGCCTGTAGTGATTACCTGAATAGGTAATCATTGAAACCTTAAATAATTTTTTTTTATTTATTTAATTAAAAAACAAAAACAAACACTATGTGCATGTGGCCCAATATTTAATTCCTCTGAAGCAGCCAATACAAAATCTCTACTTCGATTAAATCCACCAAGAACAGAATCTGACCGATCCAAAATAATCATAACATTTAAATAACAGCTAACAGGGAATATTGTGTCCCCTCTAGGTAATTGAGGAACACCACCACCCTGTTGGGCATTTACTTGTTCTAATGTTGAACTACCAAAAATAAGTAGAAGGAAGAGAACATTGAAAATAAAGGGTAGAAGAAGAACCTTTTTTTTATTAAAAAAAATTGGTTTTCAATTTAATTAATTAAAAATAAATATTAAAAAAATAAAAACTAACAGATTTCATGTTGTTATTGTCTTTAATCATTAATTTACATTGGATCATTGTTGTCAAAAAGAAGAAAACAAAACAATTGGTTAAATAAAAAATGTATTGTTTCACCTATTTTTTTTTCTTCTTTCTAAACTTTTTTTTTTTTTTTTTTTTAATAATTAATTATTAAAAATAAATAAAAAAAATTTTAAATAAATATGCTTTTAATAATTGTAATAGAGAAGAAGAAAAAGAAGAAAAAGTAATAATTAAATAAATATACTTTAAAAAAAAAAATAAAAATTTAGGTCGGAACGGGGAAAATTTTTTGGCCCTTTAATGAAAAAAGAAGAAGAAGAAAAAGAATATATTTTTATTTTTCTTTATTTGGTTGGCGCCAGTCAATCGGGTCGAATCATCGAGACCAACTAATAAAACAATGTAAATACATATATATTTGTGTGAAAAAGACCCTCAAGCAATTGAGGAAAAAAAGGAACCGCTATCAATTAGGCAAAAAATTAAATAAATAAACTGCGCAATAAATAGAGAAGAAGATGGTTGGTGGCCCTAGGTTTTTAAAAAAAAAAAAAAATAAATTAAATAAATAATTTATTATTATTATTCCCGTTTTTTAAAGCTTTTATTGACTATTTTAAAGAAAAATAAAGTAAAATTTAAATATAATAAAAATATTATATTTTTTAAATTATTATTTAGTATTAAGGGCCAATAATTTCCTTAATTTTAAAATAAAATTTAAAATGTCAGAATTTTTATATATTTTGCGTAAATAATAATAAAATATTATTTTGAACATAAAACAACTAAAAATGATGGAAAAGAAGAGAAGAAACAACTTTAAAAAAAAAAAAAAAATGAAGGTTAAGGTAAAATAATGTAAGGAAGAATATAATTGGTATATTTAAAAAATGTTAAAGAATAAAAAAAAATAAAAAAAGGAAGAATAAATAATAAATAAATATTTTTTGATAGAAATTGAACGGTGTTTTTCTTTTAATTATTTTTTATTGTAGTTAAAACAAAAAGGAAGGAAAATATTATTTAAATAGAAGAGAGGAAAATAAACAATAAGAGAAAATAAAAAAAAAATTAAACAAGGGTGGTCGACCTCAATTAAATAATTATTTAATGATTATTTTCTTTTTTTGTTTTTTCTAAAAAGATGTGATATAAATACTTTATTTATTTAATTAATATTTTTATTTTTTTCTTTAATTTTAAATTAATTAAAAATAATAATTAAATTTTTAGGGTTTCCAAGTTTATTTATTTATATTTTAAAGGAACTTTAAAATAAAAAAAAGTATTTAATTATAATAACTATTTTAAGATTATATTAAATTTAAATTAAGGTGGGGTATTTTAAATAGATCAATTTTCAAATTAAAAAGTTTAAAAAATTTAAATTATTTAATGAACTTATGATTTTGTTTTAAAATTAATTTAATGGAATTTAAATTATTAAAATAATAAAAACGCCTTTTGATCTAAAAGAAAGAAAAAAATAATTAATTAATTTGATTTATTTGAGTGAGTTATTTTCAATTTGTTTGAATAATAAAAAGTGTTGTTACCCTTTTAAGAATTAAAAAATAAAAAAAAAGAAAAGAATTTAACCTTGAAAATATTTTTGAATGACCATGAAAAGGGACTGTATTAATTTTAAATATTTATTATTTTAATTTCCAGAAGAAATAATTTAATTATTTTTATCAGTCCTTAAATCTTTTACAAGTTATTTTTTTAAATTTATCTTTAAAAATAATTAAATTAATAAATTAGGGGGAAAATATTTATTTAATTATCAGAATATGTGGAATAAATTATCAGAATTTAAAAAAATAAATAAGAATTATTCTGTTTTTATTTCAGAATTTATTAAAGTGTTTTTTTCAATTACTCAGTCACCATCTTCATCCATTTCTGGAGGCAACATTAATGCACTTTTAATTGATCTACACTTAATAACAGAACGAAAACCAGCAAATTCAACAACATCTAATCGACTATCCTTTCTTTAAAATTATTTTTATTTTTAAAAATAAAAAAACTTAATTTTCATATCCTTGGCAAAGAAAGATTCTTCTAATGTTGTCTAATCAAAACCTATAAATGATCAAAAGCTATATATTAAACCAACTTTCTCTACTACTTTTAAAGCTTTTTTAGATGTTTAAATGCTTTGGACATTAAATTTAAAAATTAAAATTAAATACTCTCCCTTGAATAAAATAAATTAATTTTATTAAATGTGAGAAATGATTCATAAATTATTATCATTAATACAACTATGTGCTGATTTTAATCAAAACAAAATTTTTTTTTATAATTTTATTTTTAGTTATTTTGATTATTTAATTTTTTAATTAAATAAAAAACTTTTTTTATTTTTTTAACTGAATGTCTTCTAAGGCATTTTTATTTATTTTTATATTTTCTATAATTATTATGTTCATTAAATGTTTAATTGATGACCAAATATTTTATATTGGAAATATTTCTTTAATTTCAGAGAATCAGATTAAAAACAAAATAATACCATTAAGTGCTGATTTGACAACAGAATGCTATGGGTAAATTAATTAATTAATTTTCTAAAAATAAGGATTTATTTTAAATAGAGAAGAGAACTTATAAAACTTAAAATAAACAGAGAAAGTTTTAAGTTTATTTTCCTTAATAGAAGGGATATATTAACTGTTAAATCCCTTCATTTCTAAAAAATAAAATATTCAATTATTTTTATAAAATTATTAACTACTATAAATAATAAATAAATACAATTACTACATAACCTTTTTTTAAACAATATATTTTTAAAATTTCAGAATTTTGTTTTGTTATTTAAGTCAACTTAGTTTACCTAATTGGAAATCTACAAAAACTTTTAGAATGAAAAAGAGAGGGGAATATTGTCAAAATGCTTACAATACTATTACTAGAAATAAACATCCAACAAGACTTAAAAATTTAACTTGGCATGGAATAATTATTAATAAACAAGGAATGGACAGTTTGGAAATACAAGCAGATATTTTTCTTAAAAGGTTAGAATTTATTATTGTTTTAATTAAAATTTAAAGTAAAAGGTTACAATTAAATAAATTAATAAAGTTAACTGAATTAAACCAATCTCTATAAAATAGACAAGAAATAAATAATTTATTTAGACCTTTATTTTTACCCTAAATTTCCTTTTTGATTAATAAACCTTTTAATTTTATATTTAAATAGTAAACAAAATACAAAAATTAACTTTTAAGGAAGAAACTGCTTATTAAAGGTATACAACCATCTGAATTTTTTGACTTCCTTTTTGGCCAAAATAAATCTCTTAAAGGTTATTTCTAAATATTTAATAATTTATAACCTCTTTTATTATCAGATAAAGTATTTAATGCTAACGAAGTTGATAAAAATTGGATTAATTCAACCCCAAAAATAAAAAAATTGCTTGATGATTATAAAGCAATATTAGCTTTAAAATTAGATATAATGGCAAAACGTTCTAAATATATTAAAATAAAACCACTCAATAGAGTGTTTATTTATTCTTATGTTGATAGATGTCCAAAGGTAAAATACATATTTATAAAACTTGGAACGTTTAAAATTGTTTAAATGTTTGAATTTTGCCTAAAATAATTAAAACTATACATACATATAAGAAATAAATAAATTACTAAATACCTCTAAATTAAAAAAAATTATAAAAAACAATTTAAAATAAATATTCTTAATTTTATTTATATATTTTTTTAAAGAAATTTATAATAAATTACAAAAATACATATATTCCTTATCAAATGAATACTTTAAATCCAACATGTTCAAGCAGAACAAAATTGTTAATTTTAATTATGTCACGCATTACTGGATTTAAAAATCGTGATGGAATTCGAAAGACGTGGCTAAAGGATGCAGTAAATTTTAAATAAATTTTAATTATTTATTTTTAGGTGGCTGAAACAGTAACAAAATTTTTAATTGCTGATTCACCTTTTAATCATGAAAAATATAACTATGAGGAAACAATTATAGAATTAGAAGCATTAATAGAAAGAAATAAAAAATTACACTATGAACAAATACAAAATAAAGATTTAATTTTCTTACATGGATTTGAAGATATTTATGCAAATTTGCATTTTAAGGTAATTTTATTATTTTAGTTTTAATTAAATCAATCTGATATATACCCCCTTTTTGTAGATTAAGTTTAAAAATCTTTTTCTATAAATAAAAGAATCCTAAAAATTAATTTAGTGGTTAGCAGCACTTCAATGGCAACAGGCTTTTTGTCCTCAAACTAAATGGATAATGAAAACAGATGATGATACAATTGTTCATTTACCAAGACTTAATTATTGGATAGATAAAAAATTTAATAAAGAAATTGAAAAGAATTCAGCCACATATTTTGGTTGGGTAATTTATGGTTCTCGTCCTATAAGAGATTCAAGAAATAAATGGTTAAAAATATATAAAATAAAAATATTTATTTATTTAGGTATGTTTCAGAAAATGATTATCCAAATAACACCTACCCAAATTATTTGCAAGGGGCTACTTATGTAGCTTCTAGGTAATTTTAATTATTTTTATTAAAGCATAGGTTGTGATAAAAGTTAAAGATGGCATACATTATTTATTTATTTATTTTAGTAAAGCAATAAATGCAATAATGCCTTATATAAATAAAGTAAATGGATTTAATATGGATGATGTTTTATTTACTGGCATTTTGTCTAAATTAGCTAATGTTACAATATCAAACCATAGAGAAATGTTTCGTGTTGGTAGTAGAGTATGCATTAATTTGATTAAACTAATTAAAATTAAATTAAGTTGAATGACGAAGAAAAATGTGAAGATAGAGTACCCTATGTAACGGCTTTATATGGTTCTGATAATTTGGAGCTTTTTCAAAATATTTACAATAAATTAAAAGATGTTACATGTCCTTAAATTTGAATCCCAGAATTTTGGGTTCCGGAAATTTGGGTTCCGCGATTTTTTGGAAAGTTGGGTTACAATTTTTCGGAAAGTTAGGATCCAGCGGAACTTTGGGTTCTATGTAAAAAAATTTTAAATAAAAATATAGTAAGCACATTTAAAACAAAAGCTTTATCGGAAAAATAAATTTTAATCTAAAGAATCAAACAGGCTTGGGCATCGATAACCGATAGCCTTAAGGTATTCTAAAGGATTTCTTTTTTCTCTTGTGCGATAGATTTCCATCAGATTTCGATTGGGTTGTATTAGAATAATTGAATGTTTTCCTATTTAAAATCTTCATATTTAACCTTCACTCATCTCTCTATGCTTACTATATTCTTATTTAAATTTTTTACATAGAATTCCGCTGGAACCCAAAATTATAGAACCCAATATACCGTTTTTTTCACATAGAACCCAAAATTCAGCCGGAACCCAACTCCAAAAAATCGCGGAACGCAACTTTCCGGAACCCAAAATTCCGTACACCCTAAATACAATTAATTTATTCCTTTTTATGTACATTTAAAGATTTTCAGTAAAATATTACGGGGTTTCTTTTGTTTTTAATAGTGTTCGGCAAATGATTTTTTTCAATACCAATATCAGTAGTACCGAAAAGTACTGGTATTGGAAAGTAAAGAAAAATAATTCAAATAATGAAGGGGCAAATTTAATTATAGTCGAATTATGATTTTTCATAAAAATTTTGACTTAGCAATTTTTTTTTAAATTTATATAATACTTTGGTGATCTTGAACAATTGGGGCTCCACCCCAAATAATCGCAGGGGCATAGTAAAAACGTGTTTTTAAGGGTTATAGGGCGCTGATTACGAATCTGATATTAGTTTTTTCTTATCACTAATCCATATCATTTTATCACTAATTTTAAAAATCACAGATTTTATCATGGATATTTTCCAAATTACTCAACTTATTAATACGAAAGAATCTGCTATTCAATTTCTACAACAACGTAACATTTTACTGTCTATACCTCCATTATGCCCATCATGTAATCAGCAAATGAGTGAAAATCGTATAGGGAGTGGGTATAGTATTGTCTGGCGCTGTTCGCGCGGGCATCTGTGATTTTTTTTTAATTGATAAAATCTGTGATTTTTAAAATTAGTGATAAAATGATAAGGAGTAGTGATAAGAAAAAACTATTGCACATTACTCATGATAAATATTACCAGGTTTGTTTTTAATTTTATTTTGAAATCTATTTTTTTTATTTTTCAGGTACCGAGGGGTAAAATTCCGTCATATACCCCAGACCAGAAACATAAAAAAAACACATGCAAATGCTTTATTATAGATTATAAGTATAAACTTTTAAGATACTTAAAGAAGAGTCTACAGAAATTGGTGATGAACAAAATGAATGGGTTGATACACACCATTTCGATTTTGAAACAAATTACGTTCCTAAAGAGTTAGAGGAGGATGAAAGTAAAAATGAAAATTCAAAAGAAGTAAACGAAGAAGAAGAAGAGGAAAATGATTGTGATGAAGGTGAAGCCATTGATTTGGATGAATATTTATCTAGTGGTTTATTAGAAGAAGAAGATCCTGCTAGGTCTGTAATTTGTCGATTAATAATCTTAAACTAAAAACCATTAATAAATTTGCCTTTTACTTTACTGCAAATTATTGAATATTTTAATCAAAAAGTTGTTATGAGTTCTAATTCAAATAATGAAAGGGACAATTTAATAATAGCTTAATTATGATTTTTTATAAATATTCTGACTTGGAAAATCTATTCTAAAATTAATACTTTTAATTTTTATTTATTTTCATTACATGAAATTATATTTTAGATTTGTTTTACAACGCAACCTTACAAAAGATGATGACTCTTCTTCTAATAGTTTATTAAAAACAAGAAGATATGATTTGCATATTACTTATGATAAATATTACCAAGTTTGTTTTTAAATTTTATTTTTGAGTCTATTTTTTTATTTTTCAGGTACCAAGGTTTTGGCTTGTTGGTTACGATGAGAATGGCTCTCCTTTAGCAGTTGATAAAATGAAAGAAGACTTTTCTCAGGTTAAAACTCATTCTACTAAAGAAGTCTAGGCTGTTCTTTAGTATATGGGGTCCGAGCTCGGGAAACGTAATATATACCAATCGATTCCTCTTTTCGAGCTGAGCACGAATATATAAGAATTTCTTGCGGGAGGCGAATACTCGCTGAGATACAGGTCCCCGAAATTCGAAAAAGCAAAGGGGGGAGTAAGCTCATTTTTGGGTTGAAAAATTCAAAAATGAGTATGATAGCTCATTCGAAAGAGCTCTGCGAGCTGAGTCGAACTAGCCCAGAACGAGGTCGAACAAACGACTTTGAGCCGAGTTACAAGTCCCTGAACTTCTAAAAACAATAGGGGGAGTAAGCTCCTATACATAAGTGATGATTTCGCTGCCCTAAAATTAGTTAACTGAATTTGCTAAATTACTATCATCGTCGAAAAAAGTTTTTGCCGCTGCGGAGGAAGCAGGGCATGTCGAGCGGAACGACGGCCGCCGCGAGCGAAGCGAGCACGGCCGCAGCGAAGCACGGCCATCGTGTAGCGAAGACCATGCCCTGCCTACCCTCCGTAGCAGCACAAAAACAGTTTTTCGTACGCAATTCAATCCAAGACTTAGCTTACTCCTCATAGTTTCCAATTTTCAAGGACCTGTATCTTACTCCCCCCTATTGTTTTTAGAATTTCAGGGACTTGTAACTCGGCTCAAAGTCGTTTGTTCGACCTCGTTCTGGGCTAGTTCGACTCAGCTCGCAGAGCTCTTTCGAATGAGCTATCATACTCATTTTTGAATTTTTCAACCCAAAAATGAGCTTACTCCCCCCTTTGCTTTTTCGAATTTCGGGGACCTGTATCTCAGCGAGTATTCGCCTCCCGCAAGAAATTCTTATATATTCGTGCTCAGCTCGAACAGAGGAATCGATTGGTATATATTACGTTTCCCGAGCTCGGACCCCATATACTAAAGCGACCCCGAAGTCTATTTAGAAGGGTTTACTTAGCACTACCTAATTAATTAAAAAAACACAAAAATATATCAACTTTTATTTACACATATGCATATACAAATATTAGTTTTAGTGAAATAACAATAATCCATACAATATGTACAAGGAAAATTGGGGAACTATATATATATATATATTTGGGTCAATTGGATACAACAGTAAACGTGATCATCCAGATCTTATATTTTCGTAGTGCTTGACCTTATCCTTCTCGTCCTTCTTGGCGTCATCCTTCTTTTTGTCCTTCTTGATGTCATCCTTCTTTTCGTCCTTCTTGATGTCATCCTTCTTTTCGTCCTTCTTGATGTCATCCTTCTTTTCGTCCTTCTTGATGTCATCCTTCTTTTCGTCCTTCTTGATGTCATCCTTCTTTTCGTCCTTCTTGATGTCATCCTTCTTTTCGTCCTTCTTGATGTCATCCTTCTTTTCGTCCTTAGGAGTCACTGGAGCAGGCATTTGTGCAGATGCCAACCCTGACGCTGGTTGACTGGCAACTGAGAAGGATGGAGGAGCCTGTTGGGACTAAAAAACATGAGTTAAAGCTTAATAGGTTTAAACATACGGTTTCGCTGGCGGCCAACGCGAATCCTGGTGGTTTTAGTTGACGAGGGGCCGCTATTGCTTGGTCCTTTGCTCCGTTTGTTGTTGTTTGATTCGAAGCAGAAGTTGATGGAGTAGTGGTTGTTGTAGTAGAAGCAGCTGCCTTTGCCACTTTTTCAGGGTCCTTTGCTCCGTTTGTTGTTGTTTGATTCGAAGCAGAAGTTGATGGAGTAGCGGTTGTTGTAGTAGAAGCAGCTCCCTTTGTTGATGCTGATTGGTCCTTTGTTCCACTTGTTGTTTGGTTTAGAGCAGAAGTTGATGGAGTTGCGGTTGCTGATGTAGTAGAAGCAGCTGCTTTTGTTGGTTGGTCATTTCCTCTACTTGTTGCTTGATTCGGAGCGGACGTACTTGTCCTTGGACCAATATGGACACTTCGAGCAGTCTGCATTGGTGAAGCCTCTATCGCAGTAACGTGGCGCACAATATTGGGATTATTGTCCTGAACTTAGACTTATAATTAACCTATAACCGTAGAAGAAACTGACCGTGTTTGTGGTGCGATTGTGATTGTGTTGATGATTCCGCGCATTGGCGACGATAACATAACTGTTGGCGAATCCAAACGTGATGCGAATGCGACTCTGGCAGGTGTAAAAACGTCCAATTGAGAACTGATGAATTTTTAAAATTATTATAAAGATGATTTACCGCGCATCGCCAGTATTCGACCGTGCCATGACGACTGTGATGCCGAGAATTTATGCGCCAATTATTTACTTCAGAGTTCCACCAGCCTCTGAATTCACCCCAGCCGGCAAAACGCCGGGTCTCTCTGTAGTCGTTGCGTAACGAGTTTCGTCGACGACCACCGAACATTGCAGATATGAAGAAAAAATAAATTTTATTCGATTAGCGTTGTAATAAAAAAGATTGTACCTGAAGCCTTAGTAGACAGACGAGATGGTGATGAGTTGATGGAAGTTGATAAGAAAGTTTAATTCGAGGCTTTTTTATAGTATTTTGAAACCCTATTAATTTTGGTCAAGCAGACTTGGAATCAGTATATAAGCCAGCAATAATATGATAGTTTACAGGCCAGTCTTCAACGCCTATCAAGGCGATCACAACACCTATTGATGTTCTGCTTTATCCAATGGGGCTCGACAACATTGGATAACAAAGTTTTCGATGTTATGTTCTTTGCCGTTGCTAGTTGCCATTCTCTGTCCTCGATCTACCAGAACAGTTTGAAGCTGGATTTAGAAGCTTATGCCGATGAAGATGTAACGGGATCGGGTAATCCTGGAGTTTACTGGTCCCTAAAAAAAAGTCTCAAAATGTCCATTTTATTTCGTTTTTTCCTCTAATAATAGGTTTTCGCATATGCTGAGCTCGAATCTGATGTCAGATTTATCATATGACATCATCTAATCTATGATTTTTTATCTAAGATTTTTTCAAAATTTTTTTTAATTTTATATTTTTTTGCTTTCCATCTATTATAGCTTCTATTTAAATTATTTATAGATATATTTTAATTTAGCAGAGAAATGTTGGCTGGGTAATTAGATGAATATTGTTGGAGGCAAACCAACGGAAAAAAACACTTAATGCATTTGATAATATATTAAACCAGATTTCCGAATATTATGTTGTTAATGCGTAAGAATTCATTTATTTTCATTGTACATCATCATTCAAATTGAATTTAATAAAAATTTTGAAAAAATAAAAAAAATTTTGAAAAAATCTTAGATAAAAAATCATAGATTAGATGATGTCTTATGATAAATCTGACATCAGATTCGAGCTCAGCATATGCGAAAACCTATTATTAGAGGAAAAAACAAAATAAAATGGACATTTTGAGACTTTTTTTTTAGGGACCAGTAAACTCCAGGATTACCCGGGATCGACACTTGGACGGGATAAAAATTCCTTTGTTAAGCTTTGCTTAAGCAGTCGATGAATGACGCCAATGTAGAGCTCAATAGATGATTTGAACTCATTTTATTGACGGCATGATAATTTCAATGACATATTGTTGCTGTCTCCCTGTCGCCAATAAAGACCTGTGTCTAAATGTTTTCGATACCTATCTGCAATTATGTTAAACTTTTGCTATAGCCCATATTTTCAGAGGCTTTTGCTTTCCTTTTTTAAAAATTTCGGATTAATTTAAACTTTTAATTCTTTAAAGGAGCATGCAGACAAAACAATAACTTTAGAATCTCATCCACACATTTCTGGCTTAATTTTGGCTACTATTCATCCCTGCAGACATGCGCCTGTAATGAAACGATTGATAGAACAATTTCAGGAAAGTGGGAAAGAATTACTTGTTATTGATTATTTGTTTGTTTTCCTCAAATTTGTACAGGTTTATATTTTATTTTTGCCTTAAATTAAATTTTTTATTTTGTCTAGGCCGTAATTCCAACAGTCGAGTATGATTACACTCGTTCAATTCACTTTTGATTTTTTTAATTATTTGTACTACATAAATATAATTATTTTTGTTATTTTTAAATTAAAAAAATTGAATTCTTTAGCGTAAGAATTTTTAAAATTTTATTTTTTGGATAATATTTTTTGTTGGTAAATTTAATTAATAAAAATTGTTGAAATAAAAAGCTGACAGTTAAAAAAGAAACAAAAACAATTACTTTTCCTTTATGTGAATATCAACTGTAACTTTTACATCTACACCTAAATTAGGTGACCGAACCTTTCGTCACTGAACCATCCGTCACCGAACCTTTCGTCAAAACCTTTCGTCACTGAACCAACCGTCACTAAACCATCCGTCACTGCACTTTTCGTCACTAAAGCAAAAAAAAAAAAAAAAGCAAAAATTAACACTGAAATACGTACAAGGAAAACGCATATCTGGAATTATTAAAGAGATTCTTTAAAAGATAAACTTTATGAATAGAATAAAGTAAAATAACATTAATACTAAACATACATAAAATAAATAAAAGACAAAAATATACCATAAATGCTCTAATACAAGCCCGTCTAACGGAAGCCCGTCTCTAATATAAGCCCATCCAAAGTGACCATTTGAAAAATATAGGCCCAGGACTAATATAGAGCTTTTACGGTAATAAGAAAACAAAAAGTATTGTGTAAATATTAATTTTATTTATTATTTCATTTACAATTTTTCTTAAAGGTTTAATGGCTAATTTTGGCTCATCATCATCAGAAGAAGGCCGAATTAGTTCATCCTCTTCTGAGGAAGTTGAGGATCTGCTTCAATTTGTTGGAGTAAAGTCGAAAAAGGTTGGATGATCACTGCTAACTAGAGATGGGTGGATATCTTCGTACCATTTCATATCATTTAGCAACCATTTAAAAGTGATGAAATAGAATACTTAATAAAACTCAACCTATACTTTCTAAGAAAGTTATTTGTTTTTAAAAATATGAGTTTAGTGACGAAAGGTTCAGTGACGGATGGTTTAGTGACGAAAGGTTTAGTGACGAAAGGTTTTGACGAAAGGTTCAGTGACGAAGGGTTTAGTGACGAAAGGTTAGGGAACCCCTAAATTAGGCTGATAAATATAAAGAAGAATGAAAGGGATTTATAACTACCCTTTTAGTTTAACGAAATGGTCAGTAAGCTTTATTTAAACTCTAAAAAACATTTGGTTTACTTAAAAATCAACTTCTTGAAGAAGCACAGATTTATTGGCGATATGTTCATTTAATTATTACCTGTGGAAGAAAGTTTAAAATATTTTTATAAAGCTTTTTTCTTTTAAAAAAACTTAATTTGAAATTAAAGCTCACTTTTTATTTATTATTTAAACTATGACTGTCATAATTGTAAGTTTTATCGCTTCTTATATTGGAAATTTGTTTTTCTGTTCCACGTCTTTCTCGTCTCTTCATTTTTTGAATTAAAAAATGCTGGAACCTTTTTGGCTTCTTCTTATTAGAAAGAAAATAATTATTCGGAACGGGCCTGTTGAGTACCGCCAGTTAAGTCCCAGCGAACTTTAGGATACTTTAACTAAAGTACGGTTTGGTATAAAAAGTTTCTTTTTGTACTATTAGATAGAGAATGAAAAGGCTACAAAATACCAAAAACTCATAACCATACGATAAATATAAAAAAAGTTACGGTCTAAAAACTTAAGAAAATTCTATTTTTCGGAGGTTTTTCGACCGTAACCTTTTTTATATTTATCGTATGGTTATGATTTTTTGGTATTTTGTAGACCTTTTCATTCTCTATCTAATAATACAAAAAGAAACTTTTTATACCAAACCGTACTTTAGTTAAAGTATCCTAAAGTTCGCTGGGACTTAACTGGCGGTACTCAACCGACCCCAACCGATAATTATTGTCCCTTGGCCATCATATATATATAAATAAACAAATTATAAGCAAAAAAAGCTTTTCTTTTTATCAATTTTTTTATTAAAAATAATATGGAAAAATTGAAAAATAAAAATTTAATTATTTTAATTTTTTCAATTCTTTGTTGTTTTTTGGCGGTAAATGCACGTTCAGGTGATTAAATAATTTAAGAAAAATTTATTTTTTAATTAGTTAATTTGCCCAAAAGAGGTGCCAGTTTGGAAATTTTACAAACAGATGAAAGATGGCCTTCAAAGTTTTTACCTCAAGTAAGCTTAAAAAATATTCTTTATCTTGAGAGCTTAATTTAATTTAAAAATATAACAGGGAAAAAATTAAATATTAACCAAAGTTTTGATTTTTTTACTTCAATCTCTGCACTTCTTTTCCTTTTTTTTTAAATTTTATTTTAAGGTCTCCATTTAATTATTTTTTTAATTCATAAATTTAATTTAATTAAAAAAAAATTTTCTATTTTATTGTTTGTATTAAAAAAAGGAAGATTCACCCTTTCTTTTCTTTTAGAATACTTTTTACCTTTCTTTTTAATCATTTTTCGCAAATTTTACTTTTTTCCTTTTTTTTCTTTATTTTTATATTTTATTGTAAGGATGTAAAAAAGAAAGATATATATTCTATTAATAATTGGTTTTTACAAATTGTGCTCGCAAATTATAAAAAAATATTTATTTATTTTACACATCATAATATAACAAAAGTGGAACATTTTATAACAATTTGGAACTCTTTTTAAATCGTTTTTTTGCATTTCATAGGAAGGGAAACCCAAAGGTAGGGACAAACACAAACTTATTGCCTAAGGGTTTTTCCCCAATCTTTTTGAAAATTTTAAAGAATTCGAGTATTTTTATATTTAAACAATAAAAGAGAGAAACCCAAAATATTGAAGAAGAAAATGAGGAACAATTAGGCGTTTTATAAAGATACAATTGAAGTTTACAAAAATATAAAAAATAAAGATACAATTAAAACAAAAAATTAGTACCGAATTGTCCGCACCTATCTGTCCTCTTCAAATAATAAAAAATTAAAAAGTCCATAAATAAGACAAAATGCCAATATAGAAAAATAATTTTTAATTTTATTAAAAAAATCAGTTACTCAAAGGCCTACCCTCCGTAGCAGCACAAAAGTTAATTTAAATCCAAAACTTAGCTTACTCCTCATAGTTTCCAATCTTCAAGAACCTGTGCCTTACTCCCCCCTATTGTTTTTAGAATTTCAGGGACATGTAACTCAGCTCAAAGTTGTTTGTTCTACTTCGTTCAGGTAGTTCGAATCAGCTCATAGAGCTCTTTCGAATGAGCTATCATACTCATATTCGAATTTTTTAACCCAAAAATGAGCTTACCCCCCCCCTGATTTTTCGATATTGAGGGAGCTGTATCTCGGCTCAAAGTTGTTTGTTCGACTTCCTCCACCCCTTATTCGACTCAGTTTTTCAAGAGCTATCGAATGACACCTTACATGGCCGGATTGAACCACAGACAAAATACCTGTTATACTACCGGAAATTCGAATTCTTTAGCATAATAATTTTAAATCGTCAATATTAAATAATGAATTGGTCATTTAATAACAAGGAAGAATTTCTTAAATCTTTTTATTTCTTTATGAATTTCTTCCAAATAAACCCAAAGCATTGTCCATTAACTTCCCCAATTCGGGAGTCAATTCACTATTTAATTTCCAGGCAAGTTCACCATCCTTAGCAAGTTGGTGTAAATTAGAGAAATCGCTTAGATCAACAGTCCACAAATATGCCTAAAAATAATTAAATAAATTAATTAAATCTGTTTACCTCAGTCCAGGCATTGTCAGTGTCCTGCGGCCATTCCGGCCATTTATCTTCTAAAATTACTTTTCCATTCTGAAAATTCTCTCCATTAACAACAGCTATATTTCCATCTCTTTGTCCAGGTAAAAGACTAGTTTTACAACTAAGTGTATGTATATCTGGATCAGGAAGTCCAAGTTGTAATAGCAATTGGGCAAGGAATTCATCAACTATTTGAGGACTAGGAGAAAGTGCCCAACGTGAAGGAAGTCGACCAGAAGGAAGTTGAACTAATATCTTTTAAATGAAAAGAAGACTTTAAAATAAATAAAATATTAATTAATTAATTAAAATAAATAAATAACATACATTAAAACATTTTTTGTCAGAATCTCCATTTTCATTACTTGAATTACTAGAAGAATAATCATCATTACAACGTTGAAAAAGAGCATATTGTAATAAAATATTTGGACCAAAACGGGGAAAATTTCCACGACCTGCTAAACCACAACGTCCTTTTGGATTTAAAGGTAATCCATTCCCATTTAACATAATTCCTTCATCATTTAAATCTATTCCTTTTTCAATTAAAGATAAAAATTGAGAAAGCCTTTTCTGTCTCCATTGACGACCAATTTCCAAAATATTTTGAATTGAAGCATCTTGAACATATTTTTGTAAATCTATTGGGAATTGATCAATAGGTAAAGAATAATTGTTAGGACGGTAATGAGGCAACAATTTAAGCCAATTACGATGTGAAGGATTAACCTAAAATAATTTTTAAAATTAAAATTAGGGGAATATTTGACCATAAAATTAAAATATAAAAAATACTTTTAATCTTCTTGTTGTCCCTTCAATATATTCCCATTTTGTTATTTCCTTTTCTGTTAATAATCTTTGTGTAAAAGAATTAAAATCAAGTAAAAGGCTTGTTTTATCATGCTCAGTTTTTTGATTATGTTTAAGTTCCACATCTTTTTTATAAATTTTATTCCATATTTTAATAGCTAAATTACTCCAAAAACCACCGTTATGACGAAAACTTTGTACCTAAATTTTGTTTTTAAAAAATTAATAATTAAATAACTGAAGGATTTTTGAAGACTGTGCAATACTTTCTTTTAGTAAAACTTTGTTGGGAATAATTATTTAAATTAATATATTCATTGTTACAGTTATTTTGTGAATAACAGGAAAAATAATCAGAAGAAGCACCAAATCGACAACAGGCAAGAATTACAAGGAAAAGAGGTGTTAAAGGAGGAGGTAAACAAGGCCGTAAACTTTAATAATATTTAAAAGTAAAATTAAAATAAATTTAACCTAAAATTAATTGCTAAAGCATAACGTTGACTTATCCAAATTTCTTTAATATTTTTCTTTTCTAATTTCCATGCAGAAATAATAAGAATTGTTAAAAATATTGGCCAACAAAATAAATGCATAAAATCCAAAAATTCTATAAGAGAAA
Organism: Meloidogyne exigua; assembly: GCA_018905775.1. NCBI lineage: Eukaryota > Metazoa > Nematoda > Chromadorea > Rhabditida > Meloidogynidae > Meloidogyne > Meloidogyne exigua. The sequence continues at coordinate 1,477,537 of JAGUQR010000004.1, read as the reverse complement.
GTTTAGCAATCCAATGTTGGGATGGACAACGTGGATTAGCATATCCACCTAGTGATTGACAAAAAGGTTTATTTTCAGGGAGAAGTTGACGTTGACATTCAGAAGATTGATGTAAAACATCTTTAAAGGAAATTATTTTAAAGGTATTTAAGAGTACAGAGAAAGAAAAGGTTTAATAAACTTACTCAAATCTGATGTAAATAATTGTTTAAATGTCCAAATATAAGTTTCACTTAAAACTGTAGGTTGAGAACTCAGATCAGGAAATAAAGTTGCTTTTAAAATAACTGTTGAAATAATTAATAGTAGATAATAAAGTAACAAAAAAGGGAATAAAACTTTAAAAGCCAATATTTTAATTTTAACAAATAAAGGTCCAATTATTGAAGATAAAGGAGCATAAATAAATAAAGTTCTAATAAATTCATAAAATAGAAAAAGTGCCCAAAATATTCGTAATTCATATAATAAAGAAGAAGAAATTAAAGAAGAAGAACGACGCCCAATAGAAGAATTATTATTATTAGTTTTTGTTGTTGTAATTATTAAACGAATAATTAAAAGTAAAAAAAAGAAATATTCCATTTAAAATTATATCAAATAGTAAGGGTAAACGTTTTCCATGAAAATTAATTAATTGACCCCAACAAATAAATACCTATGAAATTAAAAAAAACATTCATTTTAATATTGTAATAATTAAAAATAACTTGAAATAAAAAGAATTTTTTCGAGTATATTAAATCTACAAACTTAAAAATTATTAAATATTTATTTATTACATTTAATTTTTTAAATCTTTTAAAATATATTTCTTTAAAAAAATAATTGTTTTTTTTTCTTGGAGAGTCTAACTTTGTTAATAACTAAAAACTACCCAAATTGACTCAACAAGCCAACAAAGGGCCCATAACCATAAAAATTGTTCAATCCATCCAGATATAAAACATCCAGGTTGAGAAACTGACCAACAAAGAAAAATCAAATAAATTAGCCTAAATGCTAATGACAACCAATATTTAACTATTGGAGTGCTATAAAATAATGTTAAGGTTTTTGGAATAGTAACAAATGGAAGAAGTAAAGAAACACGTGGAGAAAGAAGTTTAGTAAAACTATAAGCACCACCGTTGATTCCTTTTGCACCGACAGAATTTGAACCAAGTAAAAGACGACTAGAACGACTTTGCCTTTAAAAATATAAAATATTAATTGGAACTATTATTTTACCTTCTACTCCTCTCAGAAAAGCTTCCACTTCCCCCTCCATCACAAAACATAAGTGAACGCCTATCTGGACTAGGACGTCGACTTCCCAAAGCATCTATTTGTTTAAATCTCTGTCCTGTTGAGGATAACAAGTTACGAGACTGATTTTGGGTTTTACGATCTATTTCAACCATTACTGTTCTGTTGTCCTCTATTGAACGCAGTTGTGATGCTGATGGTAAAAATGAGTCTGTAACAGTACTGTTATCGTTTGTGTTTAACTGAAAATAGAGGAAATTTTAATTTATTTTGAAGAAAATATTCTAGTCTATAGTCCATAAAAGGAAATGTTACCAAGTAATTTTTAAAAGTTTTTAAACTAATTTCTCTTATTTTAATTTATACTTGATTAACAGGATCTGTTTCATCAATCCCTTCATTTCCAATATTTACAGCATCAACAGGCATTATAATTCCAGAGTTGGACCTTCTATCTTCAATTATAACCTCTCCTCTTCCTCCTATAGGGCAACCAAATTGTGTACTATGTATGGAGTGAATACTGTTAGCAGAAGATGAACGAACATTACAAGGAAAACGCCTATCTTCTAGCAATGCAACTGTTGGACTTAATTGAAGTTTAGAAGTTTCTTTTGAACGTTGTAGTAATGAATTTTCCTTTAATTATCACAACCAAATTTTATATTTTTCTTTAAATTATTTATTACCTGAACAACAGGACGAATCCAAAAAATAACTGGAAAAACAAATAATGAACTTAATAAAATTTTAATCCAATCGGGAATTATATAAAAATTAGTAATTGTTTGCATATTAATTTGCCCATAAAGAAAACATTGAATCCAATGTTGACAGCATTCGTGTAAAATAAAAGCATCAGAATTTGTCTAATTTTAGAATTAAATATTTTTAAATAAATTAAATTAATAACCTCAAAGGCTAATTGAATTAAAGTCAACTTTCGATAAGCAGAAGGTAAAGGACGGCATAAAGAATTAAAAGCTTTTGATTGATTTTTTTCTTGTGCAGAATTAAGTAAATTTAATGAAAAATTGATTAATTGATTGGAAAGTCTTCTTAATGATTTTTTATAAAAAATCCATTGATTACATTTATTTGATAATTGTTTTGAACATTTTGCCAAAATAATTGAAAGTGCAATTGGTTCATTTGAATGAGCACAAAAAAGTAAAACAGTTTCTGTTTGAAGTAAAAATAATGACCAAAAAGAAAATATTCTAAAAGAAATGTCTAAATCCTTATTTTGTAATTTTGTTGTTTTTGTTACGAATAATTCAGGCAAAAAGAAATTATTACAAAGGCCATCAGATAATTCTGTCTATTTTTTAATTTAAAAGCTAATTTTTAAATTAAAATTAAATTACCACAAATTGATTAAATTTAGAAGCAATATCATTATCTATATAATCCAAATATTTTAAACCAAGAAAATGATCAAGAATTATAAAATTAAAAAAATGCTTAAAGAATAGATTTAATATATTAAGTATATAATTATTTACTTTTTCTTCACTTTTATTTGCCCATTTTATTAATAATTCTGAATTTATAGGTAAAGGAATATTCTGAGCTAATAAAGAAGACAAAATATTTAAACGTTCTCTTTCAGGTAATGTTAAAGAAATTAAAAGAAATTCAAAATATTGTTTTTCATTAAATTGGCCTTCTAAACGTATAAAATTTAAAGGAGAAGAAGTTCCTAATTTACAAGCTAATTCTAATGGTTTAGCCCATTCATTTACTTCAGGAGCACTTCTAATAAGTAAATCTAAAACCTAAAAATATTTTATTTTTATTTTTAATTATTTTTAAATTGCCTCTTCTCCAATTTTATCTAAATTATGTGCAGGTAAAAAAGCAAGTAATGAATGTTCAGATGTTGAAACAGTTAAAAGAAGTTGAAATAAATTATTCTTAGCTTCTAATAAATTAAAATAAATACTATTAACTACTAATATTTACCTATAATTTCACTTTCCACATAACGACCGGAAGTTGCTAAAGCTACCATACGCAACTCTCTTTCTAACCAAAATTCAAAAGAATTATGTTCAAATACAGAACTTTGAAAGAGAGAAAATGCTGATTTTAGAACAACACATAATTCACTTATGTCCTTTATTTAAAAAAATTTGAATTAATTATTATCTAATATAATTATGTTTATTTCTTAAATAATTAATTTATTTATTTATAACCCTACTTGAACAACAAGTGAAGGAACTCCACATTGTGAATAAATAACCAATTCTAATAAAGAAGGTAAAGTTATTCCACAAAAAATTAACAAAGGTAAAGGTTTTCTGTCATTTGACAATGAAGAAGAAAGAAGAATAGTAGTCGGTGGTTGTGAATTTGAAGCAGAAATTGTTGGAGTTTGTGAATGTGATAAAGAACCAGAAACTGAAGATTTTTCTTCTGGAACTCCAATTAATAATGCTTTAAATGTATTTTTTTTGAAATATTTAAATTTTACCTGGAGGAGGCATTGACAATTTTATAGCAGTACATGCACGGAATAACATCATACTTTTCTCAGTTGGGTTATTTTTATTCCAAATAAGATATAGAGTATTAAGTCTAGAATCAACCATATGAAGAGAAGGTTCTCTTTTTATTAATGAAAAATTGGTGGTTTCTTTAGTTGAAATATTATGCTTAAAGAATAAAAAATCTTATTATACATATAAAAAAAGTTTGTTGTCTATTAAGGGGAGAGAAAGTGAGGATTTTGAAGTATCTAGACGTTTAAATATATTAAAAATGTATTACAATATTTGCTGAATTAATTCCAATTAATAAAGTCTCCTCAGGGTTATCTCTTTGTAAAAGAGCTGAACGTAATGCTTTTGAAGCAGTATAAGCTAGGGGATCATTATGTTCTCCAGTGGTTATTACCCAAAGACCACAACATCCATAAAGCCTATTAAGACCTCTTTCAAGTCTTTCAGAGTTCTAATAATTTTTAAAAAAATTTATTTAATTTTAAAAATTAAAAACTTCAAAACTAAAAGAATTTCCAGTACCAACAAATGAAATTAATAATTCAGGAACTCCTTGGTCTAATTCATTAGCTGAGGCGGCAAGTCGACTAAAGAAAAATAAATTTATGTATTAGTGTTAAAATCCAACTAGACACCTATAAATATGTTTTACAGCCTGTGGAATTTGTAATGGAGAAGGAATATAAATTGCTGGGCAATGTTGAATAACATTTTCAGTTGTACTACCTCCTACACCCCATTCTGCATCAACTGAAATACTGACTATATTAGTATGGATGAATTCATTATTATTAGGTGAATGTTGAATATTATTAGCTAGGGATGTCGGAATATAAATATCTTCTTCTTCATCCATAAAAAATAAAAGCTATTATTAATAAAGTTCTTGTCAATTAATTAATTTTTTGATTTCCGGTTATTTACTAATAAATTGTTTGTGATATATGGTGTAAATAATGTGAGAAATAAAAGGTAAAAAATAAAAGAAATTAGGGGTTTAAATGTTTTTGAACTAGAGCTTTGATTGATCAAATTATCGCTTTGTCAGGTGAAGACAATCAAAATTGTTTGCGCAAAAAAAGAATTGTTGAAGATATTTTGTAATCAATAATTGAAAAATTGATATGTCAAATAAGATGTGAATCAAAATTCTCATATTTATTTTAAAAATATTCTTGATTCGTGAAGTAACGCATTTAGGTATTTATTTTTGTCGGTATAGTACATGGGGTCCGAGATCAGAACATATAATATATATAATTCGATTCCTCTTGTCGAGCTGAGTACGAACATATAAGAATTTCTTGCCGGATGCAAATACTCGCCGAATAACAGGTCTCAAAAAGCATATGGGGGAGTAAGCTCATTTTTAAGTTGAAAAATTCTAGAACGAGTATGATAGCTCATTAGAAACAACTCTGCGAGCTGAGTTGAACTAGCCCTGAACGAAGTCGAACAAATGTCTTTGAGCTGAGTTACAGGTCCCTGAAATTCGAAAAACCATAAGAGGGAGTAAGGTACAGATCCTCGAAAATTGGAAAACTACATGGGGTTAGCTAAGTTTTGGATTGAAATTGCGTGCAATAAACTGTTTTTGTGCTGCTATGGAAGGTAGGCAGGGATGGTCTTCGATACACAATGGCCGTGCTTCGCTTTGGCCGTCGTTCCGCTCGAAATGCCCTGCTTCCTCCGCAGGTACTTTTCTACAATAAAATATTTCTTAAGCATGCAAAAAATTCCGTTCAGACTGGAAATATTATTTGATTCACTCGAATGACACAATTCGATAAAATTTAAATAGGTCAAATCCCTTTTCCTTGGCGTATGCTAAAGAACGTAAAACAATAAAATTTTTTATTCAAAACAATAAATAAATATTTTGTATATTCAAACAATCTTATCTCAATACTCACTGTAATGAGTTTCATAAAATTCTATTATCAATAGAGGGTATTTCTTCCTCATGAACCTCGAAGGCAAAAATTCAGCTTTTTCAGTGCCAGCATATTTGACCATGTAGAAGATCTTAAAAATTTTTAAAAATTTACGAAAATAAAAATGAGCCTAAACTCACTAAATGGAAAAACACCAAATTTTGATAAAAAAAAAAACTATCTAAATTTGAAATTTTTAACTTATAGCGGGTTTTTTCTCGTGGTTCGACACGGACAAATGTGGTGTCATTCGAGAACTCTTCGAATTTAGTCGAACTAGAGGAGGATGGTGTTGATACGACAATTAGTGACCGAGTTACAGACTTCTGAAAGTTGAAAAAGTGAAGGGGAGTAAGCTAAATTTTGAAAGGAAAGGGAACAACGAAGAGGAATAGAAAGAAAAAGAATAAGTGACATGAAAAGAAAATAAAGAAGATTAGAAGGAAAAAGAAAGGGTGGAAGGAAGAGAACAAAGGGACTTTACGCACGAACTGGGGGTTTCAGCCCCTTGTCAGCTTTTTTTCCCCCCTGTCCGGGTTCTACCCCCTTTCTGCCACTTTTTGGAGAAAATCACTTTTTGGCAAAAAATAATATCCCTCAGTTTTTCAATTTTCTGAAGTCTGTAACTCGGTCCATAATTGTTGTATCAACAACATACTCCCTAACCCATATACCCCAATGGATTTAATACCTGGTCATTCATTCTTGCTGACCCAACAACTGCCTCAACAGGTCCCAGCGGCATTGCAGTTTCCACCCGTTTTAGTCTCTTTTTGAAATTGTCTACTAATTCAGGGCAATCAAGATTTTCTGCAGGCTCCCTAAAATATAAAAAAATAATATTTATAATATACATAATAAAAGCGAAGGACCAGGATAAATGAACATGGCTATGGAAAAGCCTCTTATGTTGACATTTGGAATTTTTCGAAATTCGAGATTTTCCTAGATTTGTCCTGCGGGATCTTGTCTCGGTTTTAGTTCTTATAAATAATCTCGGTTCGGGATCTCGGAAAAGTAATTTTTCCGGTCTCTAATACATACATGTAATGGCTGTTCTTTAGTATACGGGGTCCCAGCTCGGAACATGTAATACATATCAATCGATTCCTCGGTACTTGTATACTTATTGGCCCCACCACTTTTTTCAATGCCGCGCCTTTTTTTGCTACGCCGAAAAAATATTCTAGACTGCCTTGATTGATATTGCCCCAAGAAAACTTTTGATGTGTAAAGACGTATTAAATTTGAATATGGATGAAAGCCTTTATATAAACATGCAAAGCTAAAGTTTCTAAAAAATTTCTTAATCCAAAGGATCCTGATTTCACACACAAAACATTGATGACTTTAAGATAGGCAAAAAGAAGGAACAAGATCCAAGTGAGACTCATCGCCATCATCTTCGTGGATATATTAATGAATTTTTGTTCCGTCTTTCGGCCAATATCAACAATAATCTGTTTTTTGATGCTATTTTTAATGGGATTGGCAAATTTATGCCTCCCTTTTAATTTCTGTTGTTTTATTTTCTTCCCATATACGCATCAAAGTTTTCTTGGGGCAATGTCAATCAATGCAGTCTAGAATAATTTTTCGGCGCAGTAAAAAAAGGCGCTGCATTGAAAAAGGTGGTGGGGCCAATAAGTATACAATTACCGATTCCTCTCGTCGAGCTGAGCTCGAATATATAAGGATTTCTTGCCGGAGACGAATAACCCCTGATATACAGGTCTCTGAATTTCGAAAAGCCATAGGAGGGAGTAAGCTCATTTTTGGGTTGAAAAGTTCGAATATGAGTATGATAGCTCATTCGAAAGAGCTCGACGAGCTGAGGGAACCTGTAACTCAAAGTCGTTTGTTCGACTTCGTTCATGGCTAGTTCAACTCAGCTCGTCGAGCTCTTTCGAATGAGCTATAAAACACATATTCGAATTTTTCAACCCAAAAATGAGCCCCCTGGTTTTTCGAATTTCAGGGACTTGTATATCAGCGAGTATTCGTCTCTGATAAGAAATTCTTATATATTCGAGCTCAGCTCGACGAGAGGAATCGATTAGTATATTACATGTTCCGATCTCGGACCCCATAACTATAGTGACCCCTTTTTTTAATAAATCAACAAGAACATTAAAAAAATACCATGATTTTTCGCTATCCGGATGTCCTTGCCATTTAAGAAGATATTCAAATTTTCCATTGGCCAATGTACGCTTGTTGACGATCGCGTCAACTACATATTGTTTCGGTTTTGGAGTCAAGATGGAAGTCAAGGAAGATGATTTATTTCTCCGTTTCTGTATCATGTCTTTAAGATTCCCAGTAAAGGTCTAAAAATATTTTTAAAATTTATACAAGCATTATAAATTTATTTTTATCAAATTTAATTCGTTAAAAAATAGGGGGATACAAACTTAATTAGTACCATTATAAGCACTCAAGGTTTGGGAGTTTTGTACTGGTTGAGTGAAAATTTTTTCACCTCATATAGTAATGAAAAAAATGCTGAAGATTTTCCTTTTAAAAGGTGACTAAAACACTCCAAAAGTCCCAAACTTTGAGGGCCTATAACTTTTTAATTTTGGGGTCGGGGCCAAAAAAACTAAAAATTGGCAATAGGTTAATCGACTCTACTCTATCCGATGGTGTATATCAGGACCAATATTTTTTCTGACAGTTCGGTGTAGTCCCTTTGTTAACAATAATTTAGAAGATTTTTTATAATTCGATTTAAACAGAGCTTAAAAATATCCTTTAATATTCGATAAATGTTCTAATCAAGATAAAAAAAGGAAATCGAGAAGGTCGTTTCGAAAACGTGGGCGAAGTTAAGATAGGTAAATCGAAAATAAATGGAGGTGATTGAAAAAAAGCGAACTATCTAGATTAGAAATGGAAAACCCGCTCCAATAAATATGTATTTACTTACATATGTATATGAATTAAAAATTTAGTTTATTTCTTAGCATTAAGATAAGTGAATGAAAATAAATGTGAATGAATGAGCATACCTCCTCTGTCTACTCAAATATTGATTGAAATTTTCTGTTTCTCTGGTTGTCGTATTATCCTCTTATGACGAATGAGCGGCAAAGTATACAAGTCTCCATCACGCTCACACTATTTTTTTAATAGTAAGAAAGAAACTAAAATGTTTAACAACCTATAGAGACATGTCTGTTATTGGGTAAATGCAAAGGGAAACAGTAAAGATACCTATTTATAGCATAGTTTTTTATTCTCATTTATGTAGGTTGTCTGACCGAGGTCACTAATCAATAGTTAGCAGGCACGCTGACTTTATGACAGGGGCGAGGCGAATCGAATTTTTAAATACGAGAGACGAGACTACACCCCTGCTTTATGATAATCTCGCCGAAAGAGTATCGGCCAAAAGAGTATCGCCATAAGAGTCTTAACAAAAAATGGCATATGAGTCTCAATCGATGTTTTTATGAATTTTTTAAAAATATTTCTTTGGTATTTAACAATATTGTCTTCTTTTAATTATTATTTTTAGATAGATACATATTGATAACAAGAAAAGCAATTTCTCTTACAAGGAAACATTGCCTACTGTCATAGCGATTTGGTACCAATGATAGAGCAACCCCGACTTGCTATTGTGAAGTATCGTTTTCTTACAAAATGAGTTAAAAAAAGCTATAGGCCCTCAAAGTTTGGGACTTTTGGAGCGGTAGAGTATTATATTTTTCGCATTTCCTTTCTTTTTCCTCCCTTCCTTTATCCCTCGTTATTTTTTCTTTCTCTTTTTCCGTATAGACTGGAAAAGAACAGTTTAATGGCGTGGTGTCAGAAAACCCACACTTAAAAGACCCACAGACAGAAGACCCACTGTCAAAAGACCCACAGAACCCACACATACAGAAGACCCACGGACAAAAGCCCCACAAAAAAAAATTTTTTATCGGTCTTAGCTTATAGTTGCTTTTTTCTCCGTGGTTCGACAAAAATGAATGTGGTGTCATTCGAAAGACTTCGAGTTTAGTCGAACTAGGGGAGGTTGGGGTCGATCCGACAATAGGGACCGACATACTACACAGAATAAACTATAAATAAAACATACACTTTTTTGACTACTGGTAACGTCTCGTGGTGCCTTTTCAGATTCTTTTTCCCGAAGGGCAGTCGCCGTCGGTTGTTCTACCTGAAATAAAGATCACATTTAATTTCCCGTAAAATGACAGAATGTATTTATGCATATAAATAAAAGATTATATCGTACATTTTCTTCCGAAATAACAGGGTCTTTCGATGCCTTTTGATGTTTCAAGGCCTGACGTGTAAATGGCTTTGGTTGTACCTTAAATAATGAAAAAATGTTATTCGAACAGTAGTATCCTTATTTAATCTATGTTATTTTACTAGTTAGTATAGTTATTTAATCTAATAATTTTGACTAGTTAGTTTACTTATTTAATATATAATATTTTTTACTAGTTAGTCTACTTATTTATTATAATTATTTTTACTAGTAAAAACTTACCAATTCTGGCTGAGATGCTGAGCTGTACCCACCCGTCTAAAATTAAGTAATGTTTATAGAGAAGGTTTAAAACTTACATCAGAATCAATAGCTTCTGGAACCTTCTCTTTTTTTGCAGCACGAACTGTCTTAAATAAAAAACCATTATAGGAAAAAAGTACTATTTGAACAAACATTAGCGTCTTGATCCGACTTGCGCTTAAGCTAAAAATAAAAGTATTAAATTAAAAAAAACTAGTTCTCGAACTACGTTTTAGTGTAAAACTAAATAGTACACTGCGTATATACTAGTTAGTCTATAACAAAATATCTATATGACACTAAATAGTATATGTCACAGTACTATTTAGTATTACGCATTAAATGTATGTAAGAGACCAACTATTAGAAACTTTAATATAAGTTAGATAATACCTACCCCTTTCCGCTGCTCAAGACTATCACCGATCTCTTGCGTAAGATAGGTCTCACTGCTAGTACTAGCAGCTGTAGCGTCACCACTTTCAGCAAAAAGATCAAGCTCTTTTGCTATATTCTGACCAACGTGCCAGTTCTTCCACTTGGAGAGCCAGTCTTTTCTAATATTTTTATCCTAAAAAAGTAAAGCATAAGTATTTTATCCAGTATAAAACCTCTTCTGTTGCCTTGAAAAGCGGTTTATAGGATGACAATTTAACCGACGACGCGTCATTTGGGAGGTGCAATGGAGGCACAGGAAGTTCCAACATATTAGTCCCAAACTTAACATACGAGGAAACCAATGGTTCCAAGTGATCAGAAATTGCGATGACAATTTTGCCTTTGGACAGCCATAATAAGGCTTGCCAAACATATAAGATTAAAAATTTTATATAACCAACTAGTAAGTTAAAAATATTATAGCAGTGAGAAAAACATGTATAACAAAAACATGTAAAACTAACTTGTTGATAAATGTTCTCTCTTTCTTGTTTGCGCAAAGGCAGAAGTGGAGCAATAATTTCCGAAGCCAACACATACGGGTACAAACAAGCCATTTCTAGTTGCAGTAAAGAAGCAATTCTAGAAATGAATTTGTTTCAATATAGGTAGAAAAGTTAAAACTGTCACATATATTTTTTAATCAAATGTTTAAAAATCATAAAATAATTGTTACTTACTTAAACGTCGAGGCTTCAGACTGCTGCATATTATGGTCTGATTTACAGTGCGTTGGCACAACAAAGCACGCCTTTCCACACCTGTAGCAGATATAATTACCAGACGTAGGTGCCCTTTGGGTTTGGGTAAAAATCGAGAGTTGAGCTTCAGGGTTGGGCAAACCAAAAGTTGGTGCCCAACGATTGAAGTATATTATCAGCGGATATTGTTTAGCACAATCAACGCTGCTTTCTTTTACCTAAATTAACACAAATGAACACATTATAATTAGAAACTTACTTCGTTCGTCATACCCAATAGGTAGTTCAATTAGGATGCAGGAAAATAATTTGTAGAATAATAAGTTTAAAAGTTGTATCAACTTTTGTACCCGAAGGGCAGTTTTATTACTTAAAGAAAAAGGTTACAAATAAAACTTATATAGTAAAAATGTAATTATGAATAAACTTTGTCTGAAACCCTAAGGGCTCTCCTGTAGTATAACAGGTATTTTGTTTGTGGTTCAATCCGGTCAAGTAACATGTCATTCGATAGCTCTTGAAAAACTGAGTCGATTGAGGGGTGGAGGAAGTCGAACAAACAACTTTGAGCCGAAATACAGGTCCGTGAAAATCGAAAAATCAAAGGGGGGAGTAAGGTCATTTTAAGTGATTACCGCGGCTGCCCTAAAATTATTTCAGTGAATTAGGCTAAATTATTAGTCATCGTCGAAAAAAGTTTTTGCCGCTGCGAAGGAAGCCGGGCATGTCGAGCGGAACGACGGCCGCCGCTTCGCTACGGCCGCCGCGAGCGAAGCGAGCACGGCCGCCGCTTCGCTACGGCCGCCGCGAGCGAAGCGAGCACGGCCGCAGCGAAGCACGGCCATCGTGTAGCGAAGACCATGCCCGGCCTACCCTCCGTAGCAGCACAAAAACAGTTTTTCGTACGCAATTTCAATTCAAAAACCCCTATAGCTTTTAATTCTCATTACTCTTATATTATTTTTTCTAGGTCGTTCCACGGCAGCCGCGGTAATCACTTAAAATGACCTTACTCCCCCCTTTGGTTTTTCGATTTTCAGGACCTGTATCTCGGCTCAAAGTTGTTTGTTCGACTTCCTCCACCCCTCAATCGACTCAGTTTTTCAAGAGCTATCGAATGACATGTTACTTGACCGGATCGAACCACAAACAAAATACCTGTTATACTACAGGAAATTCACCCTAAGGATAGTTTTAAAACAGTTGAGAATAGTTTAGTGGTTCACCGGATAAAATATAAAATTTAATTAAAGAGAAATAGAAAAGAATCAAAAAACAATGGAAAAAGAGTAAAAATGGAGTATGATGGAGATGAGAGACGCAAAGAAAAACAGACTTAAAAAAGTCGATTAGCAATCGTTTGGCGCAAAAACATCGATATCAACGTAATTCTGGCGTTTTGTATTTTTAAAAAGTCGTTCGCGAATGAACATCGTTATTCGCCGCGAATCGACGAAAACATCGGTTTGCAGTTCCCTAATAGTACATCGACGTCTACAGCATGCCTTCTCATCAGGGACGGGCGCATTGCGTTTTGCGTTAATTTTTGGCCTTGCGTTGCGTTCTTTAAGGCAAAAAAGCGCAATACTTAAATTAATAAAATTTCTGCGTTTTGCGTTATTTGCGTTAATTTTTGGCCTTGCGTTGCGTTATGCGTTTTTTAGGATTAGCTCTTGCGCCCATCCCTGCTTCTCATGCAGTCATCCATCAATATGGAGGTTTGAGATTTATTTAAGCGTTTTTTTAAATTTTAGAATGAGGAAATATATCACCGCAGCACTGACATACCAGATCGACATCTAACACAAACAAACTTTTTCTCTGATGCATGAAAGGTGATGACGTTACGGACTATCTTTGACAATTTTTTAGCATTATATCCCAAAAATAAATCCACACATATTAAGAAATTTTTCAATTAAATTTTAATAATTTATATAGCATTATAAATTATTATAAAAATATATAAAGAAGAACGTGACCCAAAAATACCCTAAAGCACCTGAAACTAAAAACAGTCACCAAACCCTCTACACCCAATGATGCTTATAAATTTAATACCCAATTTATATTTTTAACATCATAACCTTTTCCAATTTTCTCTCAAAAAATCTTACGATATTTCTTCGATTTTCCAGTTGAATTTCTTCCTCTTGTTGAGGATACTGAACAAAGCAAATACCAAAATTTGAGCAGATTTGTTTAAGAAGCCATGGAGAGAACAAATTGGCGCCAATATTTTCCTTTAAATTTGATGGTCCACCGTCTTCCCAAATTGTTCCATTTTCTACTAAAATTTTAAGGTACAGTTCGATTATGTAGAGAAAGCCCCCAACATTCTTTAAGAGTGTAATTTTTTGAGATTGTAAATTCATTTTGAATATTTTATTTCATTAACTTATATATCATAAAAATCTACTATAATAATCCTTTGTAATCTTTGTGGAAAATATGTGTATTTATAGAATATAATACTTGTGGACAATTTTCTAACTTTGTGAACATGACTGAAAAGTACCATACTTATTCATTTAATCTATCTCAAAATCAATAAAATTTAAAATAAACCTTGATCTTCATTAAAAAGCATCAAATGGCTCGGCCATTTATCAAAAATTTCTCCTTCAATCTGCTCATCCTTTTCATTTCCTTGTCTAATTTTAGCCCAAAGAAAATTATTTCTATTTAATTCAAAAGCATCATCATCTTGTAAAGATAACAAAGTATTTATAGCTTCTTCTTTTTGTGATTCATTTAAGTAAATAGTGGAAAATAATAGAACTCTGCTAACGTTAAAGGTCTAAAAAATAATAAAAAAAATAATTTAGAATACAACATTTTTTGTTTAAATAAACCCTAATAAAATTTCTCTGTTGAGCTTCTAGCTATTAGAATAAACAAAGAATAAAATAATTGATTCCAAGCGAAAAAGAACACGCCTTATCCATAAATAGAATAACCCATTACATTAGATGTCCAAAAGTTATAAACGACCAAACCTCAACATCAACTGCCATTCTCCCAATTTCAAAAAATTTAATTTTTGCATTTTCATCTATCTTTAGACTTGACAAGTCTTCAAACTCTTGAAATATTTTGCCGTTTTCAATTATTTTATTAGTTTGATTGACCAATCCAATGTGAATATTCAAACTGTAACTGACAGCAAAAGATTGACAAAGAGCGTGAAGTGAGGAGAACCGAGCCGATTCTTCACTCTGACATTTAACAACTGGGCTTATTTGTTGTTGATCGTCATCTTTAATAGAAAAATTTACTTTATTGCCTTAAAAATTATAAATAAAAAGTTGCAAGAAACTTTGATCTTAAAAAACAATTACCTCCTACAAAATTCAAAATCACACCGTGTAATATTTTATCCTGTAGTCGGTTTTTAAATTCATTAAGAATTTCAACGAGTGCAAATATTTTTGAAACAGAAAACCAAAATAAAACTATGGATGTAGTGTTTATTGTTAGGTAAAGGGCTATCAGAGCAACTGTCTATCTTTTAATTTAAAATTTTAAACCTGAATTCGGAAGCAGGAATCCCTCCGACACAGCATTAGAAGAATAAAAAAGTACAACAACTGATGGAGTTATATTACACTGTCTAATGCATTCAAGCAACGAACATATTGATGTTAAGAAAGAACGTGCCGCCAAAGCAACTGAAATTTTTTGGTTCTCCCCATCATAATCTTCTTCATTTTTACCATTTAGCATAACAAAAACGGAAAGAACCTGAAAAAGACTCAAATCAGAATTGAAATCTAGATTCTTACTCCAGAATAGTATTCGAAGAATATTTCATACGCCCAAAAGTTTCCACAATTTTAACAAATTAAAATTAGCAAACCTTATTCTTTTCAACAGCTTTTTTGACGAGTTTTTTTGAATTTGGGCTGCCGAATACAACGCAAAGACGTCCATCATCAATAAACGGCATTAAACTACTAGAAATACTTGTCCCATTAAGGGGTGAAAGTAAACAAATAAGTCGAATATTTTCAGTTGAATTTAACAGATGTAGAGCAAAATTTGTAGCTAATGGGCTTGAAGAATTTAAATTTGGAGTAATTAAAAGCGAACAAGTCATTTTCTTTTATTATTTTGAAAATCTAGAAATGAATAAATTGTTGAGTTTTAAATAGTATTTTAATCTAAAAATGAAGTTGCAATCGCTTTTAAAATTGGGTCAAGAACAACCCACTAAAAGTAACGAAATGCGGAAGAGGATAAAAAAATATGCGCAAATTCAAACAATTTTTTCTTTACTCCATCAGGTCCCTTTCGTATTTCTGCGGTTCAAAACCCGTGTATAGATCCCAAAATTTCTTTGTTAATAAGTTCAGGCATAGTCAGCTAATCTGTTGCGGCCTTACCTAATTAATGCTCTTTTTATTAATGTTGTTCTTTTTGATATCTTTAAATTTTTAAAATCCATTTTTAATAATTAAAGCCTTTTCTAATTATTTTATTTTGCTTTTTTCTTAAATTTTAGAAACTAGACGGGGTATTGGGGGACACGCCCGATTTGTGGTTGTCGATTTGTGGTGACCGATTTGTGGCGGGCCGATTTGTGGTGAGGCCGATTTGTAGTGGCTGCCAGTGACCGACGCCGGACAGGATCCGGCCGGATTTTTCCGAAGTCCGGGTCCGGAATCCGGTTTTTTCAATTTCCGGATTAATTCCGGGCCGGATTAATCCCGAAAAATCCGGCCGGATCCGGTCCGGCGTCGGTCACTGGCAGCCACCACAAATCGGCCTTCTACAAATCGGTAACCACAAATCGGCCCGCCACAAATCGGGCTGTACCCGGGTATTGGATCTTGGGTACAGCCTAGAGCCCGGAACAGGAACAGGACCTGATCCTGTTTCCTGGTCCGGTTTCCTGGGTTTTTTGATATCACCAGGATGAAACCAGGAACAGGAATTCCTGGTTTCAGGTCCTGGTCATTCAATTTTCATTTCCTGTTTCCTGATCCTGGTCCTGATTTTTTCAAAATTCCGGGCTCTAGTACAGCCCGATTTGTGGCGGGCCGATTTGTGGTGACCGATTTGTGGTGACCGATTTGTGGTAAGGCCGATTTGTGGTGAGGCCGATTTGTGGTAAGGCCGATTTGTGGTGAGGCCGATTTGTGGTGGCTGCTAATGACCGGCGCCGGACCGGATTTTTCCGGAGTCCGGGTCCGGAATTCGGGTTTTTCATAATTTCCGGACTAATTCCGGACCGGATTAATCCCGAAAAATCCGGCCGGATCCGGTCCGGCGCCGGTCATTAGCAGCCACCACAAATCGGCCTCACCACAAATCGGCCTTACCACAAATCGGCCTCACCACAAATCGGCCCGCCACAAATCGGTCACCACAAATCGGTCACCACAAATCGGCCCGCCACAAATCGGGCGTGTCCCTTGGATCTTAAATTTGTGTAACTCTTTGAAAAGAATAAGAGTAATACTTAAAGCAAGAAAGTAAATTATAGAAAGAGAGAAAGAAAAATACTTGTTAGGTAATTCTGCTTTTATCCGATGTAAGGTTTTTCCATGACGAACTCATTGTCAGTGTAATAAGTTTTTTACTATTCTAAGGCTATATCATTTGATATTCCTTTTTTTATTATCATTATTTTAGATTTATTTTTTAATAATTAAAAATGAGTGATGGAATTATACAAGAAGAACGTGAACGACTCTTATTCGAGTATTTTATCGTAGCAGGATTAAATGATAACAAGCAATCTGATGAATTTCCAGCACAATCCTCGGATGGAAAATTAATTAGTGGGGAAGCTAAGGCTCCGATAACTGATATTTGTGTTGTTATTTCTAGTGCTGGAGAGACCGTTTGTTTTTTAAAATAAGTGTGATATTAGAATTATTTTTTTGACTTATAGAATACATTGTATTAATTCCTGAGAGTTAAAGCTATTCTTTATTTTAGACTCCCGTCGATTACGAAAGGATAGAAACAACACCTTCTGGTTATCCAGCTAATTTAAATCACGGTTCTCTACGTTCTGCCGCATGTTTTGTTTGTTTCAAACGGGGTTATCATAAACCTCCTCTTATTGACCTTGGAATTCTTGATGAAAGCAAAGGAGAAAAACCAATGAGTGTGGGTTTTGTGATTTCTAATTATTAATGAACTTTATTAATGATTTTACTTTTTTTATTATTATGTCTTCATTCCTTGATTGAACTATTTTCAATTTTAGGATGCAATTGTAATTGATAAAACCCCTTATGGCCTCTCAGCGAATATTAGCAATAGTAATTCTCAAAGCCTTTATTTTACAATTAGACGTGCTCAACCATCTGCTACTCCGCATCAACTTGTCATTACAGATATTTGTGTTATTTTAGAGAACAAGCATGAGCAGCCTCCTCACACTTACTACAGAATTCCAAAAAATCTAAATAGGGTTAGTTTTTTTATGATTTTAATAATGTTTTTGTTACAGACGTAGGATATACGATTTATTATTAAATTTTTTCAGAGTATGCTTGGGTCAGAAGTATATATTTGTTTTAAAAAGTCCCAGATGATTTGCAAACGGTTAGCTTATAGAGCTAGTGTCCTTGATTGTTTTCCAAGACTTAAAAATGAGGAAGACTCAATTCTTGTACAAAATGTCCCTAAATTTTTTCTTCCAATGGGAGCTTCAATTGAGGCTTGGCCTGAACGATGTTTTGGTGCGGAAAAGAATTCTAGTGCTCGTACATTTAGTACTTGTGTTTTTACTGATGAGGTTTACATTTATCCTAAAATTTCTATGATTAAAAAAAATCTCAAGTCTTATACAAAATATTATGGTGCCTCTGTTACATTTTATGAGCCATATACTGATACTTTGAGTGAAGAACAATTGGAAAGATTGGATTTGGGAGAAGGACGTTCTAAAAGAGTCTCTAAATCTTTGGAAAATTCATCATCATCTAGTTCAAAATTCGTAGATGATAAAGCAATTACAGACGATGATGATAATTTTGCTGCAATAACTCAAGAAAATTACCTTTATTATTGTAATAAGGCTATTTGTATAGTTTCTCGTTATCCATTCTTCGAGCCTTTTCGACGATTTCTTTTCTTTTTATTAAATGCGGTTACTGTTGGATCATCTAAAATTCCTATTGAACGGTATATTTCTCATTTGGTTTGTTACTTTTTCTTTATTTTTGATATATAATGTTATTTCTTTAATTTTTTAATAATTTTAACCTAACAGATTATTTTTAAGATGTATGAAGTGCCATTTCCTTCTCCGTCTAGGCCAAGAATCTTAATAGAACTTGGCAATGATATGATAGAATTAGAGAGTAGTGATGACAGTCAAATCCCATTTACTGGTGCTAATTTTGTTGAAACATTAAAATGTCTTGGAACAGAAAATTTGCTTTATGCTATGCTTCTTACACTTCTTGAGCAAAAAGTAAAGTATTTATTCTATTTCTTAACTAATTTTTTATATAAAATAAGATTTTGGTTCATTCTCTTCGTCCTTGGCTTTTAGCATCTGTCACTGAAACTTTTTGTGCCTTGATTTTTCCTTTCTCCTGGCACCTGCCATATATTCCACAATGTCCTTTGGAAGTTGCTGATATTTTTCATGCTCCACTTTCATTTATGGCTGGTGTTGATTCGAGGTAATTTTAATAACTTTTTAAATAAAATTATTTTTAGATACTTTGACCTAAAAGACGATCCTCCTTCTGATGTGACTTGTTTTGATTTGGATACTGCAACAATAAGCAAATCGTGTGTTCGAAAATTTTATAAATTGGATATGTTGCCTAAAAAACCATTGAAAAGGCTTCGTGAGGTTTTAGATGGTATCCTTAAAGTTACTACTGAAAAGATATCTTCAAAAAGTGCTAAAGACAATGAGAAATTACATTTACAACGAATACAGTCAGAGACAGCAATACGTGAAGCATTTCTCAAGTATTCTTTATTTCAATAATTATGAAAATTCTTACAATTAGGTTTATTTGCTCACTAATGGACGGTTATTTGGATTATCTTCGTCCACTGTTAAGTTCACCAAAAAGTGAAGAAGAATTAGACATTAATCGTCTATTTGATTGGAATCTTTTTTTACATTCTCGTGATAAACACTCTGTTGGCTTCTATCAAAAATTTCGTGAGACAACTTGTTTTATTCGATTTATAGAGGAACGATCTGGTGCTTTATCCGATAGAGGAGGGAATGGTCATGTAGATAGAAGTATTTATTACATATTTTTTGATGATTGCATTTCAAAAATTAAAACAGGTTTTACAGTATTTATTGATTAAATTATTATAATAATTAAATCTATTCTGATTATAAAATTCATTCACAAATTAGACTAAAACTAGAATATTATGATTATACTGACATTTTACCAAATTTTAAATGAGGAAAAAATTTTATCTCCTTAAATTAATTTTCTTGACCTTAGAATTACAAACTGTGCTGAATGTCAGAGACAAAGCTGCAGCCAAGGAGCGTGTAAATAATTTACGATTGCTAGATGCTGAATCAATTCGTGCTAATCGTACCGTTGTTATACAGGCTCCACACATGCTCAATCCAGAATTAAATGATGTCGCCTTCACTTACACTTCATTTCCGCATTGTTTTTCTGATAAACTTTTTGAACGTGATTATATTCGCAGTGCAGTTGCATCGCGACCGCCTCAACATTCCATTTTTTCTACTACAAAACTAGGTTTATTAATTTGTAAGCATATTTTATTTGATAATTTAGGCAATAAAAATTTTGTTGTTTTACGGACAAGGCAAGAGATCCGAAAATCAATGGCAGATGCCTCAAAACTTTATCAACAAAATTTAATGCTTTGGCCTCGTTCTATTCTTTTCTTTGCTTATTCAATTTGGTTTATGCAACTCCCATCTATGCTAGCATTGGCAAAGAGTAAGAAGAAAATGCTGATTCTTGGATTAAGGGTTTATTTCTGTTAGAATAATAATTTTCTATTTATGTTAATAAAATACTTATTGTTAAATCTTGAATATTATAATTCATTCTTTATTTCCTTTTATTTTAAAAATAATAATATTTTTACTTATTGTTAGGTAATTTCTCGAATGGAGAAGTTAGTGTTACCTATTTATGATCAAATATGTTATAGAGTATTAATGCAACTCTGTGGTGATAATAACCATCCTGAAATAGCTGTTTTTATTCTGCGCAAAATGCTCCGTTCTGGCATTGTTCCAAATGCTGTTACTTATAAAATTTATCACCAAGCATTAATAAAAGTAATAGTTTAAAAATTAATTTATTTAAATAATTTTATAGAGTAAATGGCCTTGTGAAAACAGAATTTGTGCCATAAATGCTTGGAGAAGACTTCGATCGTGTTTAGAAATTTGTATTCGGTTTAAAATGTTGAGGCGTAAGTTTGAGACGTCTTCTGACTTTGTGGAACAGGATTCATTGTCAAAGGATACTTCTGACGAAATAGCAAATAATGCAGAAGATGAAAATAATATTGTTTGTGAAACTGGTAGAGAAATTATTCTGTTCTGACTATAAGAAAAATTAACTAATTAAGGAATTAATAATGAGACGACAGCAACTGAAGATGTAGACATTTCTGTTCTACAAAATCACCACGAGAATAATATTATCAATGCTGATAGTAATATTGATCCATTAGGTGCTGAGTTTCTAAACAACAAGCCTAAAGAAACTAGTGTTGCTATTGCTCAACTAAAGACACCATTAATAGACAAGTTCCAATCTCGTCAAAAGAAATCAAATGCAATTATTAAATTGAAGAACACATCTTTTTTAAGTCCAAGTCGAGAAAAATTTATGAAGGAGCATTCGGTTTCACCTTTTGCTTCAGAAGAGTCTTCCTTTGCAGACAAAATATCGCTTACTAGCGAGAGAAAGAAACGGCGATCGCTTCGATTAGGAGGATCATGGTTTAAGAATTTTGCTTCAAATTCCCCCATTCTTAACACATTAATAAATCGGAGTCATACTACCGGTAAGAAAGAATTCCCAAGTAAACTTGTATTAATTTTTTTAGAAAATTTCGAAAAAACTAGTCGAGATGGAGGTAGCAGTCTTAACTCTGATGGTGCATCTGCGTCTACTTCTGGTATATCGGTAACTCCAAATCTGTTCACATTAGCAAATAAAATGAGGAAGAAAGCATTGAGAAGTTTGATTTAATTGTTGAATATTTTAATTATATTATATTAACTTTTAGCTTATAACGAAGTTTTGGGACCTGCTACTGAACTTTTAGAACGTTCTGGTATCAATCCCGCGCGAATACTCAGTGAAGCAAAATTAAATCTCAGCAAATCATATCAAAATGCCGATCAATCTTTACTTTCTGAAATTTCTTCATCTAATAATAATTTGTTGGAAGCTGGAGGGGACTTTTACTTTGTATTATATTTTTTATTTATATATTCTAATTTAAATATCTAAAGCTTTGTACAAAAAATGCTAAGGATCTTATCTCAATTAGTTATTGGATGCAAGATGTTATCCCTGATGATAATACTGAACTTAAAAATGTTTGGATAAGAAAGGAACATGATGAAAATTCTTTCTCACCAGAGGACTTTCTTGGTTATTTTTTAAAAGTAAATTAAAATTTAATTTTTTCTTTTAGATGTTTTTCTATGTTCCTCATCAATTTGCTCAAATTGTGAACAGCCTGTATATGACGATGAAATTACTCTTGGCTGGGTTGTTGATGATGCCAATTTAAATAGTATTTGTCCTCATTGCCAACATAGTTTTTTGCCTTCACTTAAAGTCTGTATAAGAGTTAGACAACAACAACTCCCTGTTGATCAACAACAAAGTCCTAATTCTACAGTGGATTCCTCATTTTCTGTGTCAAACACATCTGGAGAAGTAATTCCGATTAGTTATTTAATTTTTTGGTTTTTAGATTGTTCAAGCTTTCACTGTCCCTTATGTTAATCCATTGGTATTACGACGCGAATTGGAGACACTTTTAATAGAAGATGGTCAATCAATTCTCGGAAGGCCTTCAATGCGCATCTCTCACCCAATTATTTTTTGGAATATGTTTTACTATTGCCGTCGTCTTGAGCTTCCAACACATTTGCTTACCTGGGTATCTCCAGCTGTTGTTATCCATTGTGTACAAAATATGTTGAGACTACCTTCACATGAAAATGAGGACAGTTCCGCACAGGCTTGTTAAATACTGGTGAGATATTCTTTACCGTTTACTATTTAAAAAAAATTAGAAAAACTTAAAATAAAAAAGCTTTAATATTAAATTTTTAATTGAAGACCGTATATGCATAATTTTATAATTCTGTCCTTTTTCGAAGTTTTTTTTTATAAATTTTGACAATTAAATAAGACAGGTAAACTACCCAAAGACAGGTAATGAGATTTTTATTCTTTCATTTTCTAAGATATTTTAATAATCTTGTCGTCATGGTAATCTTCTACGCCTACATTTTTTCTTTTACTAGTGGTTTTCTCTAACCATCTTTCTTTCAAAAACTGTTCTATTATGTCTTTTTTCTTCTTTAGGATAAATAGCTCAACGCAAGTCTACGTATTATTACTATTGCGTTTTTTTATTAAATATTTTCTATTTTTAAGAAAACCTTTAATACTTGGGTAAAGCACCAAGCCTTTCAAGTACACATTACATTATTTCTTTGGTCTAATTAGATAAATTTCCATGGTTTCCTTTTATATTTTTTAATAAATCTTTTACAATCAACCTGCTTCACTTCACTTTATTTGCGCAAAAATTAGTTTAAAGCATTGTTAAAGAATTGCCTTTCTGAAAAACTTATGATTACATTTTAAAACTATGCCAACTAATTTGAAAATAAAAATTTGTCAACAACTTATGCTTTCTCAAATTATGTATATTAATCTAATTTTCAAATTTTCTTCATTCAACCCTTCGTTTTTTTAATGATTTGCTTTTATTAATTTTTATTTTAGAATATTTTATTAAATGGATACTGATAAAACACGGGCACTTTTTGTCCCATTAATTCAACGACCGACACTAACCGACCAATTACTTAATAGACCTCCATTCAAATTTCTTCATGACATAGTTCAGGAAGTTCTTAAATCTACAGGATATCCTTCTGGACTTTTTACAGATGATGAACTTGATTCGACCAAAGCTTCATTATCACGTGAAAATAAAATTGCTTTTCTTCAAAAGCTTATTGATGTACTTAATATTGATGGTCAACTGGATAATTTAAAACCTGCCAAAATTGTTGCTGGTAAAGAACCGGAACTAACAAATATTATGCTTCAATCATTGGCAATTGAAGCAGCTTTATACAAACAGAAAAAGGAGAAAAAGTCAAGTTCTTCTAAATTAAAAGGCAACAAAACATCTAAAATTAGTGAAAAGGTTGAAAGAGGTAAAGAAAAGGATAGTTCAAAATCACGTAACAAAACTTCATCTTCCAAGTTAAAAACAACGGATGAAAATCTAAAGAAGGAAAAGGTTCCAGAGGATTCTTCAAAAATTCGGAAGTCAAAAAATGAAGAAGCAGTAAATGGAGATACTAAGCTTAGGAGTAAAGAGAAAAAGAATTCTTCAAAGGAAAAGTCATCTAAAGATGTGAAGGATAATAAAGAGAAGAAAAAGAGTAGGTCAGATTCCTCATCTAAACATGGAACAAAAGTTTCTGAAGCTGATGTTGGTGACTCTGCTTTACCTATTTCATCTGTACCACAACAACAGATTGACCAACCTCAAACTGAATTGAATTATAATTCTAGTCTTCCAAATACTCAAAGAACCCCACCTGGCAGGGAGTCAAGTGGTGGAACTTCAAAAGGAGATTCTGGAGTTGAGTCTGCGATTGCAGAAGAGACAGGGGCTGAAAGTGAAAGACATGATCTATCTGAGAGATCTATTGCAGCTAAAAATAGGTTATTATTTTATCTATTTTGCTCATTCTGAAAGTATTGTTTTAATTTTAGTCGCCAAGAATTTATTGAAGTAAGAAATTCTACGCCTGTTATTCCATCTCATCCTTTAAGACCTAGTACAGCAATTGGAAGACCAGGAACATCTGTTGCTCGTCCAGCACCACCAAAACCAAAGAAAAATATAATTGCTACAAATTTAAATGAGCAAGAAACGTCATTACCTGAAGAAAATAAAATGTTAAATTTAATTTTGGATGATGAGAAAAAAGAGACAAAGAATGATGATTCTTGGTGGAATGGCGATTTAGTTGTTGAAGAACCTGAGGAACAGGATTTAATATCAACCTTGCCAGGTGCAAATATTAATAAATTGGCAGAGAGCAATGAAGAACATGGAGTTCTTGTAAATAGAATAATTGAGAATACTAGAGAATTGGAGAAAGATCAAATGAAGGTTTCACCTTCATTAAATTGTTTATTAATTTTCATTAACTTTAAAGGTTGATACTAATTTTACTGAAGTCGATTCTCTTGACATGCATGAACAAATAAGAATTCGTGCTGAAATCGAAACAACACAAAAGTCACTTCAAAAAATGACTCAATATGTTCAACCAATGGTTAGGACATTAGAATTCGTTGTTGACGATTTTGACTCAATGTTACGGGAATTGGAAGAAACTAGGAAACAAATTGTTATTTTAGAAAGAAAATTGACAGAACAAACATTCAATGCAGATTCTGAAACTAACAAATTAAATATTTCGATACAATCGGTTGATAATGACATTCAACATCTAAAGGAACAAATTGCCAGTTCTATGGCAACAATTCTACAAAATGAAACTAAAATATCAAAATTATTAATATTCCCTTCCAAATAATCTTTCATTCCATTAAAAATTAGTTTTAATATATCTCTATCCCAAAGATTTTCATTTTGCCTTAACTTATGCATATGCGATCTTTTTCTATCGTGATATTAAAAAAAAAATTCTTAGATTTGTTTAATTTTTGCACAATTAAATTTTAATTTATTTAAACTGTTTTTAGATGTTTTATAAAAATATTTTTTTTAATCTTTATTTAATTAATTTTTAGAGAATGCTTCAATTAATAGCCATTTTGCTTGTCATCACATTTTCTTCTTTGGGGTTTAATGACCGGATTTAACAAAATTTTGTTCAAGAATCTTATTTAATATTTGACTTTTTTTTTTTAATGAAAATACTTATGATTCTTAAATTTTTTCGTTAATTACCTTCTATTAATTTAGACAATAATTATTCTGATTTTTAGTCAAAAAAATATTTAATTCAATCCCACACCTTTTTTTCTTTAGAAAAACATTCTTTTAATTTTTGACATCGAAGTAATAATTGCGTAGATGTTTCAATACATTGATAAAATTTATTTTTTTCCCTTCTCCGCACAACAAGTACAAATTTTAATGGAATAATATTATTGTGACTTATTCTTAAATAATACATAATATTCTGATTTAATGTTTATAACGTTTATTATCTCAATTAGAGTTATTTTAGGAAATTACTATTAAACTTTAACAAATTAATCCTCCTTTGATGTTGACATTATGCTGTTATCTATTCTAAACTAATCTAGATTTAAATTCAGGAGTTTTTTTAAAAATTAATTTGATAAAATCAGAATATTATATATTATTTTCTCAATTGGCATTATAATCCTAATAAAATATTGCATTTATTATATAAGTTTTGCCTCTTTTTTCGGGTCTAATTGATGGATAGAATTTTTAGAAATTTAAACAATATTTTTTAAAATTTATTAAAAATTCCATTCATTATATTGCCATTTAATTTACTCATTGTTTAAATCAGAAATACTCTTTTTCTTTTCTTTTAAATGAATTTTGCCAATTTTTTTTTCTTTTAACTTTTATTAAAAAAAAAGTTACAAAATATAAAAATTATTAATACTCAATAAATAAATATTATTATTTTAAATATTTTTTAAAAATTAAACTTTAATAATTATAAATATATAGAAATGAAACAAATAGGAAAAGGAGGAGGAACAAGTTCATCTTTTTCAAATTTTTCTTCTCAAGGTGTTCGTTTACGCAATGATTTTTTAACGTTGGAGTATCACAATAATAAGCCTTTATTTAAATCAATTTGTCAAACAGTGGGTCTTTTTAGAAAAAATTTTAAAAAATAAAAATGTTTCTCAATTTATTTAAATTTAATTTTCAGACTTCATATTTATCAAAAATGGGAATAAAAAGAAAAGATGGGCATTTTTTAACAATTGAAGAAGCTTTATATTTAACAGAAATTGGTGCAGCAATTGTTGTTGATCAAAAAGGGAAGCAATTAGCAATTTCACAATTATATACAATTTTAGGGAATTTACGAGTTTCTTTATTAAAGTTATTTAAATTAAACAAAATATAAAATTTAATTTAATTTTAAAGATATTCAGTTTATGTTAATTTGGTTAAGGCTGGTTATATTGTTAGAAAACCTTTTCAGCAAAGAAAAAATGAAGAAGAAATTCAACAATCTTTGGGTTATTCAGTCAAAATGAGGAATTTTCAATTTCCTAAAGAATTAATGGATCAAGTTTAAATTATTTAAAAATAAATTTTATTTTTTAAAAAATGTTTTATTTTTTTAGTTTCCTTGTGTTTATTCAACTAAAGCTTCAGGTCCTTTTTCTCTTCGTCTTCATCTTCCACAAATTAATATTAATTCTGAATTTACTTCACTTTTTAAATCAGATTTAGAAAGTGAGAATATTCAACTTAATGATTTAAATGGACAAATGGCAAATAAAGTTAAAAATGTAATTTAAATAATATTAAAAATAAAATAAAGAATGAAAGAATATTTTAAATAAATATTTTTTAAATTTTGTTTTAGTTTGAATTTAACCTTCTTTCAAACATTCGTCGATTTGACCGAGAACCTTGGGAATGTTTAAGGCCTAGATATTGGCCTAGTTTTAATTCACTCCGTTCCTGTGAAAATTGGGCAACTTATAAGATTCGTAGAGAGGCTATACTTCAAAACTTTCGGAACAGAAGAGGAAATAAAAGGGAAAGAAGAGAATGGGAGAAGAAAGAGTAAAAATATTTTTATTTTTGGGATGACATTTGTGGACTATTTTAGTACTTTAAATCCTCCATTTTTTTTAAAGTAAATGTTTTTGTCCATAAATGTCATTTATTCATTCTATTTTAAACTTATTTAATTTTTATTTAATTTAGTGAACCTTCTCCTGCTTATGATTATGAAGTTTTTGGTAAAGGTTTTAATGAGAAACCTTTATACAGAGTTTTGGTTATTAAGTAAGAAAATTAATTAAAATTATTAAAATTTTTTTAGTGATCCTTTTTCTTCTGAACATCCAAACTTTTATGAACTTGAATATTTAACAAAAATTTCAATAAATAAATTAAACAGTTATGAACAAGAAAAAATAAATAGTAACGATAATATTAATTGTCAATTATCTCCTTTAATTGTTGCTTATGGATCTCCAACTTGTTTACAATTTATTAAAGTATTTATTTAATTTTTAAATTAATTTATTTCGTTTTTAATTAATTGTAGATTGAAAATGGAGAATTTAAAAATCTTTCAATTCCTCAAAATGATTTTAAAGAATTTGTTGATAATTTGTAAAAGATGAAAAAGAAAAACTTTTATATTTAACCTTATAAATGAATACTTCAAAATATGTAACATTTTTAATTAAAAATAATACATATATTACTCAAATATTAATTTTTAAATATTAAAGGGATATAAATAATACATTTATTGTTTAATTTATTTTTATTTTTTAGATTTATTTATTTCTTTGCAACCTTTTACCTTAAAATAGATTTAGTAAAAACTCTTCTGTTTAAATATTCTTTTTTTTTTTAATTTTTTTTCATTTCCCGGAAGGAAATTGGATCAATTTTAATCCTTCTAATTTACACAAATAAAAATTGTTTGGAACATTTTTCCTAATCAAAACTAAGTATTTTTCTTTTCTCTTTTTCCTTTTTGTTTTTAAAAGATAAGAGAGTAGGTGTACTGTTGTAAATAATTGCCAGCTGTTTAAAAATTCTAAACATTCATTTATTGCCCTGAGGGATAATTGGCAATAATAAAGGAAGAGAGAAAAGATAACCTAAAAAATAAGAATTTTCGTTCGTATGTTAAATTAAAAGAGAAGAAAAAAGTTGAAAAAAAAAATAAATAAACTAAATGTAAATACTTTAAATATTGCCCAACTGTTTTTAGCACAAAAAAAAAGAAATGGGGGCGGATAAAGTCGTTTATATAATTGTTTAACTTTTTTCTTTATTTCTCTAACATTTTTCTCTGTCTTTAACACTTTTAGATAAAAGAAAAGTTTATTTTTATAAGGAGAGGGAATATGACTTAAAAATATAATTAGTGGTTTTTATAATTAAATTAATTGAAGTAACTTTAATTTAATTAAATTATTTATTGTAAAGATTACTAATAAATATTAAAACATTATAAAATCTATTTTTATTTAAAATTATAAATTAATTAAATGTTTAAAAATATTAATTAAATTAAATATAATTTAATTTTTGTCTTTATTTAACTTTTCTTATTAATTACTTTCAAAATTGAAGAAAATTTCTTTGAGTGGACATATAAAAAATAATACTAAATTAAATATAAATAAATAAATATATATTTGTCCAAAGCTCTTTTTTTTCCCTCATTGATCTAATCGAGAAAATAAAAAATATTTAAAGAAAAATGAGGATAGCCGAAAAGCTGGAATTTATGTGTGTGTGTCTGTAAACATTTTAAGGATAAAAAAAAAAGAAAGAAAAAAACAAAAATTTAAAGAAAAGAAAGAAAAAATATTTAGATATATTTTTCTATCATTTTATGTTGTAGAAAATAAGAAGATATTTATAAAGAAATGGATCAGTAAAAATGTTCTTTTCCCTTTTTTTCCTTCAAAAATAAAATTATTGCTTTATTTTTCATGGCCTGAGGTGAAGAAAATTAAATAAATAATTTTCTTCTTTTTTTATTTTTTATTTTTATTTTAATTAAACCGGAAATTAAATATTAAAAATATTCCAAATTATTTATCTTTATTTTTAAAATTATTTTAAAATTGTTCTAAAAATATTAATAAATATACTTAAATTACATTAAATAATTTTTTTTAAAAGAAATTTAAACTATTTTAAATATAAACATATTTGAATTATTTATTTAATCTTTATTTTAATATTTAATTTCCTAATTTATTGTAATTTATTTTTTAAAAAATCAGCTGTTTTTTAAATAAATAAATAATAAATAATTAATTAATATTTGGCCAAAAAGAAAATAAAAATAATTTTTTTTCTATGTATACATAAATAAATATATTTTATAAATAATTTTTAAAAATGTAAACAAAAATAAATATTTAAATAAATAAATATTTAAATAAATAAATAAATTATTTCTTTAACCTTTTTATAAAAAAAAATATTTTAAAATTTCTTATTTTTTAAATTTTCAAGTGATAGTTAACAAATAAAAAAAAAGAAACAAATAAATTCTTATTTATTAAAAACTACCTAAGAATTAGCTTAAATAACTAAAAATCAATATATTTAATTTAAAATAATTATTTATTTTAAAAAGAACAATTAAATAAATTATTTAAAATATTTAATTATTTATTCTGAATTTTTATTAGCAATTATTTATATTTATTTAATTTCTTTATAAATATTTGTATAATTTAAAAAATATATATTTTAATTATTTAATTTTATTTTTAAAAATATATTTATTTTTTTTAAATATTTTTATTATTATTTTAATTTAAAACTTTTAGGAGAGCCAAAATAATCTTTTTAATAATAAATATATATATATTTTCTTTAATGCCAAAAATTTAAATAAAAAAGAAGAGCCAAAAATTAATTAAAAATAAAAATGCCGGGAGCACCTCGTTTTACCCAAAAACCTTCAATTCAACAAACAGCCTCAGGCGATTTATTAATGGAATGTCTTTTAGAGGCAGACCCTCCACCTGATGTTAGGTGGCAACATGCTGGTATAGCAATAAATGCTTCAACAAAAGTTAAATTAACTTTAAATAAAGTTAGTGGAAATCTTTACAAGGCAAATTTAGTTATTAAGGCAAGTTTATAATATTTTTTAAAAATATTCTTTTAAAATAATTTTTTATTATTTCTTTAGGAACCAAGTGCATCAGATGGAGGTGCTTATAAATGTACAGCAAGTAATCAATTTGGAGAATCAAATGCAAATATTAATTTAAATTTTGCTGGCGGAGAAGAACCTGGATCAACAGAAAAAGGGGCTAGAGGACCTACTTTTGTTGGAAAACCTAGAATAATGCCCAGGGACGGTGGTGCTTTAATTCTAATGGAATGTAAAGTTAAAAGCATAACAAGGCCTCAGGTAAGAAAATATGGAAGGTTAACAATAAAAATTAATTTATTTAAGGCAAAGTGGAGCAAGGACGGTGTTCCCCTTCAAATGGGTGGCCTTTACCAAGATGTTTTTGCTGATTTAGGTGATGGAAGTTATCTTTGTCAATTAGAAATTCGAGTAAAGAAAATTACTTTTAAATTTATTTAATCTTTTTTTCTAATAAAGAGACCAACTGCTAATGATGCTGGACAATATCGTTGTAATATTAAAAATGATCAGGGAGAAACAAATGCTAATTTAAAATTGGATTTTCAACAAGAGGAAGCACCCTCTGATTCTGCTGGTTCTAGACGATCTAAAACTCCTTCTAGGCCAGGAACTCCTTCAAAAAAACACAGAGAAGGAACTCCAGGGGAGAAAAGAGAAAGAAGACATAAATCAAAATCTAGGGAAGGATCACCAAAAAAACATATTCGTTCAAGAACAGCTACACCAACACAAGAAGTAGAAGGAGGATTAAAACCTAAAGATACAAGTAGAGAACCTACACGTAAATTAAAATTTAATTTAAATTTAATTATTCCTTTTAAAGCTAAAAAAAAGCCGTAAAGCATTAGAAAGTACTGAAAAGGAAGGTCTTCCTCCAGCACCTAAAGATCGAACTAGACGAAGTCGAAGTCGTAGCAAAACACCAGCTCTTCAAGGAACAGAAGGTCATAAACGTGCACCTGTTGTTATTGAACCACTTAAATCACAGGTAAATTAAATTATTTTAATTATTATTAAATTTAAATTTTTTCTTCTTTTATTTATTTTTATTGATAAAAATAATTCTTATTAAATATTCTAATTATTTACAAAAATTAAATATTTAACATATTCAAAATTATTTATATATCACACATATTTATTTGTTTATTTATTTTCTTTTAATCCATTTAATGGGCCCATCCTCCTCTCCAACCGCCACCCCTCCAACCACCGCCTCTCCATCCGCCTCCTCTCCATCCACCTCCTCTCCAACCTCCACCACCTCTCCAACCTCCACCACCCAAACGTTTCACACGATCTATTTAATTAATTTAATTTAATTAAATTAAAATAATTAATAAATTATTTAAAAATAATTATTATTTAATTTAAAAAATAAATTAAAAACCTCCTTCAACACCTCCCAATAATTCTTCAGCATTAATTTCTTTTGTTAGCATAGAAAATCCAAAAATTAAAGTAATAAATAAAAGAAAAAATATTTGACGAGAAGAAACCATTTTTTAATTAAAAGTTTTTTCTGAAATTTTAAAATAATTTAAAAAAAAAAATATTTAAATATTAAAATAAATAAATAATTTTTAATATTTTTTAAAAATTATTTATTTAATTAAATATGAATATTTTTAATTATTTTCTCTTTAATAACATTTAAATATATATATATAGAATTTTATTTCTTAAAAGGGGTGTTCCAGTTAAATGATCATAGATTTATTCTAATTAACGAAAAACAATTATTATTTAATTAATTAATTAAAAAAATTTGGCGAATAAAATTTTAATAAAAAATTAAAGGTTAAAAATACAAGAATTTAATTAATTAATTAAATAAATAACTTCTTCCTTTTTCTCTTTTTTTTCTTCCCTATTTTTTATTTATTAAATACTTCAATGATCAAAATAATATTTCTATTTATTTGGTAAATAATAATATATAAATAATTAATTAATTTAATTAAATTAAATGCAAATGGTACAAAATACCTCCTTTTGTTTATTAATTTTGGATAACGGAAATTACTAATAATTTAAAAATATATTTATTTTATTTTTAGGGATTTTGTTAAAAATAAATAAATTAAAATTTTATTTTGGATAGAAATTAATATGAATAAATTAATTTTAATTATAAAATTAAATTAAAGGAAAAATAAAAATGATTAAATTTAAATTAATTATTAAGTTACCTCTTAAATTTAATTTTTAATTATTATTGACAATAAATAAAATTTAAGGAAATTAATTAAAATTAATTTTTTAAATTATAATTAATTAATTAAAAATATTTAGATTGTTCAATTAAATGAATTAGTTAAATTAGAATGTCAATTCCAATGCCATAATTCAACAAAAATAAGTTGGACAAAGTTAGGAATTATTTAAAATTAATTTTATTTATTTATTTTTTTTAATTTAAAGAGATAATAAAAATATAACAACAACAACAACATCTAGTGGATATAAAGCTTATTTTGATGGAAAAATAGCAAAATTAGAAATAATTAAAATAAATAAAGAAAAGTGTGGATTATATAAATGTATAGCAAATAGTGATTTTGGAGAAGTACAAAGCTCAGCAATGATTAAATTAGAAGAAGAAAAGGATGATAAAATGAAATTAATTAAAGATGAAAAGACACAAAAAAGAAGAAAATTATCAAAATCACCAAAACCTAAAGATGAAGAAGATAACCAAATTGTTCCTGAAAAAAGAGTTCAAATACATGTACTTTTAAATTAATTTAATTAATTTTTAATTAAATATTCTTTTAAGAGTCCTTCTCCATCTGTTGATGGTTCAACAACAACTAATGAACAGAAAGTACCTACACAAATGGTTTGTTAATTTAATTAATTAAATTGAATTAATATTAAATTAATTTTAATTTAATTAATTAAATTGAATTAATATTAAATTAATTTTAATTTAATTAATTAATATTAAATTAATATTAAATTAATTTTAATTTAATTAATTAATATTAAATTATTTTTTCTTTTTTATTTAATTAAAAAAAAAATCTTTAAAGTTTATTTTTTCTTTTAAAAGATTCTTTTTATAAAATATAAAAATGAGTAAACAAATTAAAATTAAAAAAAAAGTGTTAAAACACACACAAACTTCAAAAAATTCGATACATTAAAATAAAGCTTTTCTTAGAGGAAAAAAAGTTTTATTATTTTATTTTTAATCTAAAAATCTCAAAATATTTTTATAAATTAAATGAAACAAATTCCAATTAATAAAATACCCCAAAATTATTCAAAAAATAACAAAAATAAAAAAGAAGAAAAAGAAGAAGAAAATATTAAAAAACAAAGAAGAAGATTATCTAATGTTCATTTATTTATTTTAAGTAAAATTCCAAATAGTCAAGCTAAAGATAAATTTTTAAATGAATTAATTGATTATCCAATTAATAATAAAAATAATAATAAAAGACGTAAAAGTTTTATTAAAGAAATTAAAAAGAATGAATTATTAAATAATCAACATAGAAATTCTTTGGTAAGGAAAATAGAAGGCTAAAAAGTGTTTTTCGGATTTTTTAAAGAATTAAAAAAATGGCCATTCTTTCCTTTATTTATTGACCAATTTTTTAGTATTTTAATTATTTAATTAATTTAATTAAATATATCTAGATTATTTATTTTTAAATTAATTTAAAGTTCCTTTTTAAAATTAATATAAATAAGTAAATTAAACGAAAAGTCCGAATATTAAAAATAAAGGTCTCTTTTTAATTTAAAAATAATTAAATACTAAAAATCATTTAAATTAATTCTTAGCTTTTCAAATATTTTAGAAAAGGAAAAAGTGATTAATTAATTTTTAAAGTTTATTTAAATATAAGTAAATAAATGTTTGTGTGTGTGTATTAAAACTTTTTTTTTTTAATATTTAACAGAATGATCTATTAAACTTTTTTTTTAAATTTTTTAAGAGAAGAAAATAATTAAAATATTTTTTTAAATAAAAATTTTAATAAAAAAAAAAGTAAATAAATGAAATAATTTTATTTTTTTTTTCTAGGTAGCAACAGGAGAAGATGGAATTCCTTCTTCTGGACTTAAAATTCCTCCAGAAAGAAGAAAAGAATTAATTAAAATGAGCGGGGGAGGAGGAGATTCTGATGAAGATATTACAGAATCAATTTCTGAACAACCACAAAAAAAAGATACAAAAAAACCTTCTGTTACAATAAATGAACCTCCTCAAAAATCAAAGGAAGAGGTAAGGGAAATAATTTAAATAAATAAATAAAATTTAAAAAATAATTTAACAATTCTTTTCTTTTAAATTCTTTTATTTTGCAGTGTTTTTTTAATAAGTTTAATTAAATATATATTTTATGTTAATTTTTATTATTTTGTTTTTTCTTTTTATTTATTTATTTTAAATATATTAAAATAATATATTCTCTACCTTTTTCTTCTTTTTATTTAGCAACTGCTAACATATAAAAATAAATAAATATATTCTCTTTAAAATTTATTTTCTTTTCTTTTTTTAATATTGTTGATCTTTTATTTATTTCTCTAATTTTCTTTTTTTTTTCTTCTTTCAATTACCTCATTGAAATAAAAAGGGTAAAAATATCCTTTAAAAATAAAAGTTTTTTTATTTCCTTCTTTTCACCTTTTTTTTTTCATTAAATTTAACAAAAGAGCAATTTGATCTTTTCTTTTATTTTTTACAAAAAATTAATTATTTTCTTTTTTTTTTAAGAGCAATGCAACCTTTTAATTAATTAATACCATCTACTCTTTTTTTAAATTAATTAATTAAAATCAATGTTTTATTAAATTAAAAAATAATATTTAATTAATTAAAACTTTCCTTTTTTCATCTAAAAATAAAAATTAAAAATTAATTATGCCTCAAAAAATGATTAGAACAGAATCGAGAAAACATCCTTCCACATCTTCTACTACTTCTCTTCCCTATTCCTATACGGTAAATATAAATAATTTAAATAAATTGGAATTTAACCAAAAGATTTAAATACTATTAATTAATTAAATAAAAAGGCCTCTTCTTCTTCTTCCTTCTCCCCCTCCTATCCATTAAAAAGAAGAATGGCTACTTCAATTAAAATGAGTAGTCCATTAACATCTCTTCCAATACCTTCAGTTATATTACCTAATAATATAGAACAACAACAAAAACAAAAAAATTTAAAATATTCTTTAAATGAAAAACAAAATTTAATTTATGGAATTAGGCCAAATAAAAGTTCTAAACGTTTATATGATTCTAGATATGAAGATCCAAAAGGATTAAGGGGAACTACATTAATAGAATTAAAACAAACATCAATAAGAATAAAAGGTTCTCCTTCACCTAAAAGAGAGAAAAAAATATTTTTAGAAGAAAATAATAATAATAACAAAGAAGATAAGGTTATTTTATTTAAATTAAATTAATTAATATTTCTAATTAATATTAATCAAATAAAATTCTAATTGAATTCTTTTATTTTTTTTTAATATTATTTTCTTTATTTTATTTAAAAATAATTTATTCTTTTAATTAATTATTTTTAATAATTTCTTTCTTTATAAATATTTATTATTTTCATTTTATTTTCTTATATTTTAAATAATCATTTTTTAATTAAAAATATTTTTTGTTTTTGCGGTTTTACAGGCAAATGAAAGAACACCAAAAATGATTCAAGTTGGTAGAAGAAAAAAAGCTTCAAATACAACAAATTTAAATAAAGAAGACAATAAATTAACAGAAGAAGTAATGGAGGTAATTTTTTAAATAATTAAATTCATTCTTCTTTCTATTATTTTCTAAATATTTTCTAAATATTTTTTTTTATTTATTTATTTAATTATTATATGTGTTTGTTTATTTAGTTTTTTTTAATTATATAAAATATATTAAATTAAATAAAATTAAAAAATTAATTTTTAATTTTTAATAATAAAAATTAAATATATTAATTTTTGTTAAATCAATATTTAATAAATTAATTTAAAGATTAAAATGAGTCAATTAGTAATTTTGTTTACTTTTAATTTTAAAGAATAGATTTGTTCCTTTTTGTTAATTATTATTTAGCTTAAAATCTTTTTTAGTTTCTCTTATAAATTTTATTTTTTTAATTTTTTGAAAGTGGCCACTCTTATGTTTTACTAAAAATAAATAAATAAATGAGTAGTAACATTTAATATAAAATTAAACAAATATTTTTATAAATTCAATCAAATTAAAATATATTTATTTATTTACTATTAATTAATAAAGAAATTTGATTGAATTAAAAATAAAAAGATTTCCCCTTAATAAATAAAAAAAAAATAGAAAGAAAAGTCAAAATCAAAATCTCCAACACCAACACCAATTTCTGATGAAAAAAGACGTTCAAGCACACTTAGACAATTAGAAGGATTACAAGTTGGTAAAAAACGTGAGCAACACGAATTTCAAGGAATTCAATTAAAAAGAGTTTCAAAAGCTAAAAAAGAAGATAAAAAAGAAGAAATGGAAAGGCCAGATTTAAAAAAGGTTGAAAAAGCTTCAGAAAAAAGAGTTTCAATTCCAGAAGAAGAAATAGAGTCTATTAGAAGGGATTCTTTACATCCAGAATGGAATGCTAGAGAAGCAACTGAATTAGAAGAATATCAAAAAAGAGCAAGCATGAGGGTATTTTGTTGTTATATTTTTATAGAAAAAGTATTTTAAAGAAGTTTTAATTATTTTCTCTATCATTCTCTATTATTTTCTCTTTATCTTTTCTTTTCTTTTCTTTTTTTATTTAAAAATAATTAATTATTTTTGTTTAGAGAAGAAGTAGTGTTGATATGAGAAGAGAATCTATTTCTGATGTTTTAGAAAGACCACCTGTTCCGTTAAAGGAAATTGGGAAAAGTGGAACACCTGCACGTATTGTAGAAATTCCAGAGAATGTTACTGTTGTTGAAAGTAAAGGAGAAATTAAATATTAATTAATTTATTAAATTATATTAAAGATGAAGTTGCAATATTCAAATGTATAGTAGAAGGAAATCCAGCTCCAACATTTGTTTGGAAAAAGGGAGGAAGAGATGTTCCATTAACTGGACGTGTTCGTTGTACTACTGATGGGGAAACTGGATCAATTTCTTTAATTATTGGGAAATGTAGACATCAAGATGAAGATGATTATTCTTTAGAAGTTAAAAATAAACATGGATCTGATTCTGCATCAGCTAAATTATTAGTTACTTCTGGAATTGAATCAAACTTGGATTTTAGAGCAACACTTAAAAAAAGAGAAACAAGTATTTCAGAAAAACAAAAACAGGATAGTCAGGATTTCTCTAGAAGTGAAGCTGATAGAAGGTTGGTTAAAAATAATTAAATTTGTTAGAGAGAAAGAAAAAATAAAAAAAAATTATTCAATTGTTTTATATTTAATTATTTATTTATTCAAATATTAAAATTATTTTTAAATTTTAAGGGCCTCTATTTTCACTGGAAAACGTGAAGAACGTTGGGTAGAACCTTTACCTGATAAAGCTAATTTTCAACAACAAGTAAATAAAATAGCTCAATTAAAATGTGTTTATTCACGACCAAATGCAAAAGTTAGATGGATGAAGGACAGAAAAGAAATATTCTCAGGGGGACTTAAATATAAAATTTTAATTGATAAACAAGCAATAACTTTGGTTATTAACAATCCAGACCCTGATGATAGTGGAAAATATACTTGTGAAGCAAATGGGGTACCAACACATTCTATGGTAAAAATAAATATTTAATTAATTAAATTAATTTTTAAAAAAGGTCACAGTTGAAGAACCTCCAATGAAATATAATTTTTTGGTTCCTTTACCAAATACAATGGAAATTTACAGAACAAAACAAGCTATTTTAACTTGTAAACTTAACAGTGCAAGGGCTCCTCTTGTTTGGCATAGGGGAGGTAAAGCAATTGATCCGTAAGTTTTCCTTTTAATTAATCTAATTAATTAAATATTAAAATTTAATTATTTATTTTTAGAAATGATCCCCGTTTTATTATTGAAAAAGATACAACAGGACGTTTTACTATAACAATTAGAGTTGTTGAACAAATAGACCAAGCAGAATGGACTGCTTTTGTTAGTAAAGATGTTTTATCTAAATGTACTGTTTATGTGGAAGAACCAAGGGATACATTTGTTGTTCCATTAAAATCACAAAGAGCAAACGAAAAAGAAAATGCAACATTTGAATGTGATACTAATGATAAAGATATTGAAGTAGAATGGTTTCATGATGGAATAAAAATTAAAATGGATGGTGTTCATTTTAAGGTAAAAGTAAAATAAAGAAAAGAAAAGAAAAAACAAATTATTTTTTAGGAAGAAAAAGTTGGAAGAAAACGTCGTTTAATTATAACAGGTGTTCGAATAGAAGATCATGGTGAATATAAATGTACAACTAAAGATGACAAAACAATGGCACAATTAATTGTTGATCCATTAAATAAATTTATTGTAAAATTAGAAGATAAAGAAGTCTTTGAAAAAGAAGATGTTAATTTAAAATGTGAAACAAAAGATACTAGAACACCTGGACAATGGTTTAGAAATGGTAAATCAATTAGTTCAATGCCTGGTTCTAAATATGAATTTCAATCAAGAAGTGGTGTTCATACAATGAAAATTAGTAAAATTGAAATGGTATAGATATTTTTTAAAATTTAATTAAATTATTTTTTAAAGAATGAAGCAGATCGTTATGAAATAGAAGTAGCTGGACTTAAAGGCTCTTGTAATGTCACAGTTTTAGAAGCAGAAAGAAAACCAGTAATTAATTGGAAACCACAAAAAATTGAATGTGAAGCAGGGAAAGAAAAAAGAGTAAAAGTCCCTTTTCAAGTAAAAGGTACACGTAGAGGAGATCCAAAACCAATACTTTTAAAAAATGGAAAGCCTGTAGATTTGGATAAAATGAAGGATTTAGTTGAAGTAAAATATTTATTAATTAAAATTTTAAATAAATAAAGTTTGGGCAATTTATCCATATAAGCCTTTATTTATTTATTTATATTTAAATGCCCATAAATTAATCTATTTTTAAAAATTTAATCAAAATTAATAATAATTAATTTATATTTTAAGGTTGTAATTAATGGAGATATTGCTGAAATTATTTTCAAAAATCCTCAAAAAGGGGACACTGCTAAATGGGCATTAAAACTAGAAAATAGTGGTGGAGAATCTGCTTTAGCTCCTTTTGATTTAGTTGTTAGAGACAAACCAAAGGTACCAAAAGGTCCATTGGAAACAAAAGACGTTACTGCAGAAAGTTGTAAATTAAAATGGAAACCTGCTGATCCAGATGAAGTAGCACCAACAAGAGGATATATTGTTGAAATGCAGGATGGACGTGGAGGTCCTTGGAAAAAAATTGGAGAAACTAAAGGGACTGAATTTCCTGTTGATGGATTAAAAGAACATGGAGAATATAAATTTAGAATTAAAGCATATAATGAAATTGGAGAATCTGACCCACTTGTTGGAGAAACAATTTTAGCAAAAAATCCTTATACGGTAATATCGAAAATAAATAAAAATTGTTTAAAATATTATTTTAATTTTTTAGGTTCCTGGTAAACCTCGTAATATGCAGGCAGCAGATATTGATGCTAATTCACTAACATTGCAATGGGACCCCCCAGAATCTGATGGAGGAGCTCCTATTGAATCTTATATTATTGAACGTCGTGATAAATCTGACAAAGATTGGGCTAAACTTAATGAAGTTCCTGCACAAGGAGCTGGAAAACATCAAATGGTAGATGACAAAGTAGTAGAAGGAAAAGAGTATTATTATCGAGTTCGTGCTGTTAACAAAGCTGGGCCTGGTGACCCTTGTGACCATGGAAAGCCTTACAAAATTGCAGCAAAACCAGGTACTTTTTTTGTTAGTGGGACGAGTAGATAATTAATTAAGGAAAATAAATGGACATTAATTAACATTTTCTCTATAACCACCCTTTCTCCACTTATTATTTTTTGTTTTTGTAGCAACTCCTGAATTTACTTCTGGGGGAATCCAAGACCAACGTCTTCATGTTGGAGAAACTATTAAATATGAAGTTGGAATTTCTGGAGCTCCACTGCCAGAAGTTAGTTGGACTGTTAATGGAAAACCTTTAAAAGCTGGTGGTCGTGTAAAAATTAGTACAGAAAAAGGAAAAACTATCCTCAAAATTGAAGATGCACAACGCTCAGATTCTGGAAAATTTTGTATAAAATTAAAAAATAAAAGTGGAGAAGCTCAATCTGAAGCAAATGTCACAGTTGTTGGAAGGCCAGATCCTCCACAAGGGCCTTTAGAAGTTAGCGATATTTGTAAGGATGGAGCAACATTAGAATGGAAACCACCTTTGGATGATGGTGGTGAACCTTTAACTGGTTATATTATTGAAGCACAGGTAAATTCTTAAAGGATTTTGGTTTTATAAAAATTAATTAATTTAAAAGGATGTAGATGGAGGAAGCAAATTTGTCCCAGTTGGAAAGTGTGGTCCTGGTGAAACTAAATTAAAAGTTAAAGGACTCAAAGACAAAGGAAATTATAAATTCCGAGTAAAAGCAGTTAATAAAGAAGGAGAATCAGAACCATTAGGAACAGATAAACATTACCAAATTAAGGATCCATGGGAAGAACCAGGTCAATTTTATAAATATACAATTAATTATTATAATTAAATATAAATTAACAAAAAGCCTATTTTTAAAGTCCTTATGTTGAATAAATCCTTTTTACCATTTGTTGTATACTCTTCCCTTTGTCAGTGATAAGGTTGACAGTGTGGAGGTATACAGTCCACAACTCCAAATAAAATTAAATAAAAATTATTATTATTTTCAAACATTTTTTTCAGGAAAACCTGGAAGACCTCAAGTTACTGATGTTGATGCAGACAAAGTTTCTCTCAAATGGGATCCTCCAATGAAGGATGGAGGTGCTCCAATAGAGAAATATATTGTAGAAATGAGAGACCCTAAAAGTAAAGATTGGATAGAAGTAGCAACTTCTCAAAAGCCTGAAGCTACAGTTAAAGGCCTTGAAACAGGAAAAGAATATCAATTTAGAGTAAAAGCAATTAATAAAGCTGGTCCTGGACAGCCTAGTGAGCCTTGTGAAAAAGTTTTGGTGGAACCTAAATTTAGTTGGATTTAATTTTCTAATTAGAAAAGAAAACATAATTTTTAGTTAAACCATGGCTTGATCATGATGGAATGAAAAATTTGGTAGTTCGTGCAGGTCAAACTGCTCGATGGACTGTGAAAGTATTTAATTAATTTTAAAATAAATTTAAATTAAATAATTATTTTAGTTCAATGGGAAACCTGCCCCTGACGTTTTTTGGTCTAAAAATGGTCAGCCAATAACAGATCAGAGTGGTGCTATTCAAATTGATGTAAAAAAGAATGATCATACAATTCTTTGTATTCCTGCGGCTGTTCGTGCTGATAGAGGAAGATATACTCTTAAAGTAAAAAATAAAACAGGAGAGGATTCTGCTGAGGCAGATCTAACGGTCTTAGATAAGCCTGGAAAGCCAAGAGGGCCATTGGAGGTTAGTGATGTAACTGAAGAAGGTTGTAGCTTGGAATGGAAGCCTCCAGAAGATGGTAACTTTTAAAGAAATTTATTAGAAGAAAATGAAGAATTTAATTTTTAATTGATTATTTAAATAAAATACATATTAATTTAAATTAAGATGGAGGAGAGCCTATTGAATATTATGAAGTTGAAAAATTAGATGCTGATACTGGTAGGTGGACTCCCTGTGCCAAAGTTAAAGATTGCAAGGCTGATGTAAAAGGTCTTCAGAAAGGAAAGCAATACCAGTTTAGAGTAAAAGCTGTTAATAAAGAGGGCCAATCAGAACCTCTTATTGGAGATCAGTCAATAATTGCTAAAAATCCTTATGATGTTCCAGGAAAATGTGGAGCTCCAGATATTGGTTTTTGTTCTTAACAAAATTTAAATATTCTATCTTTATATTTTTCTAGTTGATTGGGATGAGAAAAGTGCTCAATTAACTTGGGATCCACCAACTAATGATGGTGGTGCTCCAATTGAAGATTTCATAGTAGAAAAAAAGAATAAACATGATAGAGATTGGAAGGAATGTGCACGTGTTGGTAATTAGTTTTACTAGAATTTATTAAAATTATTTTTAATATTCTCTAAGGGGGCCCAACACCAAATGCAACAATAAAAGGACTTAAAGAAGGGGAAGAATATGAATTCCGTGTCCGTGCTGTTAATAAAGCAGGGCCTGGTCAGCCATCTGATCCAAGTCGAAAACTTCTTGTAAAGCCAAGACATCAAGCTCCAAAAATTGACAGATCTGCAATGAAGGCCATAACAATTAAAGTTGGACAATCATTAGATTATAATGTTCCAGTTACTGGAGAGCCTCCACCAGAAAAAATATGGACAATAAATGGAAAACCTATTGATGATGATGCTAAAATTCGTGTTACAAATGAAGATTATAAAACAAATTTAGCCTTAAGAAATGCAACACGTGAACATTCTGGTACTTATTTACTTGTTGCAACGAATGAAAATGGAACAGATCAGTATGGTGTAGAAGTAATAATTAATTAAAAATATACAATTATAGATGTTCTTTTTAAGGTAATAGTTCTTGGTCGTCCCTCAGCTCCAGAAGGACCATTGGATGTAAAAGATGTGTTTGAAGATCGTGCTACACTTTCCTGGAAGGCACCTCTTGATGATGGGGGGATGCCTATTGATCATTATGAAGTAGAAAAGATGGACTTGGCCACTGGTCGCTGGGTTCCTTGTGGCCGTCGTACAGAGCCAGGAATGACAGTAGAAAATCTGCAACCTGGACACCAATACCAATTTAGAGTACGAGCTGTAAACAAAGAAGGTTGTTTTGAAAAGCATCTATTTATTTAATTATTTTAAAGGCGAATCTGATCCTTTGGTCACCAAAGACCCAACATTGGCTAAAAATCCTTTTGATGTTCCTGGAAAAATGGAAAAGCCAGAGGTAACTGATTGGGATGCTGATCATGTTGATCTTGCTTGGAAACCTCCATCTAGTGATGGTGGTGCCCCTGTTGAAGAATATTTAATTGAAAAGAAGGATGGCACTACTGGCAAATGGACTGAAGCTTTACACGTTCCTTCTGACCAATTAAATGCTACAATTCCCGGTCTTCGCCAAGGGGAAGAATATCAATTCAGAATAACAGCAAAAAATAAAGGAGGGCTTGGACAACCATCTGATCCAACAGATCCAGTTATAGCAAAGGCAAGAAATCTTGCTCCTAGAATTCACAGAGAAGACCTAAGCGATACTGTTCTACGCTCAGGACAAGATGTTAAATTTAATGTACACATTGATGGAGAGCCTCCACCTAAAGTTACTTGGACATTTGAAGGAAAACCGCTCCCTGAATGTGCAAATGTACAAGATCAAGATTATTTGAGCAAATTTGCTTTAGTAAAACCAACAAGAGCACAAAGTGGAAAATATACTATAACAGCAACAAATCCAAATGGAACAGATTCTGTTACAGTCCAAATTGATGTTAAAGG
This sequence comes from Meloidogyne exigua, assembly GCA_018905775.1. Classification (NCBI taxonomy): domain Eukaryota; kingdom Metazoa; phylum Nematoda; class Chromadorea; order Rhabditida; family Meloidogynidae; genus Meloidogyne; species Meloidogyne exigua. The sequence continues at coordinate 1,433,464 of JAGUQR010000004.1, read as the reverse complement.
AAGACCAAGTGCACCTAAAGGTCCATTAGAAGTTTCTGATGTTTTTGAAAATAAAATGACTTTGGATTGGAAACCACCTGAAGATGATGGTGGAGAGCCTATTTCTCATTATGAAGTAGAGAGACAAGACTCTCGAGATGGAATTTGGGTACCTTGTGGGACAACATCAGAGCCTCACATGATTGTTGATGGTCTTTCAAAAGGCTCAAACTATAAGTTTCGTGTTAAGGTAATTTAATTATTTTTAAATTTATTCTTCTTTATTATTATTATAGGCAGTTAATGCAGAAGGAAAATCTGATCCATTAGAGACCGAAAAAGTAACACAAGCCAAAAATCCTTATGAAAGACCAGATAAACCTAATACACCTGAAGTTGTTGACTGGGACGCAGATCATGTTGACCTTAAATGGGATCCACCAGCAAATGACGGTGGAGCCCCGATTGAGCAATACATTATAGAGAAACGTTCCAAGTATGGACGATGGGAACCTGCACTTACAACGGATGGACAAACAAATGCAGGAACTGTTGATGGATTAACAAAAGGAGAAGAATATGAATTTAGAGTTACTGCAGTAAATAAAGGAGGACCTAGTGAACCTTCTGATCCTACTCGACCTGTTATAGCTAAACCGAGAAATGGTAAATAAATAATTTTAAAATTTTTTAAACAAAAGGTTAAGTAGAAGGAGATCTTTAGTTTTCTTATCTTTCAATAAAAATTTAATATAAATATTTCCAGTTCCTCCAAAAATTGGAGAACTTAAACCTCTTCGTCTTCATGCTGGTCAAATGATTAACTTTGATGTTCCTGTAGAAGGAGAACCAATTCCAAAAGTTAGTTGGTTTGGTCCAGATGGTTCAGAACTTCTCGCTGGACCTAAAATGAGAGTAGAACATGATGAGGAATCAGGAAGGGCAAAACTTCAAATTAAAAGCACAGATAGAAGTCATAGTGGTGAATATAAGATTAGAGCAGTTAATGACAATGGAGAGGCTGAGCAGTGTGTTAAAGTAGATGTTATTGGTAATTTTGAATCTTTATCTGAAATTTAAATTTAAAAAAAAATTTTAAGATAAACCTTCACCCCCTGAAGGACCTCTAAATGTAACGGACATTCACGCAGATAATTGTACCATTGACTGGAAACCTCCACTTGACGATGGTGGTTCTCCTATAGAATGTTATCAAATAGAAAAAATGGACCCAAGCACTGGCCGTTGGGTGAAGGCAGGGAAAACTTCTGGACCAGAGTGTTCATTTAAAGTGGATGGGTTGATACCTGGACATGATTATAAATTTCGTGTTTCTGCAATAAATGGTGAAGGAGAATCTGAGCCACTTGAAACAGACCATAAAATAACTGCAAAGGAACCATTTGATGCACCTGGAAAACCTGGAAAAGTTTGTTTTATTTATTTTTAATTTAATACAATTAATATTTAAAATTAATTTTAGCCAGAAATTGTTGATTGGGACAAAGAACATGTAGAATTAAAATGGGAACCTCCTATTGAGGATGGGGGTGCACCTATTGAAGAATATGTTGTTGAAATGCGAGACAAATTTTCTCCTCAATGGAAACCAGTTAAGACAGTTCCAGCTTCAGAAGCGCCTCAAGCTTCTGTTGATGGATTACAAGAAGGAGAGGAATATGAATTTAGAGTAATTGCTAAGAATAAGGCAGGAAAAGGACAGCCTAGTGACCCTTCAAATGCTGTTATAGCTAAAGATAGAAATGGTAAAAGAATTTTAATTGTTATAAAAATTTAAAATTTTAGTTCCCCCCAAAATTGATCGTAATTCAATTCATGAAATTCGTGTCCGTGCTGGACAACCTTTTCAACTTGATATTCCAATTTCGGGAGAACCACCTCCTGAAATTTCTTGGGATTTTGAGGGAAAACCTTTGGTATCAGATGATCGAATGAAAATTGTTTGTAATGAAAAAGGAACAAAATTTACTGTAAAACGTGCTCTTCGTTCTGATACTGGAATTTTCAATATTACTGCAAAAAATGAAAATGGAACAGATAAAGCTGAAGTTCATGTTACAGTACTAGATAGGTAAATATTTTAAATAATTATTTTTTTATTATTAAATCCTTTAATTTTAAACGAAAATTAATTTAATATAAATTAATAATTTTTTTATTTTTAGACCTGGTGAACCTCGTGGTCCTCTTAATATTGGAAATGTTAACAAAAATGGTTGTACTCTTGATTGGAAACCACCAGCAGATGATGGAGGTGCTGGAATTTCTCATTATCTTGTTGAAAAGTTGGATTTGGCTACTGGCCGTTGGGTCCCAGCAGCTGAATGTACTGACTGTAAATGTGAATTGGATGACCTAACACCAGGACATGAATATCGTTTTCGCGTAAAAGCAGTGAATAAATATGGAGAATCTGACCCATTGGAAGCACAAAAATCAGTTGTAGCTAAAGATCCATTCGAAACTGCTGACAGGCCTGGAACTCCTGATATTGTTGATTGGGACAAAAATTGGGCTGATTTGAAATGGACACCCCCAACAGATGATGGTGGAGCTCCATTAGAAAAATATGTTGTTGAAAAAAGAATGGGAACTGGTGATTGGGAATATGCAACAGAAGTACCAGCCTCCCAAACAGATGCTCGTGTTGAAGGTCTACAGGAAGGGAAGCAATATCAATTTCGTGTAAAGGCTGTAAATAAAGCTGGGGTTTCTGCACCTTCTGATCCAAGTCGACTATTAATAGCAAAGGCACGACGACTTCCACCAAAAATTGATCGATCAGCAATGCCAGAATTGAGAATCCGTAGAGGAGAAACTGTTGAATTTAATGTCCCTGTTGAAGGTGAACCTAATCCAAAATGTCAATGGTCAATTAATGGCACTCCTCTTGTTACGTCTGATCGTACAAGAGTGGATAATACAAATGACAATAATACAAAACTTAAAACCTTGGATTCTGAAAGGATGGACAGTGGAGTTTATAAATTAATTGCAACTAATGAACATGGACAGGATGAAGCTGAAGTACTTGTTACTGTTTTAGATGTGCCTGGTCCACCTCGAGGACCACTTGAAGCCCGGTTAAATTTCTTTAAATTTATTCTTAAATTTATTATAATTTTTATAGAGAAGTAACCAAAGACAGTGCTACTCTTAAATGGTTTAGTCCTGAAGATGATGGTGGATCACCTGTAACTCATTACATTGTTGAAAAGCAAGAAGCTAACGGTCGCTGGATTCCTTGTGGTGAAAGTCCAGATACTTCTTTACGTGTGAATAGACTTGTTGAAGGAAAGGAATATAAATTCCGAGTTAAAGCAGTTAATAGACAAGGAGAATCAAAGCCATTAACTGGTGATCAAAGTATTATTGCTAAAAATCCATGGGAGAAGCCTGGAAAGCCTCAAGATGTTAAAGTTGTTGATTGGGACAAAGATCATATGGATTTGGAATGGAAACCACCAATCACAGATGGTGGAGCTCCAATTGAAGGATATGTGATTGAAAAAAAACCAAAGAATGGATTATGGACACCATGTGGCCAAGTAGCTGGAAATCAATGCAAAGGAACAGCAGATGGACTATTTCCTGGTGAAGAATATCAATTCAGAGTTAAAGCACTGAATAAAGCAGGCGAAGGAGAACCTTCTGACCCAACAGATCCAAAAATAGCAAAACCACGAAAACTTGCACCAAAATTGAATTTAAACACTTTAATGGATATTAGAGTCCGTGCTGGTCAACCTATCAACATTAGTGCAGAATTTGAAGGAGAACCAAAACCAACTGCTACTTGGACAATAAATGGAAAAACATTTACTGGAACTTCTCATGCTGATCTTGACAACGATAAAGAACATTTAAGTTGTATTACAATTGCAGCAGCTGAACGTTCAGATGCTGGAAATTATTCAATTACTGTTCAAAACGAATATGGAACTGACCAAGGTCAATGTAAAGTAACTGTTCTAGACGTTCCTGGACCCCCACAAGGACCATTAGCTGCCAAAAATATTCACAAAGAAGGTTGTACTCTAAGTTGGCGACCTCCAGAAGATGATGGTGGTGCTGAGATTATTGGATATGTTATTGAAAAAATGGACACAACTAGAGGTACATGGCAAGAAGTTGGTCAATTCCCAGATTGTGAGGCTAAAGTAGCAAAATTAATTCCTGGAAAACAATATTTGTTTCGAGTAAAGGCAGTTAATGTTTATGGAGAATCAAAGCCATTAGAGAGTGACAAAGCAATAACTGCAAAAAATCCATTTGATGTGCCAGATCCACCTGATGCACCTGAAATATCTGATTATGACGAAACAAGAATTGATATTGGTTGGCGGCCTCCTGCCAATGATGGAGGTGCTCCAATTACTGGATATATTGTGGAAAAAAGAGAAAGAGGGTCACCAATTTGGTTAGAAGTTGGCCGATGCCCTTCTACCTCATTTTCTTGTACTGGACTAAGAAAAGGACAGGAATACGAATTTCGTGTTAGTGCTGTTAATGAAGCTGGTCCTAGTGCTCCATCCGCTCCTTCAGCTTCTCAAATTTGTAAAGCTCGACGATTAAAACCTGCAATAATTACACAACAACGAAAATGGAAAGTACGTGCAGGAAATACTTTAACCCTTGATATTGAATTTGTTGGAGCACCTGATCCAAGCGTTGGATGGACAAAAGTTGGTGGTGTAGGAACACTTCCTCCAGAATTAATTGTTGATGTTCGTCGTCCTGGACAAACTTCCATCTTTTTCCCCTCTGCAAAGCGCTCAGAAAGTGGTGCATATGAACTACGACTTAAAAATGAAGTTGGAGAAGCTGAGGGAACTTTTGAGGTGCTCATTCAAGACAAACCTTCTCCACCTAAAGGGCCAATAATTGTTGATGGAGTCACAAAGGATTCTTGTCAACTGAGCTGGAAACCACCTGAAGATGATGGGGGTTCTCCTTTAACTAATTATGTAGTTGAAAAACGAGAGATTGGAAGCAATGTCTGGACACCTGTTTCCAATTTTGTGCCAGGCTGTCAATGCTCAGTTCCAAAACTAAAAGAAGGGCAAGAATATGAATTTCGAGTTTGTGCAGAAAATGCTTTGGGCCGATCGGATCCCCTAGTGACAGATTCACCTGTATTAGCTAAAGATCCGTTTGGAAGACCAGGAAAACCTGGAAGGCCAGAAATTACCGATCATGACAACAACTATATTTCACTCAAATGGAAACCACCAAATGATACCGGAGGATCACCTATCACACATTATGATGTCCAACGAAAAGATCAAAAAACTGGACGTTGGGTTAAGGTAGAACGGAGATTTTAATTTAATATATTCATTAATTTAAAGGTAAATACTCATCCTGTATTTGGAACTGAATATACAGATGAGAGGGTTCAACCTGGACATGGATATGAATATCGCATCGTTGCTGTTAATAAAGCAGGTCCTGGTCAACCATCTGACACTTCAGAGCTTGCTTGGGCAAAACCCAAATTTGAGGCCCCTCGTTTTGAATTGGATATTGATGGAAAAGAGGTTCGAGTTCGTGCTGGTCAGCCTCTTGACCTAGCCATTCCTTACATCGGCTCTCCTCAGCCAACAATAACATGGACTAAAGAAGGACAACAAATGAATGGTTAATAATAAAATATAAAAATAATTTTTTTTTATCTCTTTCAGGAATTGAAACAAAGCCTGGAATTACTCGTCTTTACATTCCACAAAGCAAACGTTCAGACTCTGGTCAATGCCGAATTGAAGCAACCAATGAAAAAGGGAGAGCAGAGGCTCGTGTTCTTATTAATGTTATAGACAGGCCAGGACCACCAGAAGGGCCAATTACATATCCATCAACAACAAGGTAAATATGGAATTAAAAAAATTTAAAGCTTAACAAATAAATAAAGGCGTGGAGTAACTCTTGCATGGAAACCACCCAAAGATGATGGAGGAGCTGAGATTAGTGGTTATCTAATTGAATATCAAGAGATAGGTGCTCGAGATTGGGAACGTGTGCCTGAACATATTACATTATTAAATTATACTGTTAGAAATTTGGAAAAGGGTAAAGAATACAAATTCCGTGTATTTGCTGAGAATATGGTGGGTCAAAGTGATCCTCTCAATGGAGATCCTGTTGTTGCTAAAGATCCATTTGGTAATTCTAAAAATTAATGATAATAAACTTGAACTGTTTACTAAAGGAACTTCTTTTAAATAATGTCTATTAGATTTAATATTTAATTTTTAGATCCTCCTGGTCCTCCATCAACACCAGAAATAACTGCATATGATACAAACATGGTATCACTTCGTTGGAATCCACCAAGAGATGATGGTGGTTCTCCTATAACTGGATATGTTGTTGAACGATTTGAAAAGCGTGGAGGTGGAGACTGGGCTCCTGTCAAATCGTTGGGAATTTGTCGCCTAACACAGGCAAATGTTACTGGCTTAGCTCAGGGTGAAACATACCAGTTCAGAGTTAGGGCAGTAAATGCTGCTGGAGAAGGACCTCCCAGTGGTTCTTGTGAACCAGTTGAATGTCGACCATTTGTTGGTGGGTTTTGGCAACTTTTTAAATTAAAATCCTTATTTTGGTTTTAGAACCTCCTGGTGCTCCTGACAAGCCTAGAATAGGCAAAGTTTCTAAAAATACAGTTGATTTGAACTGGAATCCTCCATTCTCTGATGGTGGAGCACCAATCGAAGGATATATTGTTGAACAACGTAAAATGGGAGAAGGTGAAGAATGGCGACGTTCAAATACTGATCTTGGCCCTGGAAAGATGTGCAGAGATACTCGATGTACTGTGGAAGGTCTCCCAGAGAAGGAACAATTTGAGTTCAGAGTTCGAGCTGTTAACCGTGCCGGTGAAGGCGAACCGTCTAAGCCCAGTGACATGGTTCTCACCACTGACCAACCTGGACGACCTATCCTTGATCTGAGTGGTCTAAAAGATATTACAGTACGTGCTGGAGAAACAATTACCTTTACTTTGCCTTACTCTTCTGGAGGAGCTAAACCTAATGTTGATGTACTCAATGGTGGTCAAACAATATTTGATGATGATAGAACTTCAATACAAGTGGATGATGATCGTATTGTTTTTACAACTTTGGACTCTAAAAGATCTGATGCTGGCCCATACAAAGTGGTTAGTGTACTAATTTGTAAAACCCTTTTCCTTTTATATTTATTTACCTTTAATTAATTTAAAAGATTGTCCAAAATCGTTATGGCAAAGATTCTGCCAAACTTAACGTTAATGTTCTTGATGTGCCTGGAAAACCAACTGGGCCAATTCTTTTCTCTGAAGTAAGTGGAGATGCTTGCACATTACATTGGAGTCCTCCAAAAGATGATGGTGGTTCCCCTGTCACAAATTATGTTGTAGAACGTAAACCAGCCAAAGGTGGTGACTGGGAACGTTTGGGTGCACCAGCTGGTCTCTCATTCAGATCTCGGGGATTAAATCATGGAGAACGTTATGATTTCCGTGTTCGTGCAGAGAATCAATATGGAATTGGTGATAACATTTAAATCCTTTTATTCTATTAATATTTTGTTATTATAGGTAATCCTCTTGAAGCTGATGAGTCTTTACTTGCTAAAGGAGCATTTGATGTTCCCGGTACATTTCACTTTTAAAGATAACATTATAACACTATTTAACAATTAAAACTAAAAAAGACTTAAAAATAAATAAACAATCGGAATCATAAATATAATTTATAAATCTGAATATAAATAACAATTTTCAGGTCCACCCGGTGCACCTGAACCAGTTCATACTGCTGATGATTCTATAACTTTGGAATGGTCTCGTCCACTCTATGATGGAGGTGCTCCAATTACTGGATACGTTTTAGATAAAAGAGAAGCAGGCAAAAATGCTCCCTGGGAAAGAGCTGCATTTGGAAACGTGCCAGAAACTAGATTTAAAGTGACAGGCGTGAAACCCCAGCACACGTATGAATTTCGTGTTGCAGCTGTTAACATTGCTGGTCAAGGCGGATGGAGCGATAATTCTGTACATTTTTTAAATATTTTTTAATTATTGAATTGTTTTCAATAATTATTAAGGTTCCAATTTTGGCGGCACCACGTCCTTCTAAACCAATAATTTCTATGGGATTACTTGCTAGGGATATGGTTGCTTTAGTAGGCGATCCTGTTAAAATACTTGTGCCTTATGCTGCTAGTCCTAAACCAGAAATTACTTGGACAAAGAATGGTTTACCACTTGATGCTAATGCCAGGACACGTTCTGAGATTGAAAGTAGCAGCGATTTTCTTACTCAATTAAGTTACCCAAAATGTGAAAGAGGTGATACTGGAACTTATTCTATTAAAATTGAAAATGATTTGGGCTCTGATTCTGTTGATCTAAAATTAAAGGTATTTCAGAATTTGAATGTTTTTATTTATTTAATTAATATTTTTAGGTTGTAGATAGACCATCACCTCCTGAGGGACCTTTAGAATGTGACGATATTGGCCCAGAATCTTGCAGATTGGCATGGAAACCACCTAAAGATGATGGTGGATCTCCAGTAACTAATTATGTTATTGAAAAGTGCCGTCTTATTGGAGGTCAAGAGAATTGGGAAAGACTTAGTTCATTCGTTCGTGGCACAAATACTTTAATACCAGGACTTGTAGAAAATGAGAGATATAGATTTAGGGTATTGGCTGAAAATCAATATGGGCTTTCTGATCCACTAGAATTGCCTGAACCAATAATTGCTAAATACCAAGTAAGTAAAAAACAATTTTTAATATAAAGTTATTTCAAAAATATTTATCCTTTATTCTCTTTTAATTTTTGAAATTGACTTTTATTTTTAATATTTAGTTTTCTGTTCCTGGACAACCAGATAAGCCGACTGTACGCGACTTTGATCGAAATTGGGCTTTAGTTGAATGGGATCCCCCAGCTTCTAATGGTGGTTCTAAAATATTAGGGTATAACCTACAATACAGAGACCAACATTCACATAAATGGGTAAAATATAAATTTCTGCATTAATTTCTAATTAAATGAATTCTTTTAACAGATAACTGCCAACAAAACACTCATTGAACAATGCAATTTTAAAGTAAACAATTTGCGTGATCAAGGAGAATATGAATTCAGAGTTGTGGCTAAAAATGCCGCTGGATGGAGTCGTCCCTCTCCTCCAAGCGATAGAATTCAACTTCGTCAACGATATGGACCACCTGGACCCCCTATTCAACTACGGGCACAAACAATTGGTCCCAACTGGGTTACTCTCACATGGCAACCACCAGCTGATGATGGAGGTTGTAAATTAGTTGGATATGTTATTGAGAAACGTGAATTTGGCCATCAACAATGGGAAATGGCTACACCTGAAACGGTAATATTATTCGAGTTTTAATTTCTTATTTTAAATTTTTAAACATTTAATAGACTCCTCTTACTGAATTTACTGTTCCTGGACTCAAAGAATTCCATGATTATGAATTTCGTGCTATAGCCTTAAATTCACATGGACGTGGCCTTCCTTCATTGCCTACATCGCCAATTAAAATTCAAGAAACTGCAGGAGTTAAACCAACAATTGTAGTTAAACCAGAAGATATTGCTTGTCCATACAATAAAAGAGCAGTTTTAACCTGTGAGGCAGTTGGACGCCCAAAACCGACTGCAAGATGGTTGCGTAATGGAAGAGAAATACCTGATGGAGCTCGTTATAGAGTGGAAGATAATGGAGAAGGCCTTTATAAATTAATTATCAAGGAAGTTTGGGATATTGATGCTGGTGATTATACTTGTGAGGTAATGATTATAATTAACAACTGAACATTCTTATGCATCTATAAAATAAAGGGTTACTTATTTACGGATTATAAAGGGTATAAATTAATGATGTGATATATACAAAATAATTCCTTTTATTAATCAACTTTCCCACAGGTGTCCAATGTTTTTGGTGTGGATACAGCAACTGGCACTCTAAAAGTTCAAGCACCACCAGTTATTGAAAAACAAGTTCCAAATGCCGTATATCCAGCTGGAGATATGGTCCGTATCAAAATTTTCTTTTCTGGCTCTCCTCCTTTCACTCATCGATTTACACTTAATGGTAGTGAATTAAACCCTGATGCAGCAAATATTCGATGGGTTGACTTTGATGATCACGTACTTCTTACCATTCCCGAATTGAGAGCACATGAAGCTGGACGTTACGAATATCAAGTAAATTTAATTGTTATAGAATATTAAACTTTTTTATTTCTTTGTTTTCAGGTCAAAAATGAAAGTGGAGAGGCAACTACAGGCTTTTGGCTTAACGTCAGTGGTCTTCCTTCAGTGCCTGAAGGCCCTCTTCAAATAAATGACATTGGAGAACATCAATGCACAGTTTCATGGCGACCACCTGCTCATGATGGTGGTTCTCGTATTACCAATTATGTCCTAGAAAAGAGGGACTTGGGATCTACTGAAAGTGATACTTGGGTTACTGTTGCTTCAGCTGTTAGAGAATTGTCTTTTATTGTGGCTGGACTCTTTTCTGGACATGAATACGATTTTCGTGTTTCTGCTTGTAATACAAATGGACAAGGACCTGCATTAAATTCTGACAAACCTGTGGTTTGTAAATATAATTATAACATAAGATTAAATGTTTCTTATACATCAATGAAGGCTATTCGTTTATTAAAAAATACCCTAAATATTTTACAGATTGCACGTCTTCCATTTGACCCCCCAGGGCCACCTCTCCTCCCTGGAGTTGTAGATGTTGGCCCAGAATATGCTGTACTTAGTTGGCAAAGGCCAGAACGTGATGGAGGAGGCAAAATTCGTGGTTATATGGTAGAGAAATGTGAGCAAGGCTCTGATCTTTGGCAACGTTGTACACAAGCCCCCTCTCCTTCTACTTCTCTTAATATCACAAATCTTATTGATGGACGTTCCTATACTTTCCGTGTTGTGGCAATCAATGATGCTGGAGAATCTACTCCAGCTTTGGTTGAAAATTACGAATTTAGGCCTGATTCAAAAGGAAGAGCACCAGAAATAATTGGGCCTTTACGTGATCAACATGGAACTGCAGGGGGGACAGTTACCTTTGAATGTGAAATTGGAGGATCTCCAAAGCCTGATATTCATTGGTTTAGAGGAAGTAGAGAATTAGTAGATACCCCAAAATGTACATTAATTGATAAAGGAACAAAACAGGCAAAGAAATAAAAGAATTAACTAAAAATATTATTTATTTTTTAGGTTTGTATTGTTAACAATTTACATCCTGAAGACGAGGATGAATATACATGCAGAGCTACTAATCAATTTGGCACAAGATCAACAAGGGCACAATTAAAATTGAGCAGTAAATTAATTCCTTTGTTTCCCTTTATTTAAATTATCTTTAAGCAAAACCTCGTTTACTTGTTCCTCCAAAATATTTTATGGGTTTGGAGGTTGAAGCTGGTCGAAGTATTGAATTACGTGTTCCATACAAAGCATATCCTCAAGTTACTACAACATGGACTATTTTAGAAGAAGAAAAACAATTATCAAATGGTGGACGTTATGCTTTACAAACAGACGATAAAATAATTCAATTGAGGATTTCTGATTGTAAAAGATCTGATGCTGGGGAATATAGAATATTTGCAAATAATTCTGTTGGTTCTGATTCTGCAGTTATTAAATTAATTGTTTTGGATAAACCTGAACCTCCCGTATATAAATTCTAATTATTTTTAATTTTAAGTTAAACCTTTTTTCAGAGATTTCCTATTGTTGAAAATGTTCTTGATGGAGCTGCTATTATCTCTTGGAAACCACCAGCACTCGATGGAGGTGCTCTTATTACAAAGTAATTTAGAAACTTGATTTAATTAAATTAATTGTTTGTTTAGTTATATTGTTGAAAAAAGAGAATCTGGTGGACAATGGAAACAATGTACTCGTTCTCGTTTTTGTTATTTAACAATTGAAGGATTAAAAGCAAAAGAAAGTTATGAGTTTAGAATTATAGCTGAGAATAAGCATGGACTTTCTGAACCAAGTGAATCAACACAATCATGTTTGTATTGTTTAAATAATTTAAAAAAACTTTCTTTTTCCTTTTAAAGGTACAATTCCTGAATCAAGAATTAAAAGAATTAATTATGAAGGTTCTACTATTAATGGATTATCTGTTGCTAAACACTCCTCCCATGCTTCTTCTTCTTCCTCTTATTCTGTTTTAAATTCCCATTCTTCATCATTACTAACTACAACTAATGGTGTAAGCCATACATTAAATACTAGCAAAACATTCTCTAATTTGGCTGTTTCCTCAAGTGGAGGAGGTTATATCCATTCTAGTAGAAGTCCTTCACCAAGGCTTAGTACTTTTAGTAGTACAAAACAGAACAGATGATAAGTTTTTTTAAATTAATATTTGGCAGTTTTTTTAACTTTTTTTTTATTTTTCTAATAATTTAACAGATTAATATTACCTATTTATCATTAACATATTAATTTAAATAATTTATTTTGTTTCATAATTGGAGCTTTTTATTTATTTATTTATTTATTTATTTTAATATTTTTGTTTATTTTTATTTAAGCTTTTTATTATTTAATGCATAATTGCCCTTTATTTTTTGCTTCATAAAAGTCCCTATGCTTTTTTACTTTAAATTTTGTTTATTTTATTATTTTCATTACAAGCTTTTTTTACATTTACAAAAGCAATTTCTTTTTATTTTTAAGTTTATTTAATTTTATTATTTACTTTTTTCTGTTTTAGGTGATTAAAGCAACGAAATTTGGCAAAAATATTCAAAATTATAATAACAACAAGAATCATAAAAATGCCAAAATTTTGTCAAAAGAAGCAAACAATTTTTTGAATTAAAAAAATTTAAATATTTTAATCATATGTATTTTTAATTAATTTATAAAAGGAAATTTTACAACGATCTTAATTTTTTAAATAATTTTCTCAAAAAATACCGTTTAATTTTTTGAGAAGAATCAATTGAATTTCTTTTTCCTTTTATAAATTTAATTTTTTTCTTCTTCTTCTAATTTTTTACTTTTAATTGTTTTTTATTTTTAACCGTCTTTTAACATCATTTAGAAATAAAAAACAATTTATTTTCCTTAAACCTTTTCCCTTTTTAATTACTTATAATTAATTAATTTCTAAAAATGCCTAATTCTGCCTCTTTTTCTTTTTAAATTTTTTTAAAAATTGTTTTCTCAATTTAGAGTGTTTTGGCTCTCACTCTTTTTTGAAAAAAAATAAATGGATTTATTTTAATGACTCTCTCTTTTCTTTCTCTTTTTTTCGTATCACTCAAAAGCTCTAAAAATATATATTATTTCCATTTTAATAACCCGTTGATTTTAATTAAAATAATAATAAAAATTGATATAAAATAATATTTTAATAATTAATTAATTAATTTAAATTATTTGCTGTAAAATTAAAAGAAAAAATAACAGTAGATTTATTAATTAAATAATTTAACTAAATAATATTTAATTTAATTTAAAGGAAGGTTTGTAATGGGAGGAGTAAATATTCTTTTAATTATTAATTAATTTATTTAATTTAATTATTTTTTAATTTAAAATTAATTAGTTGATGATACTGGTAAACTTGTACGTGGAAAATCAAAAATAAATATTCAGATTGATAAATATGATTCTATGGGTAATTTAATTAATTAATATTTTCTAAATTAATTAATTTATTATATTTAATTATTTAAATTATATTTACTCATTGTATTAATAAATAATTTATTTTTAAATAGTAATTGATCCTTGGAATTATTTAATACCTAAAAATGTTAATATCAAAAAGAATAATTCAATTTATGATTTTTATGAAGTTCTTGAAGAAATAGGTACAGGATTATTTGGTGTTGTACACAGATGTGTAGAGAAGGCAACAGGAAATGTTTTTGCTATTAAATTTATTCCAACACTTGGAGGAGAAAAACAAAAAGAAATTATTAGAAATGAAATTAAGTAATTAATTTATTTAATTTATTTATTTCATTTATTTAATTAATTTATTTTATTTCATTTATTTATTTAATTTAATTTTTAATTTTAGAACAATTTCTGAATTAAGACATCCATCAATTATTTCTTTACATGATGCATTTGAAATGGAACAAGAAATGATTATGATATATGAGGTAAATTAATTAATTTATTTTTAAATAATTATTTAATTTTAGTTTATTTCTGGTGATGAATTATTTGAAAAAATTAGCAAAGATGATAAAATGAATGAAAATAAAGCTAAAGATTATATTAAACAAATTTGTGAAGCAATTAAATATATGCATGAAGTTATTATTTTTATAATTAATATTTAAATTAATTTTTAGCTTTCATATGTACATTTAGATTTAAAACCAGAAAATATTATATTTACTACAAAAGTTAGTAATAAATTAAAAATAAATGATTTTAGTATGACAACTAAATTAAATCCTGGAAAAATAGTTAAAGTGTCAACAGGTAAATTAAATTAATTTATTTTATTAAATTAAATAAAATAATTTAATTAATTAATTTAATTTTATTTAAATTTATTTAATAAATTTATTTAATAAATTGATTTAATTTAATTAAACTAAATTAAACATAATTTAATTAATTTTATTTAATTAAACTAATTAATTTAATAAATTAAATTAATTTTATTTAATTAAACTAATTAATTTAATAAATTTAATTAATTTTATTTAATTTATTTATTTAATTTATTTAATTTGATTAATTTATTTAATTAATTTAATTAATTATTTAAGCAAATAATGAATATTCTGCACCTGAAATTTTAAATGAACAAAAAATAGGATTTAATACAGATATGTGGAATATTGGAATTCTCACAAAAATTCTTCTTTCTGAAATTAATTTAAATAATAAAAAAGAACAATTAAAAAATATTTCTTTAGAAGCTAAAGATTTTATTAATAAATTGCTAATTAATGATAAACAAAAAAGAATGAATATTAATGAAGCTTTAGAACATCCATGGCTTTCAGGAAGAGAAATAAATGAAAAAGAAATTATAATTGATAAGAAAATTTTTTGTAAAGAACGTGATAATGTCCGAAGAAAATATGTAAATTTATTTATTCGTTAGAAATTAATTTTTATTTAAAAAGGATGCCTGGACTGAACCTAGAATTTCTCTTGGTAGAATATCACAATTTAGTTCTTTATCAAAGATTTATTCTAATAAAAGATTTAATATTTGTGATAGAATTTTTGATATAGAAGATGGACTTCCTTATTTTGTTATTAAACCAAAATCTTTACAAACAATGGAAGGACAAAGTGCTTCATTTTTTTATAAAATAATTTCTCCTTTACCTATAAAGGAAAGCTGGTAAATTTTTTTTAATTTAAAATTAAAAAGAATATTTAGGTGGAAAGATGGAAAAGAATTAATTATTTCTAATAATTATAAAGCAAAATATTATCAAAAAATTAATATTAATGATAGAGCATTAATAATAAATGAATTAATAAATGAAGATGAAGGAGAATATTTGGTAAGAGCAGAAAATAAATTTGGTAAAAGAGAATGTATTACAACAATAAATTTATTGAAAAGATTTAGTAAGTTTTTAAATATTTATTATTTAAATAAATTTAATAAAATAATTATTTATTTTTAAGAAAATAAACCAACAATTCAACATTTAATTAAAATTGAAGAAATGTCTTCTTCTTCATCTATTAATATTAAAGAAAAAGGTCCTCCACATTTTAGTTTTTTACTTCGACCTCGTCTTATTCAAAAGAATCATAATTGTAAATTAATTTGTACAGTTACTTCAGATCCACCAGCAAAAATTGAATGGATGAAGGATGGAAAACCTGTAGATGAACAACGAATACAAATATTATTTAAAAGTGGTGTTGCTTCTTTAGAAATATTTAATATTAAAATTGAGGTATTTTATTTATTTATTAAAAATAAATATTTAATTAAAATAAAATAAAATAAAGGATTCTGGTTTATATACTTGTATAGCAACCAATGAATTTGGTATTGATAAAACCTCAGCTTCAGTTACTGTTGAAACAAGGCAATCATCTAATAAAATAAAAACTTCATCAACTGCTGCTTTAGACAATGCTTCATCTTTTTTAATGGCTGGATTAGTTGGAGAAAGAAGAAATAAACTTCAAAAGAAATAAATAAAATATATTAAAATAGTAAATATGTAAATATTTATTTTAATTTAATTTATATATTAATAATAAAAATTATATTTAAATTAAAAATCTAAATTCTTTTCTAATTCCATTTATTTTTTTAATAGGAAGGAGTTCTTCTCCTTTATTCTTTAAAATAAATTTAATTAAAATTAAATAATATTAATTAACATTTCTTTAATTTGACATTGGGCGTGGTTTTTCTTTTTCTCCTTTAGGTTAGCTTTTCCTTTTTTCCTCATTATTCTTTTTTTTTTTTATAAAATTTTTACTGCTCTATATGTAGAAGAGAAGGACGGTTCTTTCCCCGCCGAAAGGGGCAGTTCTTCTTTTTTCTTTTTATTTATCCTTTTTCTTCTATTCACTCAACACAATCATTTCGTCCATTTTTGTTGTGTCTACTAGTTTAGTATTTATAACGCAAAACTGTCAATGTTATTAAACCTTTTATTTATTAAATATTCTTCTTTCCAATAAAAAAACATTTATTTAGTAAAATAATAATAATAATATTTATTTATTTTATTTTTAATTTAATTATTAAATTAATTTTTATTTTTAAGTCACCTTTTATTTATAAATATCCTCTCATTGAATAATTTGTTTTTTTAATTTATTTTTATTTAAATTAATTTATTAATTAATATATTTTTTTAGTTAAAAAATAAATGTTTTATTTTTTATTTTTTCCTTTTCCTTCAACTTATTTAGAAAATTTGCAATAATTCTTTAAAACTTTTTTTTAAAAAAAGTATTTATTTCTTTTTATTTTTACTACTAAATTATTACCACAAATGTCCAAATATACTACTACTAGTATTTTCCCTTCTTTTACTTATTTACTTCTTGACCTAAGGCATTCATTGGCAAAGCTAAATTTTTTTATTTTACTTTTTCTCTTCTTCCTGTTACTGACCGGTTATGGTGGTGGAATTGTTAATAAAACAACAATGGTTACAGCTAAAAAATTGGCTGACTTAAATTGGCAATCTAATAATATAATGTATGTTATTTATTAAAATATATTTAATTTAATTAAATTAATGTCTTTTTTATTTTTATAACCTCTTTATTTTCTTTTTTTTTTTTTTTATTTGTTTTATATATTTTCATGTGCTTTGCGGCACATCTCAGAGCAAATACTAGAAAATTTTAAAAATAGGAATAGTTAGCGGACGTGCCCAATTTTGTCTTTTTTTTTATTTAATTTTTATACAAATCGACAGCAAAATAAATAAAAATAATAATTATCCCCTTCCCCTTTTCTTTTTTCTTTCTAAAAATTTATTTTATTTTTTTTTTTCAATTGCGCTATTCAATTAAATTAAATTTTATTTTTTAAAAGGGTTTCTTTACAAATAATTTTTGTTAAAATATAAAACTAAAAAAATTAATTTAACCTTTTTTTATATTTAAACTTGTTATTAGAAAATTAAAAGAAATTAGAGAAGAACGAAAGGAAAGGAAAATAAAAATTAAATTAATTTTCTCTCTCTCTCTTTTATTAAATTAAAATTAAATAAAAGAAAATAAAATTTAGAAATATTCTCATTCAAATTCACATGGAATTTAATATTATTTCTAAATATACTTAAGGATAAACGGTCAAATCCAAATTTCTTTTTGTGTAGGCCCTTTCCGCGCATTTAAACAAAAAAAATATTTTTCTAGTTTAAAATACTTTTCTTTTTTTCTTTTTCTTTTTTTAAACATGCGACCACAAAAATAAATAAATAAATTTATTTTCATTTTGTTTTTTTTTCTTTAAGTGTCGGTCTTTGTTTTTTATGCCAATGCGCGGTATATAAATATAAATATAGAGAAAGAAAAATATTTTTAGTATTAAAAAAACAAAAAAGATGGATTGTTGGATAGATAGCCAAGCAGGTGTTTTGAAAGCGGACAATTTCAAAAATTCAGATTTTTGGATAAAAACAATTTATTTGAAATACAACACTTTTTTTTTCTTCTTTTTTCTTCTGTTTTTAAGTATTTTTAGAGAAAAAAAGGGTAATATTATATTTATTTATTTACTTATTCTTTCTTTAAATCCCCTCCTGGATATTGTGTAATTTGTAAAAGGAGAAAATAAAAATATTAAATAACAGTTTATTTGACTATTTTTTAGATTTAAAGTGTTTAAAGAAAAATAAATGTTTTTATTTTATTACAATTAAATAATTATTTTTTAAACAAAATATTTATTTATTTTAATTTAATAACAGTTTATTTCTTTTATAATTAGATTGTCAGAGTTTTAAAAAAATAATTGTTTTAATTCTGTTTAATAAATTAAAAAAAAATATTTTTTATTTTAAGAAAAGTTTCCTCTCCTTTTATTTATTTTCTTTTTTAAATTCAAAATTAAATTATTTTAAACAAAAGAAGTTTTTAATATATAAAAAATTGTTCTCTTTAATATAATTAATTAATTCATTTTTATTTTATTATCTATATATAGTAGTATTTATTTATTTAATTATTTTTAGAATAAATACAATTTAAATAGTTCAAGGTCAATCCATCCCCCACTCCCTTATTCAAATACCTACACACATACAATGTAGATTGCTTCTTCAAGATCGGTCAATGAAAGGTTTAAAAAAAAAACAAGAGAAAGTAAAAATTGATTTTCCTTTTTTCTCTCTCCAAGGCTTTTATTTTTTAACGTTCATTTGACTAATACAGACACACAAATAATAAGCTAATAAATATATACTATTTATTTTGTCTTTTAAAATAAATAATATACTTTCTTCTCCTTCAAAATAGAGTCAATGACCCTTAAAAAAATAAATAAAAAAGAAAAATAAATAAAAATAATTAATTTTTTTAGGTTTTTCTCTAATTTCTTATCATTAAAAAATAAATAAATAAATACTAGTTATTTATCTAGGGATAAACATTAAAATAAATAAATATATAGGAATTAGGAATTAATTTATTTATTATCAGTTATTATTTAATAAAATAGTAAATAATAACCTGTTTATTTTTAAAAAAGAAAGAATTAATAAAAATATAGATATTGGTATTAATTTATTAATTAAATATTAAATAAAGGGATATCTTTTGTGTTTTTTTATTTTTTTCTAATTCTCATAAATATTTAAATACTTTAAAATAATTAATTAATTAATTTAAAATATTTTTTACTTTATTTTTTCATTACAATTAAATAATTAATTTTTATTTATTTTATTCATTTAATAATTGTTACATTTTTATATTATTTATTTATTACAATATTCTTTTTTTTTTTTTTTTTTGACATTTTATTTCATTATAATTTTCCTTTTTCCCATTTTTTACAATTATTTTTTTTAATAAAATAATAATTCATTAATAATCAACTTTTACATATATATAAGCTTTTCAATAACAATAAGAAAAAAAAAGAAAGGTTCTTCTCACATTTATTTTCTACTTTTTTTGTTTAAAAATAAGTACTGCTTAAGAGAGAATATTTTCTTAAAAAAAAAGAAAGAAAAGAAATGAATAAATTTGGGTAATTTAATTAATAAAATAAAACAATTATTATAATTATTAAATTAACTATAAATATAAATATATATTAATAGATAATTGAAATATAATGGAAAATTAAAATAATAATATTTAAAATAAATATATTTACTATTAGGTATATTTAAAAAATAAAATGAGAATGGAAAGGAATAAATTAAAAAATAATTTTTATTAAATTAATTTTGAAAATAAATAAATAATTATTTATATTAATTTAAATAATTAATATTTATTTATTTATTAATGTTTATTAAATTAAATATTTTTCTCTTTTTTTTTCTTTGTCCTTGTTCTTATTATTATTAAATAAATAAATAAATATCCAGCTATGTATTTATGCCTAACTAAAATATTTAAAACTTGTATTGTTTTTATTTATAAAATTATTAAAAATATATTCACAGTTGGAGATTAATTTATAATTAAAAAAAAAGGTTTTTTTCCCATTAAAATAAAAATAAAAAGATTTATTTAATTAAAATTAAAAATTAATTTAAATTTTCAGATTTGATATCAGCAACACTGACCACGTACAAAGGGTTAATTTATTAGATAGAATAACATTACTATGTCCTCCACCTACTATTATTATAGACGAAGAATATGAACATTCAAAATTATTTATGGTAAGAAGTTTTATTTATTTATTTAATTTATTCTTTAATTTCATGGCAAAATTTTCTTTTTTTTTCTTTCAAAAATAAAATTAGGAATTTTCTTAAGAAAAATAGAAAATAAAAAGAATTTATTAAATAATAAAAAATAATGTTTTTTAAATAATTTTTATTAATAAAAAAAAACAAAAAATATATTAAATAATTTAATTAAATTAATATTTAATTAATTTTATTTTTATTAATATATATTTAAAATAAATAAATAAATTAGTAATTTTGGTCATTTCTTTTTCTTATATTTTCTACTTTAGGAAGTAAAAAGTGTATTTAGTGTACATTTTTATCTTCAACAAAATTTAATTTTTATTTATTTTTTTTCTTCGATTTTAATCTTTTTACATAAGAAAATAAAAATTTAGAGAAGCAAAGAGGAAACTAAATTAAAAAATGTTTTAAACAATTTTTATAAATTAATTATTTTTAAAAGGTTTTTTTAAAGAGAAATTAGAATTTAATTTTTATATAAATTCTCAGCTTTTCCTAATTTTTTATTTTTCAAAATAGAGTAATTGGCACTTTTTCTTTTCTTTTTTCTTTTCTTTTTGCTGCCAAACAAACAAAATAAAATAACTAATTTGAGACCAATTTATTTATTGTTTATTATTATATTTAGTTGGTTATTTTGGAAAATAAAAAGAAAAAATAGAAGGAATTAAATATTTAATTATTATAAAGAAAAATATATAAATTAATTAATTAGGCATAAGAAAATAAAAGAATAAATATTCTTTATTTCTTCAATATTATTTTAATATATTATTGCATGACAAAAATGAATTTATTAAATATTTAGTTTAAAAGAAATTTTAGTTTTTTTTATTTTTCTTAATTATTAATTTGTATATTTATTTATTTATTTATTAAATAGTAGTAGTAGATATTATATATTTTATTTTTTAATTGTCACCTTTTTATTTATTGTTGCTATGGTTAATAATATTTTCTTCTATATTAAAGCATCCATTTCATAATAATTATTATTTATTTATTTTTAAAAATAATATTTCTTCTTCTTCTCTTTTTCTCATTTATTATCCCTAACACCTGCTGGGGGACTATATATGTAGTATTATTTTTTAACAATTCTTTTTTAAAAATAATTGGAATAAATAAAAATATGAAAAATAATGCGGGGAAATCTTAAATTAAAATAATATTTTAAAAGAAATAATTAATTTAAATATTAATTTATAAATTTAAAAAGAAGAAAATAAATTATTTATTATTACATTAATTAATATTTAAATAAACTTTATTCTTTTTCTCATACATTTCCAACTGTGAAATAAAAAAAAATAAAACTTTTTCTTTAATTAAATTAAATTAAACAATAAATATACCGTATTTATTCCAATAGAACGACATCTCGATTAGAACGACTTCCAGAAGGAGGTTGAAAAATAGAACGACTGTCGTTCTATTGGAATAAATACGGTATACAAACATTTAATTAAAATAATTAATTAATTATTTTAATTAATTAATTAAATATTTATTAGGTTTATTAATAATAATAAAAAAGACCAAAATTGGTAGACCAATCACCCACTCCTTAACCTTTTTTTTTAAAAATATAAGATAATCTTTTTTTTTCTCATTTATTACCTCTTCAGCTTTATTATCTTTTTTTATTTAAATATTCCGACATAAAAAAAAAGAAAAAAAGAAACCTTTAAATCCTTCAAAGAGATTAAGGTCAAATTATTGACCTTTTTTAATTATTAAAAAATAATTAATTAATTTTTAAGGTATCTAGAGATTCTTATGAACGTTGTTTTCTTAATGGAAATGAACGTCAATTAGGTATTTGTTCAAGTACTGATAGACAATCCTCCATTACTCTTGTTTTTCGAGAATTTTCTCCATTACCTTCAGCTTTTACTTTTAGACCTGGACAGTCATATTTTGTTATAAGTTTGTTTTATTCTAATTAATTAATTAATTAATTATTTAGCAACATCAAATGGTACATTAAATGGTTTAAATAATACTCAAGGAGGCCTTTGTTCAACTAAAAATATGAAATTAAAATTTGATGTTTTACCTTCAATTGATGATAATGGTTTTTTAAAATTTTTAGAATTTAAATTTTAATTATTTAGAATTAATTATTTCATCATCAGAACAATTATTTAATTATTCTAAAAAACCTTTAAAAAATAATTTACAACAAAAGATTCATCATAGACATTCACATCATCACCATAATAATTTAAAATCAAAAGAATTAATAATTAATGAAATAATT
This sequence comes from Meloidogyne exigua, assembly GCA_018905775.1. Lineage (NCBI taxonomy): Eukaryota > Metazoa > Nematoda > Chromadorea > Rhabditida > Meloidogynidae > Meloidogyne > Meloidogyne exigua. The sequence goes on along the minus strand of JAGUQR010000004.1, from coordinate 1,410,780 downwards.
AGTTCTTCATCACATCCACCATTTATTTATGTTATTCATACAGATAATGATGAAAAAAATTCAAAATTAATTTTTAAAGAAGAAGAAGAAAATTCTGATTATTTTAATACTTTTACTACTACAACAACTAATACAATTACATTAAATAATTTAATTAATTATTCTTCTGATGATAATCAATATTTAGGTTAATTTTAATTAATTTATTTATTTATTTTTTAATTTTTAGAATCTTCTTCAAATCAAAATTTTATTTGTTGGTATTTTTTAATTATAATTAATTTAATTATTATTTTATTATAAAGAAGAAAAAAGAAGAAATATTTAAAATTAACAACATTTCTTTTTTTAAATACCGGTTTAATATAATTTTATTTAATTAAAATATTTTTTTTATTTTATTATTTTATTAATTTTTCTAAAAATTATTGTTTAATTAAATTTAAACCTCATTTTCTTTTTAAAAATTTTATTTCTTTGTCTTTCATTTTATTTAATTATATTTTTGTACAAATTTATCTATTTATTTTTATATAAAACATTTATAGAATTATATATAAATATTTAAATAATAATTTTATTAAATATCTACACAATATATAAGAGAACAAATTGAGATTATTATTTAATTAAAAAGAGATTGGCAAATTAATATATTTAAATTTTTTTTTTTTAAACTTTTAGTTTAAAATTTGCCAATTTCAAAATGAGATCTATTTAGGGGTAATTAAAAAATAATTAAAATTAGTAGATTATTTGCTTTAAATAAATGTATATATTTAAAAGAAACAAAAAGAGTTTTTAATTAATAGATGAATAATCACGATTATTAATTACAACATTTCCATCTGAATGTAAAAGAGGAGCTAAAATTATTTTTTAAATTAATTAATTTAATTTAAATTAAATATACAAATAGAAGCAACAGCTAAATGTTGTTGTTTTAAATGTCCATTTTGTTGTTGTTGTTTTGTATTACCATTAGAGTGACGTTGTAATGTTGTTAATTCACTACTATTTACTGACAATGTAGAAGCATTAAAACTACTTTTATTTTTTTAAAAATAAATTAAATTAATTTTTAAATAAATACCTAGTGTCAGGTAAACGTAAAGAATCTGTTGGTAAATTAATTATACAACCAAGAATATCCCATTCAGGAGGTAATTTTCCATTAAGAAAAGCATTGGTTGTAAATTGAGAAATAGATATTGTTGTAAATAAACTTGCTAACATTGACATTGTTCGAAAAGGAAAATATTGAATTGAAGTTTTTGGATCATAACTTTTAATTTAATTTAAATTTAAAAAAATAAAATAAACATACAAAGGATAATAAATTAATGGATGAAAATGTAAAAGTGCTTCACCACCAGAAAGTCGTAAAATAAGTCCAACTAATTTAATTATTTAATTAATTAATTATTTATTACCTAAATAACCAGCTAAACATCCATAAGTATTACTTTTATGAAAATAAACAACACATAAAAGTTGAGGAAAAAGAATAACATAAACCTTTTTTTTTAATTAATTAATATTTATTAATAATTAATTAATTACTAAATCAGCACATAAATACCAAAGACCATAAATTGAATTTATTGTTAAAGCCATTATTGTTGCTAAAAGTCCTACAGCAATTATACTAAAAATATTTTATTTTTAAATAAACATTTTTTAAACCTAATTCTCATTATATAAATAACTTCTTTCTCACTTGCCTTAAAAATAAATAAATTAATTTAAAATATTATTATTTTATTTTATTTTAAAAATAAACTTGATTTTTATTTATTTAATTAATTATTTATTTTAAATTAACATATTGTTTATTTATTAAATTAATTTATTACATTAGGACGAATAGTTAACTTCCAAATATTATGGGCAAACATTGAAGCTGCTGATAAAACAGAAGAATCAGCTGATGACCTTTTTTATTTAATAAATATGTGTAGATTAATTTAAAATTAAAAAGGACAAACATAACAGCAGCAGAAACAGCACCCAAACCAATAAATGCAACCCATTTTGGTGTTAAATATTGAAATACTAGGGGTACAACCTGTGCTGTTTGATCTGCAGGAATTGAAACAGATTTAGTTCCATTACCCCAAGGTGAATATTCTGTTAAACTCCAATCTAGATTTAATTAAATTTAATTAAATAACTAGAGAATTACCAGTATTTCTAGCAATTGCCCCTATAATAGCTGGAGGAATTGCCATTAAAATACAACCAATGCCTGCTACAAATGATAACTTTTGTGCACCTTTAGATGTTTTAGAAGAAAGTACTCGTTGAAAATAAACCTTTTTTTTTAATTTAATTTAATTAATTAAATTAAATAAAAATAAATAAAAACCTGCCAAGGTATTCCACCAAATATTAACAATAACATACAATCAATCCATAAAAGTTTTTCTTTAATTCCACCAATTTGACCAATCCAACCAATTGCATTTTCTGATAAATCACTTGTTTTCTTTTGTAAAAGAGCTGCTGGAATACAAACCCATAAACCAATAAATATACAAAAAAGTTGAACAACATCAGTATATCTTTAAATTAAATAATTAAAAGAAAAGAAAAAAAGAAAACTTACGCTACAGCATAAAGGCCACCAGTAAATGTATAAAAAACAGCAATAAATGCAGAAAGAATAACTGATGCAGCCATATCCATTCCTAGAAAAGATTATTTTTTTAATATATTTAATTATACCAAGAATGACTGACAATGTAGCGCCTTAAAAATTAAAAAAAATTAATTTAATTTAATTAAAATAAATAACCCAATGCAGAGAGAATAGCCGCAGACCAGAAAACCTAATAAAATATTTCTTTTTTTAATTTAATTTTATGTTATTAAATAACCTCTCCAAGTAAAGCAGGAAAGAACATAAGACCACCAACTCTTTGACCATATTTAATCTTTTTATTTGTAAATATTTTAATTAATTTATTTTTATTTACTTGAAAAGGGTCCAACATAGTAATATATCCTTGTTCACGCATTGGATGTGCAAAGAATAATCCCCCAACAATTAAAGAAAGTGCGTAACCAATTGGGGCTTGACAACCTAAAATTCCTCCATTGTAGAGTGCTTCAGCTGTTCCATTAATATAAGCACCCCCTACCCAAGTAGCTATTTAATTAGTTAATTTAATTTAATTTTAATTTGATTAGAATACCTGTCATAGTAAAAATACCAACAATTGTCCCTATATTTCTACCTGCAAGCATTACCTATATTTAAAATAATTAATTAATTAATTATATTTTAAAAACTTCTTCTGTTTGTCCTCCTTCAATAACATTTTTAGTAGAATCTGTTTTTCTACCTGCCCATATTCCAACAATTAAAATTAAAATATAAAAGAAAATTATTGCAATAATTCCTAACCAATCAACCATTTCTTTTAATTTTAAATTAAAAGAATTTCCTTTAAAAGAAAATAAAATTAAATATATTTTGGTATATTTAAAATTTAAATTTTAATTAAATAAATAAATTAATTTTTTATTTTCTCTCTCAATTTACTCAAAAAATCCTTTTTTAATTTTTTATTTTATTTTTTGGCTCAATATCTTCTCTTTCTCTTGTTCTTTTTTTTGTTGTGTGTGTGTGTGTGTGTGTGTGTCAATTCCCGTGGGAGCATTCAATTAGATTGTTTAGTAGAATAAAAAATAAAAAAGAATTTTTTTTTATTTTAAATTCTTTTGTTTGTTTGTATGTATATATATTTATGTTCAAAAAACTGAGAAATTTGAAAAAAAGGAAAAAGCAGAGAAGGTAAAAAAGGCTAACCGGAACTTATTCAAAAAACAAAATGCCATTTTATTAAACAAAAAAAAAGTTTAAAAATTTCAGAATTTTTTGGATGAATGACGAAAGAAATAAAAAAAAAAAAAGATTAAAAGAATAAATATTTATATAGTATATTAATAGAATATATTCTATTTAATGTAATTTAAATTAATTAATTATAATTTAATTAAATAAAAAGTAAATATGAAATAATAATAATTTAAATTCTTTATTAAATATAAGGAAATTATTTAAATAAATATAAAATGACCAAATTCTGATATAATTTTTAAAGAAAAGAAAAAGGAAAAAGAAAATTGGCCAAATTTGTGTTTTTTACCTTAAACTTTTTTTGTATTATTTTATTTAAATATGCGTGTTTAAATTATATATTTTTTATTTTTCAATGTCTGGAATTTTAATAAAATAAAAACCATGGTTTCCATTCTTTTTTTTTTTTAAACATTTTTTGGTAATTAATATTTTTAATTAATTGTATTTTTAAATTAAAACTAATTATTTAAATAAAATATTTAAATAAAATTGAATAAAAGATTATTTAAAATATTTAATTAATAATTTTTTATTATGTAAAAGCAAATATTTTTGTTTAAATAAAATTATTAATTTTTGAATAAATTAAATTATATTCAAATTTCAATATGTTTATTCATGAGAATTTTAATTTAAAAATAATTTTCTCATATTTCAAAAAATTATCTGTGTTCACTTTATTTAATTTAATAATAAAAATGACGTTTATTTTTTTATTTTTATAAAAATATAAAGAAAAGGAAAGAGAGACTTTAAAAAAAAAAAGAAATTCTTTTTGCTTTAAAAAATATAGGAATTTTTTATTTTTAAGGAAATATGCCTCGCGGGAATATTAAGGGGGCGATGAAAAGAATGCCAATAAATAAATACAACAAAAAAAAATAACAACAAAAATTAACAAATAAATAAAAATATTTTTTAAAAAATATTCTGAAAATATACAAAAGGCATCTAAATGAAGTATATTTATTTAAAATAAAATAAAATAAAAAAGAGAACAAAATTTAAAAAGAATTGTATAAAAAAAGGAAGGAAGGAAATAAATTTAAAGGAAAAAAGAAGAGAAAGAAATAATGATGAAGACATTGAAGATGTTCACAATTTAATATTTAAAAATAAAAAAAGAATTAAATAAAATATTTATTTAAAAATATTTTTGCACTTTATTTTTAATTTTAAAAAAATTATTTAAACAGATAGAGCATGGGAAGAAAAAGAAAGAAAATTAAAAAGCTTTTTCTTAATAAATAATTAATTATTTTTATTTTAATTTAATTAATTGATACATTAATAAAATAAATTAAAGATTTTTAAAATATAAAAAAAAATAAACTTTTATTTTTTAAGTAAAATAACAATTTAATATAAAAAATAAAATTTTTATTTATCAAAAAATAAATTGACATTTGAATTTGTAGTAGTAATAGTGAATAAAAAAATTTCTTTTAAATTAAATTATTTATGGACGTAAATCCTTTTTTGTGTTATATTAAATCAAAATAAATTTTCTCAATTTATTGGAAATAATAAAAAAATAAATTTAAATAAATATAAAAAATAATTATTTTTCTTTAAAAATATTGAAGTAATTTTAAAGGTTAAAAAACATTAAAATAATTATATTTTTTAAAATTAAATTAAATTCTTGTAGAATAATTAAAGTAAAAAAAAGGACATAGAAATATATTTATTTTTTAATTAAAAAAATTAAATCAAATGTTTAAAAGGTATAATTATTAATTAATTATTAATAAAGTTTTTAAAGCTATAAAAACATTTAAATCTTTTATTTGTTCTATTCCGTACAATTTTCATTCTCAAAAATAGTTTGTTCTTTTATTTTATTTAACTAGCGGAGTAGGCCGCCTATCGGCGGCCTTCTTCGCTAGCAAAAACTTAAAGAACCTAAAAAATAAAACATACAAACTTAAACACATTTCCAAACTAAACAAAAACACAAAACAAAACAACCATCATCAATATAAAAACATCTAAAACATTATAACAATAAAACTTCAGGATATAAAATAAACAAAAGTGTATAGAACATTTTCATCAAAAAATATACAAAGTTTAACAAAAATAACTTAAAACTAATCAAACTTTAAAGAAAACCTCATTAAAGTAACTAAAATTAAAAAAAAAAACAAACATAAACAAAATTTTATTCAAAACAAAATAAATATACAATTAAAATGATACAATAAAAGAGAGTACAAATAAAAGGGGGTATGTATGTATATATATGTATGTATGTATCGTAAATGTATAATAAATAAATTAAACAAAAAATTTCAAAGCAATTCTATATCTTTAACTCGCATATATATACGCCTATTTTTCTACGAAACTAAGATTCTAATCTCTATCATCTAGGATCTCTTTATAAACTACATTCTTGACCTTACGGTCACTACTACTATTATCTAATTTAACTTTTATCATATTCCATGATCTCGCTCTCGAAAGAGCCACATACAATTGTCCATGTCCGAAGACCTCTTTTCTAAGATCTATTCCAACTCGCTCAAGGGTTTGCCCTTGAGCCTTATTTATCGTCATAGCAAAAGCTAACACCAATGGGAATTGGTGCCTATGCAAATCAAATGGGTATTCCTCGGAACAACAAAGTGTTATCCGAGGTATATACTCAGTTTGACCTGCCTTATCTCCAGTCAGAATCCTGCAAACAATTAAGTTTGCATTCATCTCCTCAACTCTCATTCTCGTCCCATTACAGAGACCTTTTTCTATATTCAGATTTCTAATTAACATGACAGTAGCATGTTTTTTAATCTAAGCTCATGCACTGAAAAACCATTTGGTCTCAGAGCATTCAGATACTCATCTAGGTACTCATTGACACGCTGTCGATTTTCATCCTCAGCATGATCAATGCTAGTATACAAAATCTCTTTTCCTGGCAGCATAGCCAGGACTTTACTATTAATCTCAGATACATCTATATTCTTTGGTGCTAAAATGGCACTATTGGCCATTTCTTGAAAATTCTCAGAATCAATACTATGTGCAAAAATCTCTTCAGCTAAGTCTCCAAAACTAATACACTCGGATGGTAATGTAATGGAATCATTTTCATCATTCCATTTACCATTCCCTATTTCTATTAAATCTCTTGCAAATTCTTGCTCCATTTCTAGAGCTCTCATATTTCTAGATAACTTATATTGCTTTGCAATATTCCAATACTCAGATCTCTTAATGGTCGAGTTGACCACCTCTGCTCTCGTAGCATGTTTCTGAATTGGCAGGGTTTGACGAAAGTCACCCGTCCAAAGCATAACTTTGCCACCAAATACTAAATCATTATTCATGATTTCTTTTAACTTTTCATCTAGTGTTCGCAATGCACGCTTATTTATCATAGGCGCCTCATCGCAAATGAACACCTCGGTTTCTTTTAACTCAGTCCATGCCCTACTTCTAGGGCCTATGTTCGAATTACTCATATCTAATGCTAATCCAAATCTATTATGCAAAGTCCTACCGGCAGGCATTAAAGTAGCTGCCATACCGGTAAAGGCCATAGTACTAAGTTTCTTTTTCTCTCCTCTAAGCATATGAACAATTGTATTGTTCACATGCGTCTTACCTGTTCCACCTGGTCCACTTAAAAAGTAGAACGCAGGCTCAAGAACAGGCCTATGTACTCTATTCATAATCTCATCAACTATTAATCTCTGCTCATCATACATATTATTATATGCAGATAAGCCTAATTCCTTCTCTTCTTTAGCATCGAATGTAGCTTCTACATCCTCAGCTAAATCTATTTGCTCCATGGTAGGAAAATCAGCAAGTGATTTCCCACCCTTAACAATACTAAAAGCTATTTCTCTATATGCTTTCGCATATGCTAAATCTACAGAAAAATTTCTAATAAAATCTTCTGCTAAGAAATCTCTAAACATCAACCAAAGCTCCTCCGGCTGAGCCGGGTTGCAATGGACTAAGATCAAAGCAAAAAAATCTCGCAATTTTCTAGGCATCTCAAAACTAATTGCCTCTTCCAAGGCCTTTTTCCACTCTTCATCATTTCTAATTAACCCATGTTCAAGACATGCTTCAGAAAAGGTCGTACAAACCTTAACTGAGCCATCTGAACGTCTAATAGTCTTGAGCTCTTCATAAGAAGAAGCTCCTCTAACATTCAACAACAATAGCCGCAGGTGGTATCGCTCTGGTTCTGCCGGTGACACTTTAACCATACGACCAATTGCGTTAAAATGTTTCTTACGCTCAGACCAAATTCCTTTACTAAAGCAAAACTTTTCAGGCAACTGATGGTACAGTAAAGCCCTAGAAGAATCACTTCTCTTATTCAAATCAAAATAAGCTAATAACTCAGAACAATTACTTGTCCTTTCTAAAATCTCGGCTTCACTCATAGTCTCATCAAAATAACAAATTTGCTCGCCTTCCAGATGAACTGGCAAGGCCATAATACTATGACTTCTATCATACATAGGCAATTCTAAGATCCGCCAGACTGCCTCCTGAGGGCAGACATATCTAGCGTCTATGAACTCTTTGACCTCATCATGGTCATTTCTAGGCTCTAGTTCTAATCTAGCTCTATCCGGTGGTTTATGCACATACTTATGCAAGTATTTCACCGAACTAATGCTATTAACTTTTTCAAGGTTAATATGGCATCTAAATACTTTCAATAGATAAGGATTGTGAGGCACAACCCATCTATTGTCCAATTCTATTCTCTTTCCTGAGACTAATACTTCTACTTTTCTACCATCATCTGGTCTGGCGTATAACGTCAAACCCTTCTCTAAGACCAAAGTCTTATCTTGAAATGCTTTAGGATAACCCTTAGAGCACTTCCTAATTTTCTTTCCATTTTCTAAGATCTCTTCCATGCATGGGGAGTTTGGATTCAAACTTCCACATGGGCCATGGATCATAAAACTCTTTACTAAATCAAATAACTCAGTACCCTGTTCAGGTATTCTAGCACTAATGCCTCTATTATCAACATCTTCCGATGTCAATAACTTATCCTCTTCACTAAGCGTCAAAAGCAAATGAATATGAGGAAGGCCTCTGCCTTGATTCTCTACAGGATACATCCAGGCATTGACACTTCCAAATATTCTCTCTTTTACTATTTGCTGCATAACAGCCTTGACTTTCAAATGAAAGACTCTAACAACTAAGTCTGGTCTATCGCTAGGAACTTGTCTAGGAAACAAATTATCTAAAATCTCAGACCATCTAGGATTACATGTCATAGTCAAGAAGAGATCTGGATTACCAAACCTTCTGACTATGGCCATAGCATCTTGGAAATGCTTCTCAACATATCTAGGACTGTTTGTTACACTTGGTGGAAGTATTACCTTCCGACCAAGGGGCAAACCTAATTCTAAGGATCTATTAAACATAATGTTATCTATATTCTTATATGCCTCAGCACATATCTTTTTTTGATTCATACGAATCCATCTAAGTCTATCTCCTTCTATTTTCACATACTCATCTACGCAATACTGTTGAAAGAGTTTGCCTCCATGTAAAATGGGATTAAACTCATTTCGTATTGCCAAACTACAGCAGACATACTGCAGCCTAGTAACTCTTCTAGTACTATTACTCTGCTTTAGCTCTGGATGCCAACCAAGAGTACCACGCGGATAAAAAAGCGGGTAAGTCATTGGTGTCACCATTGCGTCAGCACTATTCAAAATCTTTAACTCTTTTCCATGTTGTCTTACGACAACCTTTGCATCTGGTACTTCCCCGTCTGCGCCGGGTACATACACAGCTGCAATCTCATTTGCTCTTGGTACATTGTACCCTAATCTTCTATCTAATTGCCTTCCGGTTTCAAACAAAAGTTTGATCTCGGATGGCTCTCTGTTCTCTAATCTAGCTCTTTCGAATTCAGAAGATTCCTCTTCCTTCATCATCATATAAGCCTCAGCAAAAGGGTTTCCCCTTCTAATAATCTCATATACACATCTAAGCAATTCAGGGTCAACTCCGGCATTAGCCTTTGTCATCGCCCTCATTGCCTCAGCGGTATCTACGATGAAGATCTGCCCGTAAGCAGGTTCATCGCCTAAATCTGGATTCAAAGCTATGTTCAGTTTGTGATATACTTGACCGTATATGCGAAAGCAATACGGCCCTCTTCTGCTAGGAAATCTATGTCTAAGTGGATTCATTGAAGCGAAGGACACGCTACTATTCAAATGACGAATATTGTCAAAGAAATTCACATGCCTTGCATCAATTCTCAGAAACAAATTTTTCAATTCTTCAGGAAAATCCTGCTCTGGTATATTCAAATTAACAACTTTACCATGATGGCAACAGTCATTAAATGAATTACCTCTAGTCTTCTCTTCAGCAAAATGCAAAGCACCGCAGTGCATGCATTCAATACTAAGATTACTAAGTTTATTCTCAATTGCTAATTCTAAACAACCTGCTTGATACTTTCGTACAGCAGGTTGATCTAAGCTCTTTCTCTTTTTTCTCTTATCTTCTAGTCTTTTTTCTCGTTCTTGCTCAGATTCAAGCGATCTTTTAATTGCCATCCTCTGTCTATTTTTCTCAAGTCTAAGATTTCTATGATTCTCGTCCTCGAGGGACCTCAGAGACTGTTGCCTCTCTTTTTGACTATTTAATCTATGATTTCTAAGATTCTCATCCTCAAGGGATCTCAGAGACTGCTGTCTCTCCTTTTGACTATTTAATCTAAGATTTCTAAGATTCTCATCCTCAAGGGATCTCAGAGACTGCTGTCTCTCCTTTTGACAATTTAATCTAAGATTTCTAAGATTCTCATCCTCAAGGGATCTAAGATACTCGTGTCTCTCTCTATCACTGTTTAATCTAAGATTTCTAAGATGCTCAGGTTCCTCAGCACGGGATCTTCTTTTCCTGGCGGCGGCACTGGAGAAGCTTTGTTCGTTGACGGCACTGAAGCAGCTTTGGTCGTTGGCAGCACGTGAGAAGCTTTGGTCGTTGGCGGCATTGAAGCAGCTTTGGTCGTTGGCGACAGTTGAATAGCATTGGTTGTTGACGGCAATAGAGCAGGTTTGGTCGTCGGCGGCAGTGGAGTAGCATTGGTTGTTGACGGCATTGGAGCAGCTTTGGTCGTTGGCGGCACTGGAACAGCATTGGTCGTTGTCGGCACTGGAGCAGCATTGGTCGTCCTCCATGAGCAAATTCAGCAAAGGTGTCGGCAATAAAGCGGGAACAGAAGATTTTGAAAATACAGCGTTGTTTATGTAGTATGAAGAATGTGTGGCGGTTGAGAAATGAAAAAATGCGGGTTTTTATAGTATCAGAGACTGAGTAAAATAACGGTTTATATAGTGAAGTTCTAAAGCAACAAAAATTAACTTGTCATAGTCATGTATCTTAAACTCAAGCGGCACAGACTTAAGTTCAAAGAATCAAGTTCACGGACTCAAGTATCACAGACTCAAGTGGTACAGACTCAAGTGGCACAGACTTAAGTTCACAGACTCAAGCATCACAGATTCAAGTGCCACGGACTCATGTGGCACAGACTCAAGCGGTACAGACTCAAGCGGCACAAAAATAAGTCCACAGACTCAAGTGCAATAGACTCAAGTGACACAGACTCAAGCGGCACAAACTCAAGATCGCAGACTCAAACGGCACAAACTCAAGTCCACAGATTCAAGTGCCACGGACTCAAGCGGTACAGACTCAAGCGGCACAAAATTAAGTCCACAGACTCAAGTGTCATAGACTCAAGTGACACAGACTCAAGCGGCACAGACTCAAACGCCACAAACTCAAGATCGCAGACTCAAATGGCACAGACTTAAGCGGATCAGACTCAAGCGGCACATACTCAAGTGCCATAGACTCAAGTGGGACAGACTCAAGTTCACAAACTTAAGTATCATCCCCGACTCTACCTTATCACACTTGATTTTATTCCACCTTCCTCTTCCCTCCAAAACTTTACTATAAAAGCCTTCATTTTCTTTCATTCCACACAACATTACTATAAAAGGACAGACAAACAAACAAACACACACCTTTTCTCAATTATATAATTAGATTTTAATTATTTATTTTTATTAGAATTTCTTTTTCTCTTCTCCTAATTCAAAAATGTCTGAAGCTAAAAAGAGCGATAGTGATAAAAATCAACAACCTTCTATTCCATTGTCTGGTTCTCCTCCACATTCTCCTGAAGATGATTCGAAAACAAAAGGGTTAATTTAATCTAATTTATTTAATTTAATTTAAAGTAAATATCGCTTCGAAGTAGCAGTTCTTTCATTGGCTACTATGGTATTTGCTGTTTGTATTCTTCAGGCATTAGCTAATTGTGAAATCTTTTTTGTTCGTCTTGGAATTCTTCCAATTGCTTTGTTCTTGACTTTCTTTGGATATGAGGTTTAATTAAATTTAATTAAATTAAATATTATATAATTTATTTAGTGGGTTACCTACTTCTCTGATGCTTTGACTCGTCGCAGAAGGGCTTATTTTGATGTTAGAAATCTGTTAGAGACATACCAGCCACGTAGAAACACAGATTTGGCTCGTCAGTTCAAAGTATATTTTTTCTTTAAATTAATTAATTAATTTTTTTAAAGCCAGATCCTCCAACTCCAAGTGTTTCAAACCAGCCAACTACTAAAGGAGGGGCTACTAGTCTTCATGCAGAGGATGGTGGTGATAAGGGAAATGGATCTAAAAAAGATTTTGTTGCTTGGAGGAACGATGTAAATTAATTAATTTAAATTTATTTATTTAATTTATTAAGCATTATGCCAATGAATATGCAAATGCTATGAATGCAGGTAAAGGTCAAGTAAGCCTTTACGAACCAATTCCTGGTGAACCAATTGTGGGAGGAGATGTTTCTGTAGGTAATACAAGCAGCATTGAGAATATTGGTAATCGAGTAATTCCTGCTGATAGTATTGAACAAATGAAAGGAAATAATAATAATAATAATAAGGCTATTGAGAAGAAGAATAATATTGAAGAAAAGGACGGAGAAGGAGGAACTAAAGAGACGAAGGAAATGGCTAATAAGGAAGAGGCAACCACCCCTACTACTCTTACTCCAGACCAGAAGAAGCAAGAAGAACATCCTTTGCCTAACAAATAGAATGAAGGATGTATAAAATAAAGAAAAGGAAAGGATGTAATTGTTGATATAAATAAATAAATATTTGCTATTGTTTGTTAGGTAATAAATAAATAATAATAGGTAGATATATGTATACATATGTAACTATATATTTAATTAAATAATTGTCCTTGTTTTGAGTAAATAAAAGTTTAATTTTCTATTTGAAGATTAATTAAAAAATAATACATATTTTCGTTTACCATTCATTAAATAATAAAGTAAATGTAATTGTTAAAGAAATAAAACCACTAACAAAAAATATATTTTTATTAAAATAAAAAAATTGAGGCAATTTAAATTAAAATTATGGCAAGCAATTTAGATAAAAATAAATAAATAATTTAATCCATACTTAAAGATATTGTTTTTTGTGTATGTAATGTTAATCTACGATTACTATTATTATCACCAATTGGATAACGAAAAGAATTATTTACAGCTTTTTGTCTTGCAGTTTGATCAAATTCTACTAAAGCAATATTTCTTGAATTTTTTAAACAAGGTAACCAACGAAGTAAATGTTTTAATGCTGCATGAATACGACGATTAGTTGCATAATAAACAAATGGATTTACAATTGAATGAAACATTGCTAATGTGTGAGAACCCCACCTTTAATATTTAATATATTTAATTAATTAATTAATTACCAAATATAAAGAATATAAGGATAATTAAGTGCATTTGAATCATATGTTACCCAAATATTCATTAATAAATTTTGTGGAAGCCAACAAACTGCATATAATGCACTAACTAATAAAACCATTGGAATTAATTTCTTAACAGATTCTTTTCTTTCTTGACTAACATTTGCATGTACTGGAGTATGGGAACTTTTTCTACGAGAAGAAATAATTTGATTAGAAGGACTTTTCTTTAATGGTTGTTTTTGTGAAGAAGAACAGATATTAAAATTAACAGCACTTACAGTTGAACCTCTGGCAGATTTTGTAGTATTATTTATAATTGAATTAAATAATGTTGTTGTTTCCTATTTAAATTAATTTAAATTTTAAATTTAAATTTACTTGTGAAGGTATTAATTGACAATCATTTCCAGGTACTTTACTATTCCACATTTTACATCCAATTGCTGTGTATGTAATAAGTAAAACAGAAAGTGGTAAACAATATTGTAAAGCAAATAATGAAGAAGTATAAAGAGAAACAAAATTATCAGTAAAAAAATCATTCCATTTTTCAAGGCAAGTATCAACATTTTCTGTTGAACTTTCCAACTTTTTTAAATTAAATTCTTTTATTAAAATTAAATAAATACCTGATTAACAACAAGTAAAGGTAATGCCATAATTAAAGAAAATGCCCAAGTTCCCAATGTTGCATATAAAGCCCTTTTTCTGTTCATTTTAAGCCATGGAGACATTGAAAATTGAATTGCCATAAAACGATCAAAAGAAATTGCAACAAGTGTCCAAGATGATACAAATACAGCTGTTGCCTTTAATAATTAATTTATAATAAATAAATTAAAACAAATAAATACCTGTAAATAATTAAATGTTTTGCATAAAAATGCTCCAAAAATCCATCTTTGATCTTCAAAAATCAAAACATGCCAATAACTTAATGGAATACAAAAAATACTAATCATTAAATCCCCAAGTGCCAAATTAGCTATTAACATATTTGTTGGGGTTCTGAGCCTTTTAAATCGTAAAAATATGGCCAATATTAAAGCATTCCCAACAAATGATACAATACTCAAAATAGAATAAATTAAAATTGCCAACATCTAAAAATAAAATTTAATTAATTAACTATTTTATTTTAATTTTAAAACTTTGCATGTCCAACAAAGAGCCTCTACTTGACGTCCAGCAGGTAATTCTGTAGTTTCAAAATTATTGTTTATATTTAAAAAATCATTTAATAGAAAAGAAAGGCTTTCAGGAGAATTATTATTATTATTATTAGAAGTAGTACCAAAATTGCCAACTGTTAGGGTACTTGGAATTTGTTCATTCATAATTATTTAAATTTAATTTGAACTAAAAATATATTTAAATTAAATTAATTTATAAAAATATTAATGAACCCATTAAATATAAATAATATTTAATTAATAATTATATAAATATTTATTTTTGGAATTTGTGTTAATAAAAGGTAAAATGTTGTGAGAAAGTTTTGCATCACATAAATAGGTTTATTTAATTTAATTATTATTCTTTTATTTTTATTAATTTTTATTAAATAGGGAAATTGAAGGAAAAAATAAATTAAAATATTTAAATTAATTTAATAAATAAATATTAAATATTTATTTTTATAAAATAAATTATCCATGTTTTATTTTAATATTTACCCTAACAAAATAAAATTAAAAAAAAGTATTAAGTTTAATTAATTAATTTATTTATATAATTACTATGTAATTGAAAAGAAGGTTAAATATAAAAAAAAAGAACATTTTTATAATAAACTTTGTCTGATTTAAATTAAATATTTATTTATGTACACTACAACAACTGTTGTTGTTCTTTTATATTTTTTTAAATTAAAAAGAATGAAGAAATAAATATTAAATGTAATTGGAGAATTTAAATATAATTATTTTTTTAATTTAATATTATTATTAATTATTTAAAACTATTAAATTTATTTATTTTTCTGAGAAATTATTTTATTTTTAATTTAAAATTTTATATAAAATACTAAAAATCAAAAGAATATTTTTTTAAAAAATAAAGAAAAAATGAAATTTTATAAAATATTTATTTTATATTGTTTCAAGTTAATTTTAAAAAATAAAATAAAAAAAAAGAAAATCGGAAATATAAAATAAAAAAAAAGAAAAGAAAATTGCCTTTATTCAATAAAAAATTAAATTTTAAAGGAATATATTTTATTTAAATAAATAAATACCTTTTAATTTAAAAACAGAATAATTCTGAATATTTTATTTTTTGTGTTTTTAGCATTTAATTTAATTTTTAAAAAATACTAAAAATAAATTTAATTTTATTTTTAAAAACTTTTTTTTTAAAAAAAAGTGTTCATTATCCGGAAAATTATATTTTTAAAAAAATCAAACAATAAAATAACAAAAATTGATTTATTTAAATATTTAAAAATAAAAGAAAACTAAAAAAGGAATAATAAAAAACTATTTTTGTTTTTAATGACGTAAAAATAAAATTAAAATTAATATTTAAATAAATAAATATTTATTTTTAAATTATTAATTAAATAAAATAAATTATTAATTAATTTATATTTAAATTAAAATTATTTATTTTTTATTTATTTTTATTAAAAATAAATAAATAAATATTTACATCTGCAAATTAAAGAAAAATAAAAGTGTCAATTTCTTCTTCTTAAATTAAAAAATATGATAATAATTATGAATATATTTATTTATTTAGAAAATGATGTTATATAATAATAAATATTAAAATTTTAAATAAATATTTTTAAATTAAATAAAAATATTTTTTTTATTTATTTATTTTTATTTTAATTTCTTTTATATGTATATATATTCAATTAATTAAAAAAGAATATATTCCACTCCCTCTCCCTTTTATTAAATAAATAAATAAATATATATTGCACATAAGGAGGAAACCTTTAATTTTGCAGAAATGCAAAAAAAGGTAAAATAATAATTAATATTTATTTTAAAAAATAATAAAATAAACAAAACACATAAATAAATAAAAATAAAAAATAAATCCTTGCAATAAGAAAAAATAAAAATAAATAGTAATTAAATAAATTATTTTGATTGGTTAAAAAATTTTTTTTTAAATTATTTTAAAACAATAATTTCTTTTTTCAAAGATTTTGTTCATAAATTTAAAATATTTAATCAAAATCTTTTTAAATTTTAAAAGCTAATAAATAAATAAATATTTATGTATAAAATAAATGACCAAAGAATATATATTATAAAAATAAAAAAAATATTTATTTATTTATTTTAGCTAATTTATTAAAATAAATTATTTTAAAAATCTTTTAATACCTATTTATTTTTAATTTAAATAAATAAATAAATATTTAATTTGGATCATTTTACAAATAAAAATCTCTAAAAGAATCTTTTCTTTTTTTTATTACGTAGAAAATAATATTTTAGTACGTAAATAATTTTAATTTAGATTAAAAAAAATTATTTATTCATTTTTTTTGCTTTTTTCTAAAAAAAATAAAAAGAAACAAAAATTAATTTTTTAATTTTTATTTAAATATTTTTTAAAGAAAACATAGTTAAATAAATAAATAATATATTATATTAATTAAAATACTATATAACTAATTAATTTATTTTTGTTTCAATTTTTCTAAAAATAAATAAAAAACTAAAAAAAAAATAAAAAACGGAAATTATTAAATATTCCCTTTTTTTAATTATTAAAAAAAAATATTTTTTAAATAAATATATTTATAATTAATATTTTAATAAAATTAAGAAAATGGAAAAAAATAATTAAATTCTTTTAAAAAAAGAAAAGGTTAAAATCAGTAAAATAATTAAAAGAAAATAAATCCTCCCATTTAAAAAGAAAATTAAAAATAAATAAAAATGAATAAATATTTACATTGAAGAAATAAAAGAAATAAAGCTATGTATATATGTGAAGTAATAATTAAATATATTTACTATTTCTTAGAAAATAAAAATTGATGAATAAATTTATATTTATTTATTTATTGGTTATTGGTTATTAGTTGTTGTTGTTTTTGTTGTTGTTCTTGTATTTAAAATAAATAAATAAATATATTTATAAAATAAAATAATTATTTTTATTTTTTTTTAATTATAAAATGAACCTTTAATTAAAAAATAAAAATAATTTATTTAAATAAATTATTAAATAAAAATTATATTTTAAATTTAATTGTCTATAATTCATTATAAATTAAATAAAAATATTTTCTCTCTTTTTTTTAATTTTTATTTAGAAAAACTTAATTAATAACTATTTCTTTTCCTTTTTTTAATAAAATAATTATGTTTAAAAATTTAATTCCTTTTATTTTTAATTTAGTAATTTGGCAATTTTTAAATTAAAAAAAAAAACATTTTTTCTTAATTGTAAAGAAATTAATAAAAGAAAAGTTTTTTTATGTCTATTAATAAATAAAATTAAAATTAATTATTTGATATAAAATAAAAATACATAAAATTTATTTAAAAATTATCTCTGGATTTTTTTTAAATTTTTTAAGAATTTCTATAAAAAAAAATGTCAATTAATCCTTTGAATTAATTTCTTTTTTTTAATATCTTAAATGTTAAAAAAGGACATTATTTTTGCTTTTTTAATATTTATTATATAAATAAATTTTTTTAAAGGATTTTATACAAATATTTAATTTAAATTTATTTAAATAATTTGTTAAGAATTTTCTTTTTTTAGTAATAAATTTAAAAAATTATTTGTATTATTTAAATAAAAATTAATTTACTATTTATTTATTTCTAATATTTATTTTTATTTTCTAAAAATAAATATTTTCAATCTAAAGAATTTTTATTGCGTGCATGTTACAAAATAATTTTGAGACAAAAGAGAATAATAATTAATAAACATACACATACATATTTATTTACATGAAGCCTTAAATCGTCAAATAAATAAAATTTGTTTTATTTATTTCTTCTTTCCCCTTTCTTTTTTTATTTTTATTTTTTGTATTTACTCAACAAAAAAACCAATTCCTTATTATTTATTTGTACATACTTTTCCTTTTCTCTATTTTTTAGCCCTCTATATATTTTTGTTAATCCTTTTCCTTATAGGGCAATTTAATTTAAATATATATATATTCTGTTCTACCTACTACTACTACTACTACAATTACTACAACAAAGTTAGTTTTTTAACAAATTAGAAAGAAAAAACTTCAAAAAAAAGCTTTCTTTTGGGAATTTAATAGTAAAAAATAAATATGTAGTAAATTAATTTCTTAAGAAATAAAGTAATTACTATATACTATTTACTAAATTTTTAAGAATAAAAAAGCAAAATATATTTAAATATTAATCATCATTTATTAGTATATACAAAATAGAATTTATTAAAAAATAAAATTGGAAAATAAAAAAAATAAGTTTTTTTTTTTAATTTATTTTTAATTTATTAAAATAAATAAGCTTTAAAGATTATAAAAACTTGAAAAATGGAAACTTGAAAAAAAAATATTTCAGACAATTCCGGACAATCGACAAGAGAACCACTTGAAGTAGTACATTCCTACGCATATATTTAAACGTTCCTCTTTTCTTCCTCAAATACCCCCAATTATTAAAAAAAATTATTTTATTTTTTTGCCTTTAAATATTAAAGTGGTTTTAAGAAGGAAGACAAAATTCTTCAAATCTTTTTTGGCCAAAAATGATTGACCTAATAATAACTTTCTTTTTTTTCTTATGATTAATGTAATCCCCCCCTCCTCCCTAGAAACAAAGCAAAATAAAAAAGAAAAGTAGGCAGATATAGAAAATTCTCTTTTAAATGCGTGGGGTAATTTTTAAAAGATTTTTCTCAACAAATACTACAAATTTATGAAATAACAATTATATACCGTATTTCTTCTAATACAAGCGCACGCTCTAATAGAAACGCACCCTACGAAGAGTTTGAAAAATAGAATAAATAAATGTGCAAATCTGGAGGAAGTGTATAACGTTTATGCATTGACAATGGAGATCCATATACTTCTGCCTTGCCTTCAGCACCAATAACTTCATTCCCAACTTCTAGACGAAGTTCATTGTCTTCATTTAGTCGATATTCATTTGCTTAACGCTTTTGTTTACTTTCATTTTTAGATTCCATCTTAATAGTAATCTGAAAAATTAAGTTAGAAAATAAATAAATGAAATGGAAATGCACGAACAGAAACAAAAAAATCAAATAAATACAAAGGAAAAAACAAAAACACAAAAAATAATATAAACATAGAGAAAGCTTCTTGTGTGTTAAGGTTGATGCCCTGACGCTAATGAAGATGCAGTTAAGGTTTTTATGGAGTTCCAGCATAGTCTTGTCCGGTTTGTTCAAGTACAAAGAATGTGGCCAGTAGCAGAGAAGATGCCGCAGTAGGGTGGTGTCTCTTTCGAGCGTTTCTCATCGTTGTTGCATTTCTCTTGTTTAAATGCGAGGGTTGTTTTTGTTTATTGTTGTCTTGAATTAAATTTGTCAGTTTCAGTGAGTATGGAATTTTGCTTATTGAATATAATCTTCCATCTTTGGGGCTTTTCTGTAGATCGATCTACTCTTAAACTGCACACAAACCAGCGAAGACATCACCACTGGGTGTTTGGACTTCACCCACGGAGATATCCCCTTGGTCCTTATTCACGAACTAAAGCGCGTAGCAATAGACGTCGACACTATGAAGTACCTACCAGTAGGATCCATTTTCCACCACGGGGCGTGCCTCCAACCAGCGAATGCAGCCAAGAGTGATAGATCCCCAGAAAAGTACCACCAGAGTAGGAAGAGTAGATTCAGTAAACAGAATTCCATCCGCACTTTAATTGGCAAATCCAAACTCAAAACAAGGCTAATAAACAAAAACATTCCTGGCACGTAAACAGATGTACACATCAGCGTTGAGAAACACCGGGAAGAACCACTTCTAGTTTTTGCTGTAGACTGAACAAACTAAAAATTAACTTGACAATACAATAAATTAAGAAAAATCACACACCTGGCTATCTTCCCTTCTCCTTTCTCCATCGTTGTTTCTCATACCGGCCTTGAATTTGATCTTGTTGTTGAACTCACTAAGCTGATCCACATATGTACGAGGGTTGTTTTTGTTTATTGGAGTTGTTTTGAATTCAAATTTGTTCATTTAAGTGAAGGAATTTTGCTCACTGAATATAACCTTCCTACTTTGGTGGGCTTTCCTGTGGAACGATCTACTCTTAACTGCACACAAACCAGCGAAGACATCACCACTGGGTGTTTGGACTTCACCCACGGAGATATCCCCTTGGTCCTTATTCACGAACTAAAGCGCGTAGCAATAGACGTCGACACTATGAAGTACCTACCAGTAGGATCCATTTTCCACCACGGGGCGTGCCTCCAACCAGCGAATGCAGCCAAGAGTGATAGATCCCCAGAAAAGTCCCACAAGAGTAGGAAGATTAGATTCAGTGAGCAGAATTCCATCTGCACTGAAATTGGCAAATCCAAACTCAAACCAAAGCCAATGAACAAAAGCAGTCCTGGCACGTAAACAGATGTACACATCAGCGTTGAGAAACACCGGGAAGAACCACTTCTAGTTTTTGCTGTAGACTAAGAGCAAACTAAAAATTAACTTGACAATAAGAATTATCACACACCTGGCTATCTTCCCTTCTCCTTTCTCCATCGTTGTTTCTCATACCGGCCTTGAATTTGATCTTGTTGTTGAACTCACTAAGCAGATCCACAATGCAGCACTTTCCATCGTACTGAACTACTCTGAAAAATGAATAAAAATTATAAGTAGTTTTAAAAATAAGAAAATAATCTTACCTAACTAAGGCAATACTTGTTTTACATCACAGGCACCAGGAAAGAACTCCTACGTTGATAGAGCGCCGCGTCGAAGACTTCGTGTCCGTCCGGTGTCGGGCCTCTATTGGATGGAGGCAGTAGAAGAGCATGAAGTGCTGTTGTTTTGTTTTATGTAGACGCCGTTGGTTTTGATGATGATTTTGTGGGGTAAAAAATAAAGAAAAGAACTTGGCTTTTATACTTAAAACCCCTCACTTTCTCTCCCTTCAAATAACTTTACTATAAAGGGACAAACAAACAAACAGACACCACTTCTCAATTATATAATAGGATTATTAACGGAATTAGTTAGACACTAGTTGAAAAATACAAGCGCACGCTCTATTTGAAGCGCATGCTCCAATAGAAGCGCACTAGTGCCCGGTAAAATCAAATTTCCGGGCCCGATTCCGGGCTAACGTTTTTTTACATGATGCCGGGCCCGTCCGGATTTTTCCGGATTTACCCGGCCCGGTTTTAGCCCGGAATTTTTTAAAGCCGGACTCCGGCAGAAAATAGCCGGATTCCGGGCCGGGCTGACTTTTTTGAGTTTTTCACTAAAATATAAAAAATTCGGTAAAAAAACCTCATTTTTAAACCAATTAACAAAAATAAAAATTTATCAATACTTATAATTTAATTTCGGTATCGCTTTGTTAAGGAAAATCAAATTCTAGATTCATTTTAAAAATTTTAAATTGATTCTGTTGCTTGCAAAATGATTTTTAATTAATAGGATTAACTAAATATTTACTTTATTCAACCCATAAACACAAACATTACGCCAAGCATAATAAATATTATGCCAAGTAAACCTAAAAAATAAAGACATACATTAGAGCCCGGAACAGGAACAGGACCTGATCCTGTTTCCTGGTTTCCTGGTTTCCTGGTCCGGTTTCCTGGGTTTTTTGATATCACCAGGATGAAACCAGGAACAGGAATTCCTGGTTTTCCTGGTTTCAGGTCCTGGTCATTCAATTTTCATTTCCTGTTTCCTGATCCTGGTCCTGGGGTTTTTTAGGCCAGGAAACCAGGAAAAATATTTACATTAAATTTCAAATATTTTTAATAGACGTTTTGTTTTATCTTTAATTGTGTGTCACGTTATATTTATTTTTTAATAAATTCTGAATTTTTTGTAAAAAAAAAGTATAAATTTTTAACTGTTCGAGTTGTATAACGTACAATCGCATTTTCAAACAACATGTACTCTTTAAGAGGGACACGCCCATCTCGTCGCAAGCAAACTCGTCGTGGCAATCTCGTCGCAACTTCTAATATAGAAACAAATTTTTTTATCGTCTATACTTAAATTTTCATAATTTTTATTTTTTTGTAGCCGTTGTTCATTCTATCACTAAATATTTATTAATATTTTAAAGCTTAATGAATCATCCATATTTTAGGGTAACCGCGATGAGTTTGCTTGCGACGAGATGGACGTGTCCCTAGAATTTCTTGTAAAAAAAGTATAAATTTTTAACTATTCGAGTTGTATAACGTATACAATCGCATTTTCAAACAACATGTACTCTTTAAGAAACATATTCCTGTCTATAGATATGTCTGAAACCTATTTCTTCAAGCATTTTTATATTTTTATACGTATTCTTGCTCAATTTTAAAATTTCCTGGTTTCCTGGGCAGGACCTGGTCATTTCTAGACCAGGATGAAACCAGGAACAGGAATTCCTGGTTTTCCTGGTTTCAGGTCCTGGTCATTCAATTTTCATTTCCTGTTTCCTGATCCTGGTCCTGATTTTTTCAAAATTCCGGACTCTAACATACATATGTACTTTGAGTCGGGTAGGCCCGATTCCGGGCTAACAATTTTTAGCCGATGCCGGGCCGGGCCCGATTCCGGGCTAAAGATTTTTAGCCGATGCCGGGCCGGGCCCGTCCGGATTTTTCCGGATTTACCCGGCCCGGTTTTAGCCCGGAATTTTCCAAAAAACCCGGATTCCGGGCTCCGGGCCCTGAAAAAACCGGCCGGGCCCGGCCCGGCGCCGGGCACTAAAGCGCACCCTACGAAGAGGTTGAAAAATAGAAGCGCGCGCGCTTGCATTAGAAGAAATACGGTAATTTAGTATTTATTATTTAGCATAAAATAACTAATTTAATTAAATAAAAAGAATTAATTAATAGCAGATTTGAGCCAAAAGTAATAAAAAAGTGAATCTAATTTTTGTTTATTAAAAATAATTTTAATTAATTAAATTGTTAAGCCTTCTCAAATTTTTAATTTTCTGAATTTAAATTAATAATTGAGCTTAAAAATTTGTAAAGGGAATAATAAACTATCGCCAAATTTGAATTATTAATGTTTATATTTAAAAGGCACTAATTATGTCAAAAATAAATGAGCACAACAGGAAATATTTTAGTAAATTTTTCCAAAAAAAAATTTAAAAAATAGTAAGGGATTATCCAAGAAAAAAAATATTCGTCCTTTCCTTCCTCAAAAACTTTTAAATATATATCTTTTAGATATTCCCCTTTATGTCTAAAAACACAAAATAGTTAAAAGAGAATAGGTAAGGAAAAAGTTTATAATAAAAAAAAAATTAAAAAGATTTATTTTATTAAATAAATTAAAATTTTCAAAAAAAAATTAATTTTTTAATACAATTAATACTAACAATAAACATAATTTTTGTAAAATCTTTTTTAATAATTATTTTAAAAAATTAGTATATTTTATAAACAAATGTAGTATTAAATTATATATAGTGATTATACTCAATTATTTTATAAATTTAATAAAACAAGAGAAAAACGTGAAAATCATCAACATTTGTCCTCTGTAGATAAGAGAAAAGTGAATCACACGGTCAGAAATGTGGAAACTAAATTAATATTTTTAAAATATATTTAAAATTTTAATTGGGAAAATAATCAAAAAAATTTTTTGTTAGAGTATTAGCTTTGAATATAAATAAAATAAACAATGATTTATATTTGATAAGATAATCTTGTTTTTTGTTTACACTATTTTATTTAGGTATATTGCAAAGGAATCGAACCTTCCTGTGAATGGGTACATAAAAACAATCTTATATTTAAAAAGATTATTTACGTGTAGAGCTTAGTGTGATGTTGCTCCATAATTTGATACGCCTGAATTAGAACATGTCGGTGTCTCAGGGTTATTAGGGTTTTGCTCTGAATAAGGAGGTGGTGGCTCATAACATTTAGTTATTTTTATTCCATGTTCATCTTCGTAAATAGTAAATTTAGCATTCTCAAAAACTGTATCATTGGTAGTTTGTTGTTGTGGTTGTGTAGATATTGGATCTTCTGGATTACTTGACAAATCAAATGGCTAAAATAATTTATTATTCTACAATAATTAATTCATTATATTACCTTAAAATATTTAGTAAAAATAATTATTTTATTAGAGATTTTAAATTTTTAAATTAAAGGTTAGTTTAACAGAGGGACAAATGTTAACCAAAAAATTATTTTTTATTTAACTTTATTGAATAATAAAAATTTACATTGTCTCTGTCCATTCCTTTAGGCTTGTATTTACCACAACAGCAATTACAACAGGCATTGAAACAAAAGCAAAAGCAGCAACAACAACAAAAGCAACCACAAGTCAAAAGGAATATTGAGCAAAACAGCCACTGAAATATTTTTATTAATTTCTAAAATTAAAAATATGAAAAATTAATCAAATATACCCTCAACCAAGGCTTGAGCATTATATTAAGATGGTCTTCACCAAGTTGGTCAGCCATCTAAAAATTTTAAAAAATCAAAAATATTAAAAATCCTAATTAACTTTAAGACCCATATCACCATAGTCATCGTAAATTTTTCTCTTTGATGGATTCGAAAGAATTGAATTTGCATAGTTTATTTCTTGAAACTGAAAATTAAAAAGCATAATTATATAAACAAAAAATAACCTTTCTATTAAAGTCTTCATTGTTTTGATTTTTGTCTGGATGGTATTTTAAAGCAAGACGACGGTAAGCACCTAAAAAAATGAAGAAATTTATTTACAGCCAGACATTACAAATACATATTTTTGGTTTTCTATGCTGGAAAATATTATATTTACATTAATTTTGGTATAAAAAAGCATTTAAAAAAAGCTAAATAATATTCATCTTACGCTTAATATCGTCGTCAGTTGCAGACTTTGTTATTCCCAAAAGCTCATATAGATTGCCCTTCTTTGTCAAACTTAAGATTAAATAACATTTAGATATGAATTAAAATATTATAAATAAAAATGCTAAAAATTCGGTTATTTTAGCGAAGATTAATTTTTCACAAAATTTTTTAAGATCTTAATTGCTTGACTTAAAAACATTCGTTTTACAAGCCAAAATAAAGAAGCCAATGAAAGAGTGATTATTTGGACTGAACCCCTTAATTAACTATGAAAACCTGTCATTCAGAAATCCACCAGTAGATCGTCTGTTTTCGCTACTCGATGATCTAGCAAAATCTGGATTAGGAGCCATCGAATTAATGTACTAAATATCCTACAAAAAATATTGATTATTATTTGGTTTAAAACAAAAAGAAAAAATATGACAAATTCCATTACAAAACTCATAAATCAAAGCGAAAGAAAAGAAAAAAGCGAGATGAACTAAAAATAGAGAATAAAAGGCGATAAGACGCAAGCAAAAGATCCAAAAAATCGTTTCGCAATGTAAAAAGTCGGTCACTTATTCGTCAGAATGGCCAAATAGTTTTACTTTAATTTTTTTATTTTTTTAAAACTTTTATTAATTTAGTTTTAGCTGAAATGCTTCGTGCTATTTTATTTAATTTCCATCAACCATTAGTCATTGCCAGCAAAGTTGATGGACAGAGAGGATTTGCTACACTAAAGGATATCTCAATTCGACTTAAGTCTATTAAGAATATTCAAAAGATAACTAAATCAATGAAGATGGTCTCTGCTGCTAAGTATGCAAAGGCTGAACGAGAACTCAAAGGGGCTCGTATTTATGGTGAAGGAGCGCAAGTATTTTTTGAAAATTTGATGAGTGATGCCGCACTAAAAGACGAAAAAACTAACAAAGGAGGAAATAAACGGGTTCTTATAATGATAACGAGTGATCGTGGTCTTTGTGGTTCAGTTCATACGTCCATCGCAAAGGTTTGTTGAATTTAAGGATTTTAAATATCTGTAACATTAAATTATGAACACACAGGGTAACTAAATTGCCATATACATCTGATAATTGGTTCTTGTCATTTTTATTTTCTATCTGAAGATTATTCTTTACACAGATAATTATAAATAATACGTATATTGTTATTATTTTTTAAGATTCTTTTATTTTATTTCGATGGGTTCTTTGGAATTTAATTCACTGTGTTAATTTTATGATTTAGCTGACAAGAAATATTTTGGCTAGCAAACCAGAAGGCGTCGAATATAAACTTGTTTGCATCGGTGATAAGTCAAGGGCACAAATGCAACGTCTTTATGCCAAGGAGTTTCTTTTCACTGCTAATGAAATTGGACGTACCCCTCCGACCTTTCAAGACGCTTCAATTACTGGTTACTAAATATTACTTAAATAAAGTATTTTAATTTAGCAAATGCAATTCTTTCATCTGGTTATGACTTTGACGGAGTATTTTCTTAGCTTTAAGATTAAAATTCTAAAATTTTTAAGGGTGAGATCCTTTACAACCGATTCAAGACAGTTGTTTCGTTTGAGACCAAACGTCTTCCGATTCCATCTCTGCAATCTATTCGAACCCTTCCTAATCTAAGTATTTATGATTCGATTGATGACGATGTTCTCAAACGGTATCTGATTACATATATTTATTTGTGCTTGCCATATAATATTTATTTAATCTTTATGGGATTTAAACCTTTTTATCCCAATTTCAAATGTAATTTTTAGTTATATTGAATATTCTTTGGCTCAGTTGATATACTACGCAATGAAAGAAAGTGCCACTAGTGAACAGGCTTCTCGTATGACTGCGATGGATGGAGCAAGCAAAAATGCCGGTAAATATTTTATGTTTACTTAAAATTAAATGTTTAATTAAAGGAGAAATGATTGACAAGTTGACCCTTCAATTTAACCGAACTCGCCAGGCGGTCATCACCCGTGAGTTAATTGAAATAATCTCTGGTGCCGCTGCTGTTTGACTCTGTTGTAGTTATATGAAACAGACAATAGGTTGGGCGTAAGAGCCCTATATAGATGATTGCTTTTTATGTTTGTTACTTTGCTGTTTACTTGCAGTTTATGAGGAATAAAATATATAATTTATTTCATCGCTTGTATTTCTTGTCTTCAGGTTTGCTTCAACCTTAAGATATAATCTCTTAAAAAATTAACAGTTTAACCGGGCAACTAATTGTAAGAGTGAACTAGGATATTTTAAGTATTATAAAGGTTTTTCGATTAATGAGTTGAAATTAATATCCCCATACTTAAATTTTTCAATAAAAATTAGTAAATTTATTGATTATTTACAACTAAAAATTCCGCGTCCGCCCTTTATGTGTATTTTTAGTTTCTCATAGTTTGATTTAATATTACTAATTTATAAAGAGAAAAAACCAAAAATTTACACTCGTAATCGACGAATATTAAGAATATAATAATTTTACTTTTGTTTGTAATAAAAACTATTAATTTACGATCAACCATATGGGAATAGAAATTTGTAATAATCTGCTGAACGATATTTGCGTATGTTTTTGTGTTAAGGTATTTTGATATTACATTACGTACTAAAATTTTATTATAATAATAGAATAGTATGTACGTGGTATTCCTAACGTTTTAGTGTGTATCTTTCGCGAATAAGAAGTGATTGACAGTATTTCCCTTCATTGTCATCATGCACAAACATTAAGGCTGTGTCCCACACTAAAATAATTATTTTTGCCTAGAGCTCTAATTTACACAATTTTTATTTCTTTTATATATACTTTGATATTTATATTTTATGTTTAAACAATTCCTTTAAAGAAATGAGGATTTTTCGTTTTATAACTGTGATGTGGGTAGAAAGCGGGAAAGTTGTGTTTGTTTACTCTTCCATGCCCCGCGACTTTCCGGCGCAGTCCTTTCTAAGGGGCAAGGCAATATCATTTTCGCCCAAACCCACAATTTCTACTTTTCTCTTCACACATTTATGCTTTTAAGATCGATCATCATGAAAGTTAAGCCCTATCTCTTTTCTCAACGCTTCCATTATCATTATTTACATTAATAAAACAATTTCCACAATTATCCTTTTTCAATTCTAAATAAATACCAACAAACACCACACAATTAGTTGACTTTAATATGTATAATTTTTGTTTTTTTTATTTCTTTTTAATTTTCAAATTTTATTACTCTTGTTGGCTTTTAAATTTTGTTTGCTTATTTGTGGATTAATATTAATGATTAAAATTTTTGGCTTTACCATTCTATCACTGAGGGGGGATTGTTAACAGACTAATCAAACAAAAATTCTTAGGTCCACGCTGTCTCTTTAATATGTTTGGGACTTAACTTTTCTCAATTTGCTCCCCAATCCGAATCAAAAGCACATTTTAACCGGTCTATCGACGCATTCCCATGTCTTTATGTGTTGTTAAATGAAAAAAGTTAATGTTTAACAACCCATACTTTTAACTAATGTAGAATCCCATTAAATAAGTTTAGATTATATGTACGTACATAATTTTAAATGTTTGTAAAAACAATGCGCATACCGTATTTACTCGATTAGTCTATTAAATACGGTAATTTGTCAATTGATTTTATGTACATAATGGTTATATTCATCATTTTTTATTGTATGTACATATATACATATCTGACAAAATAGGTAGGTATATATAATTGGCAAAAGATTTATCTTAAAAATATCTAAATACATACCATGCCTGAGACATCTACATATTGACTTAAAATTAATACGTAAACACTTTTAATGCGAATAAATATGTACAATTGAAATAACTAAATAATAATGCATACATATGTAGTATGTATTTCTATGAAAAATTAATCTTTGAACTGTTTAACTTTGGCAGAGAGAAAAATAGATTTTCACTCTTAATATGTATGTATGTAAATATCTACTTATTTGCATATTTAAATTATTTTAATAAAATTTTAAATATTTTTTATTTATTTTAAATTATCTTGGAATGACATAAAGAAATATGTATACAACTACATGCATACACATACATATATGATCTAGTAAATAAAAAACAAATAAAAAATTTAAACAGATTAGTATCAAACTGTTCATGAGAACTGTTATTTTAATTGTTTGCTAATCAATTTCAGATTCAATTTTTGATTTTTTTAATTCAAAAATTAAATATCGAATTTTAAATATCCAATTGTCGTACATATGTATGTGTAAAAGAGAGGAGGGAGACAATTCTAGAATATTGATTTGCAATAAAGGATAGGAGTTTGTCCTCTTTTTATCATTTATTTTTTATTTATTTATGTTTAAGAACTTCTTTGAAATATTTATATTTATTATTAGTTTTATTATAAACCTTAAACCTTATTTATTATGTATTGCGCGATTATATTAAATAATTAATTACACTTCGAGTCATAAATTTTTATATACATACTTATAATTAGTTTTTTTTCATATTTATCAGATAGTTAAACAAAGAAAATAAAGCACGCGAAACTTTATATTAGTTAAAACTTCTCATTTTATGATTGATTTTTGGGTAATTTAATTTTGTTAGGATGATTTTAAAATATTGAAAAAATATATTTTTCACGTAGTTTGTCTTAAATTTCGTGATGGACTTTTAAATCAATTTAAAACTTTATTTTTTTAAATCATAATACTATGTATGTATTTAAACCATCTTGTTTTTAGTTTTGAACTTATTTTCTCAAAAATGCTCAAGCCAAATATTTATCAACATTCCATTTCTTCTTCGTCCAGCGCTCAGCCAGAACAACAGGATCCTACTGGGTTTGATGTTTTTGAACTTGCAAACGAGGACCGGGCTCAATCTAGCTTGTTGCTAAAGTTAACTGATGAATGTAGCGTTGCAATAAGAAATGCGGTTAATTCAAAATGTCCTGTTCGTATGCACGTCAAAAATGGAGTAATACTCGCAAATTATCTTTATTTTATTGGATTAAGGTAGCGACTATTGAAGTTTGTGATAGAGATGGAGGAAGCATTAATTTCAAATGTTCTTTCCAAGATCAGCCAGCAACGGACACAATTTGCTACGATCCTAAACAGAATGTCTACAGAAATGTTGGAACAGCTACAATGACAAAAATACAGGTTTCTTATTAAATTTAAGTTATTCTTTCTAAACCGGAGTCCTTGTTGATTAAGTTTAATATATTTAATAGGTTCAAGCAACTGATAAAACCTTCGCTGAGATGAAAGAAAAGACACAACGGCTTGTCGAGGCAGAACAGCAAAAAAAAGCCAAAGATATATCAAAAATTCAACGGGTATCAACAGCTTCTAAAAAGCCAATTCAGGGTCATTTGTCAAATATTGCTTCGGCTAAAAGGCCAACAACAACAACTGCCGTGCATTCCAACACTAATAATTTTCTTGCCAAGTTAAATGCATTAAAAAGGACGCACTCTCCATCTTCATTAACTGTTTGTACTACGAAGGTCAAGCGGGTAGAGAAACCCTTGGAGAAGCCAACGCCATTAATTGCGAAAGAATCTAGGATGATCAAGCAAGAAGAACCTGTCGCAAAAAATGTAGAGGTTGCAGTAAAAGCTGTCCGTTCAACTGAAAGCATTGAACCCCGGAATATGCCACCGGTTGGATTTTTATTTTAAATAAATTCCTTAAAAAATTCTTTCTTAATTTGTCTGATTTAAGCAATTTGCAAAGAAGATTGAATTTGCTGCTGCTAATACGACTAAGACTGATCCTTTCTATGTTCCTAAACGAAGGCCTGTTCATCGACCACCATCAATCTCGCCAGCATCTACGACAACTTCAACTCCAAAAACTATCTCTCCACCACTTGCTATTGCTAGGCCTGCTTCTGTTGACAGTACACAATTACAGCATAGTTCTTCTTGCTCTCCCGAAGATTTAATTAACAATCAGGAAGAACACAGTCGCCATCAGGGAGAAGGTGCAATGACACTCCCGACAAAGCCCTCTTGTGACTGGGCACTAAAATTTGGTAAAATTACAAGCAGAGACGAGGCCGAACGATACCATAGATTATTCAAGGTTGGGTTTGAAATTGTATCGGGATTAAAAACTTAATCTCTAAGGAGGAGTATCCTGAATATCGGAAATGTTATGATCTGATGGAAAAGGTGGCTCTCGAGTTTCGTAATCTTGAAACTAATCTAGCCTCTGCTAATTCTGAGACGGATCGTCTTGAGGTTTTTTGTTATTCTTATTTTCACTGTTTTCTGTAAAATTTAAGGTTGAAGGCCAGATTAAAAGCAAATTTGCTTCCTACCAGTGTAATCAAAATTTTCTGCAGCAACGTATGAGGCACTGTGATTTGAGAGCCAAATTGGACATGCTTAAGTGCCGACTAAAGGAATGGAGTGATAATGAGAAGAATAAATTTAGTATGGAGCTATAAAATAGTGGGAGGTGAGGAGATATTATATAGTTGAAATTATTTAGAGTATATAAATACGGTTCTATTCTTATCTTCTTAAAAATGTTATATTTTCTATTTGGTTTTAGTGACAACATCGTAACTTTTTTTTTATATTTTTTCAGTTAATTGTTATTTCCCTGCTTTCTCTGTATTTTATCTTTTTTATAAAAAAAGCATAGGCCTGACCGAAAAGGGTTCCTTTACTGATCTGAGGTCCTGGCTCCAAAATCGGGTTTTACTTAGTTTTTAACATACTCATCGAGTACCCATTTTTATTTGGTGGCCGTGTCTATGCATCATTATATTTAGTTATATTCCACTACGCATACCTTAAATTTCAAGCCCATAGCTTATAATAATTACCCATAGGACCAGGTTTTTTCTTTGAATTCTTATAATTATTTAAAAATTTTTTTAGGTACAAAACAATTATAAGACCAGTTATTATCTTTTATAAGCATTGTTATTTAAAAAATGACGTCTATATGTAATCATTCTTGTCTTTAATAAGCCTTATACCTTTTTTCAAAAAGATTGTTTAATATATTTGAAGGTCGTGTTAATTGTTCATTTACGTGTATCTTTGGTTTCCTTTAAAGTTGCGAGGTATTTTCTCTGTCTTTAATTATCAACTTTTTATGTATAGAGGTCAAATATATTTTTAGAATATTTTTGAAGGGTTTTAGTTATTTTTCTAAAAATTATTTGATTTCTATTTTGCACAATTGTTTGTGAAAAACATGTTCAGTTTTATATTTTACAAAATATTGGTAAGAAAAACTGAATTTTTGTGATATTTTGTAAGAGATTCATTCCGAATAATACAGAAAAGATGTTCCTATTAAATCTGGTCGAAAAATTTACATAAATTGTTAAAATTTTTTACTTTATTTTTTTACAAATTGTTTTCTGACCAGCATTAAAAATTTTAATAAAATAATTATTTTACAATAATTCTTATGAGAATAAAAAATTTCTAAAATCTTGATTATAAATTTATTTGTATAATGCTCATATTGATTTGGATAATGAATAAAGTATTTTCTGAAGATGTAGAATTTTATTTGTTAAAAGCTTTTAGTAAAAGCAAAAAACAATATTATAATTGGAACATTCGTGGATTTTCAAAAAGAATCAAACAATGCAGAGGATGGTTAATATCAAGCAGGCTGTTTAAATTAATTAAATTACAACTGTCATGAATATGTACGTACATACTATATTGGGGAGTCTAGGTTTTGCCTTCTACATCATCCTAAATAATTGAAAAGAAAAGCCTTCGATCGGTTGTAGGATGGTTGAATGGTATCGATACTTTGGAAAGTTCTAAGAATTTCATAAAAATTAATTTTTGGGATAGTGTTTGAAACGTATCTATTTAGTATATTAGGACATGCGTCCAAGACAAAGCAGAGACTGCAGATGCTGATCTGTTACACTACTCGATTCCTGTCTCAATTATAATTGTTAATATACTTTTTAATAAAAAAAACGTTAATTATAATAATTTTGGGTACATATGTACATACCTATATTTGTTTTGATATCAAAAAAAAAAATCGGAATCCTGGAAATAAAAATTCGGAGTTGGGTGGATTCCGGGATTTTCGGGATTAATTCCACGGGATCCCGTCCCAAATGAAAATTTTAACGCTTTCCCGCTACATGGCCCGAAATTTGATTTTGCCCGACACTAAATTTAATGCATCTAATAATTTTTTAGTTTATTTAAAATTCTTGGAGGAATTAAAATTATGATTTCTGAACAAAAAGAATTTGTCGATCAAGACATTGCTAGTATGCTTGCAAATATGGAAGAAGCTAAAAAATACAATGAACAAGCCAGAGAGGCTTATATTTCCAAGGAGTATAGGTTTATTTTATTTTTTAAAAAATATTTTAATCTAGAAAGTCTGCACAATATTATCATCGATGTATGCTTTGTGCAAAAGCAGTTGTTCAGCTAACTAGTACCGATTTACGTGAAATGGCTCGTGCACTCCTAGACAATAAAACTAAAGATGGTAAAATGGAGGATATGCAAATTCCTGGAGTTGACGCGGATCCAAATATTAAACAATGCAAAACTCAAGGTTTGATGAATATTTTTAAAAAGGGAAATGCTTTAATTTATTTTTAGAATTTAATTTTTTTTTCCTTGGCACTATAAAGAAGGAAGGGGAGTGGGGAGCCTTCTCGGACTTTTTTGCGGATAAAGTTTATTATATTTGATTTTTTCCTAAGCCAATAAGAGTGTACGTGGATTAATAAATGTGTGTAAATTTTTTCCCTTTGTCATTATATTTTATTAATCAATTTTCCAATTTTTTCAATTATGTATTAACATTTTAGTTCCCATTAGCTCAAGAATTCGTCAAGATTCAACCACTCGTGGACAAGAGATTCACACAGAGGCTAAAGAATTAATGACAAAATGTTACAATAATTTGGCTGCTTGCCTCTTAGCTCGTGAATCTAACACAAAGGATGACTTTTTGAGAGTGGTTTTTTATTGTGACAATGTATTTCTATTTATTTATTTTTTAAATTTGTCTTTAAAGGCTCTGAAAGGAGATCCAACCAATGAAAAGGCTATTTTTCGGAAAGGAGTTGCATTAATGAAAGCCCAAAATTGGGATAAAGCGATTTATCAATTTGAGCAGTGCGAAGATAGTTTGTTTTTTAATATTTTTTATAAAATCCTCCCTGACTTTTGCTTCACTAGATACTGATAGATATTGTCAATAAATATTTAATATCGTTGAGGGTTCTAATTTTTAATCTTTTTGGGAAGTATAAATATTTAAAAAAAATTGTTTAAATTATTGATGTATTTTCAGATGCTCAGGCAAAACTTCACATTATTGAATGTAATCGATATAAAGAAGAGGATCGTCGACGAAGAGAGGCTGAAATTCGGGCTAACTTCGCAAAGGCGCGTTTAGCAGTGGTTAGAATTTAAATTAATTTTAAATATCAAGTCTTTGAATTAATTAAAAGGGTGTATAAAACTTTTCTAAAGAAATGGATATATAAATTCTTTTCTAAAAAATATGAGAAATTAAATTAATAATTTTATTTATTTTAAAGAATAATGTTCATTTGGATGCAAACATTGCTGATGGACTTTTACAGGATAATTATAACAATCACCCACCGCCCCCTCCTCCTACAATGAATGGACATGTACAGCATTAATCTTTAGAAGAAAATATTATATAAAACAAGTCATTTGGTAGGGTACTTATTTTTATAAATAGTTAATAATTGTTTAAATATTTTTTGGCATAAAGAGTTTAAGTCTACAGAATGTTTTAAAAAACTTGAATACAAATGTTTGGGAATTATATAAGTTTTGAATTTTGTTTTCTTTTTTTTTTCTAATTTTTATTGTTAAGAACATATT
This sequence comes from Meloidogyne exigua, assembly GCA_018905775.1. Lineage (NCBI taxonomy): Eukaryota > Metazoa > Nematoda > Chromadorea > Rhabditida > Meloidogynidae > Meloidogyne > Meloidogyne exigua. The sequence goes on along the minus strand of JAGUQR010000004.1, from coordinate 1,375,200 downwards.
AAATTATTTTGGCTTTATATTCAAGAATTTTAATCAAAATTAATTAAAATAGAAAAAGAATGAAAAAAAGTGAAGGGAACAATAATAAAATTAATGAATTGAAAGAAAATCAAAATTATAGAACAATTTTAAAAAATATGAAAATAATCAAAAATTAATTTTTTAAAAATAAATCCTCTAAAAATAATTTAAATTTTTTATAAATATTTAAATGAAATCTAAATATTCACCTTTTAAAATTTTATTATATTTTAATGATTATCGCGCATTTGTTGATAATTTGTGATAAAATTATTATCCATTGCCAAGAGGAGTGATAGAAAAAAAAATAAAAATAAGGATGTATTCCTTTCTCTTGTTAATTAATTATTTATTATTTTCCCACCTCATTTTTCTTTAATTTTTTTTTAAATTAAAAACAGCTTTTGAATAGTTAATTCCTGATTTTTAATGAAAGTAATAAATAAAAGGGAAAATGTTGGATTGCCTTGCACTTGACAACTTTTTCTTTTCTCTCTTTTTTCCTTCTTTTTATCAAAATATTTTTTTAACACTAATAATAATAATAATTATTATTATTAGGTATTTTATATTTTTATTGCTATCATCTCTTTGGTAATAAAAAGAAAACATTCTTCCGCATAGTGCCGCATTTTTAAACGACTGATTGATTGTCTTGGAACAGCGCCGCAGGTGGCAATAATATTTATTTATTTTTTGGGTGGCTATATGAAGAGAAAATAAAACATTTTTTAATAATCGCGTAAAAAGCGAAACAAGAAAATGATAACTTTTCTTGTTTCATTAATATTTTTTTCATTGCAGAAGTTTCTTCCTTTTCTTTGTACGGCAAAATGAAAAATGAAGATCTTTCGGTTTAAGCAAAAGAGAAGAAGAAAAAGAAGAAGAAAATAATTATTATCGGATAGAAGAAAAATTAAAAATAAATAAAATATAATTTATTAAAAATAAAGTAGAAAAAGAGAGAAATAAATAAATATATTAGACCGGTCTCTGTTCTTTATGCCTTGCCCTTGAAAGGAATAAATAACAAAAGGGAGAGTAGTTAGCTCCGGCATAATATGCGCGATACTAACGAGAGAAAGAAATAATAAAAATGATGATGATGATTGAGTGATTTGATATATAGTAATGTTGGGGAGGTCTTTTTTTGGATATTCTTATTATTTTAGATATTAATAAAAAGAAGAAAAAATAGAAGTAAAAATGGGCGGGAAAAAGGTTCTTGTCTTGCTATATCCGGCCGGAGGAGTTCTCCTAAACATAACAACCATCTACATATATATGTGTGAGAGGAGTAAGAGATGTTCAAAGCTACTATAAAATCTCCAATCACTGGATATAAGACAGCATTTGGCTATTCAATTAAAAATAAAAGTAAAAATTATTTTCTAAATCAAAAACAACAAAATAATGATTCTTAGACTTATTAGCTTATTAGCATTTTTGGCAATTCAAATTAATGCCATTCCTGTTGATAACGGTGTAGAAGGAGAACCAGAAATTGAATGTGGCCCAACATCTATTACTGTAAACTTTAATACTCGAAATCCATTTGAGGGACATGTTTATGTGAAAGGACTTTTTGATCAAGCAGGTTGTCGTTCAGATGAACATGGAAGACAAGTAGCTGGTATTGAACTTCCATTTGATTCTTGTAATGTTGCACGTACTCGTTCATTAAATCCAAAGGGTGTATTTGTTTCAACAACTGTTGTTATATCTTTTCATCCTCAATTTGTTACAAAAGTTGATAGAGCATATCGAGTTCAATGCTTTTACATGGAAGCTGATAAAACAGTTTCAGCACAATTGGAAGTATCTGAAATAACAACACAATTTCAAACACAAATTGTACCTATGCCTGTATGTAAATATGAGGTAATTTAAATTTAAAGAGAGAATATTTTTTAATTTTTTTTTTAGATTCTTGAAGGAGGACCAACTGGTCAACCAATTCAATTTGCTATTATTGGTCAACAAGTTTATCATAAATGGACTTGTGATTCTGAAACAATTGATACATTTTGTGCTGTTGTACATAGTTGTACTGTTGATGATGGTAATGGTGATACAGTCCAAATATTAAATGAAGAAGGTTGTGCTTTGGATAAATTTTTATTAAACAATTTGGAATATCCAACTGATTTAACTGCTGGACAAGAAGCTCACGTTTATAAATATGCTGATCGTTCACAATTATTTTATCAATGTCAAATTAGTATTACAATTAAAGAACCACATAGTGAATGTGCACGTCCAAAATGTGCTGAACCTTCTGGATTTAATGCTGTTAAAGTTGGTACTGGTGGAACTGGAGGAGCAGGATCAGCACCAGTTCCTTCTTCTCCTGCTGCAGCAACACCTCCACCCCCACCACAAGCACCAGCACCTTCAAATCCAATTTCTGGACGTCGTCAACCAGCTGCAGCACTTGCACAATTACGTCTTTTACGTAAACGTCGTTCAACTCCAGGAGAACAAATACTTGATGTTCGTACTGAATTTAATGCTCTTGACATTTCTGATAAGGTATGTAAAATAATTAATTAATTATTATTTTAATAATTAATTTTCCCTTTTTTAAGACTCCCGTTTTGCCATCAGAACTTCGTAATCGCCAACCTGAACGTTATTTAATGGCCACTGTTCAAGAAGGAATTTGTATGAGCAGTTTTGGGTTTTCAATGTTTATTGGCCTTGGTGGAATGATGTTGGCTGCTACAGTTGTTGTACTTACCTACGCATTTCGGCCTCATCAAATTTTAAGCAACACAAAAGCTTAAAAAAAAGAATTTGTGATAAATAAAACAATTAATTTATATAAATAACATTTTTTTTTAATTTCCCTTTAAAATCTCTTTTTTGCATATTTTTTGCACGATTATTGCTGAAAAACACCCATCAATTCTTTAAACTTCCCCAGCACAAATTTATTATTTTTTAAAATTTCTTTCTAACCAATAATTATTTTAAATTGTTGAATATTTTTATTTTTTTTCTACATATTTTTCTGCCGTTATCGTGCAGAAAATTTAAATATTTTTCTTACCCTTTTATAAAATAAAATGTTTTTTAAATTAATTTTAAATATATAAAGTACCCAAAAGATCAACTTCCAAAAACTAACATTTAAAGGGTCAGTGCTATCCAAATGTCTGTTGATCTTATGAGAATTAATTTATGTGAATGAACAGGCTTCGCACTTTTTTTTTTATCATTTCCTTAATCTGCTTTTCTTTTCTCACTTCTTTTTTTTTCTTCTTGTCTGTTTTAAACTTGTTTTATAGAACGCGGAAGTTGTTTAATCATTAATAATTACCCGAAAATTAAAAATATATTTATTTGATAACTTAATCCATTATCTTGAGAAATTATTTAAAAAGAGAAGAAGAAAGGTCCGATTAATTATAATTAAAAGATTAATTTACTATTAAAGAATGAGAGAAAGTGCAAAGAAGAAATGTGTGGTATTAAAAATAAATTATAATTTAATATATGTATGTCATTGTCAATGAATTTTAATTCTTCTTAAAAAATATTTGTAAAAAAATGGTTTTTTATTTTTATTCTACTAAATATTTGTTGCGAAAAATAAATAAATAAAAATAATAAATAAATTAGATATTTTTAAAATTAATTAAATAAATATTTACTTTAATTTATATTTTTACAATAAAAGTTAATATTTAAGTTAATTACCTATTTAAATTCTTTTTTTTTGTTTATAAGAAATACATCTATAGGTATTATAAATAATTTTATAAAAAAATTAATATTTAAAATAATAATATGAAAATTTTAGTAATGTCCAATTTTATCTAATTAATTAATTAATATATTAGTTTAAAAACATTAAAGAAATATCTGTTTTAATTAGAAAAATTTTTTTTAATAAAAAATTATTGGATTAATTTATTTAAAATTTAGCCTAATTTGGGTATTGAAGAATAAAAAAGTTAATAAAAATGTTGTTAATTATAATTAAAAAAAGAATTTATTAATAGTTCTAATAAATAAATAATTTAAAAATCTTAAGAAATAAATAAAAATGAAGATATAAATATTTAATTTTAATCAGTTTTAATTAAACAAAAATAATTTCTATATTATTTTAATTTTTCACTACAAATTATTCTATTAAGAATAAATCTTTTAATTTAATTTAATAGAAATTTTTAATTAAAAAAGAACTTAAATATTTTAAAACAAAACTTTTGCTTGCAATATTTTTATTTTACTAATTAAATTCTAACTATCTATGTGTAAATTGAATAAATTAAATAAATTAAATGACATATATTTGCCTTAATTATAATAAATTAGAAAAGAAAAATGTTTTTTAATTTTATTATTATTGCACTTTTTCTTTTTTTTTCTTTTAAAATATCCTTCAGAATTGTTTTATTTGAGGACGAAATGTGCATATTGCTATTACAACTTTATAAAAAAAATTAATTTAATTTAATTTAATTAAAAAAATACCAAATATAGCAATCATTGCAATTCCCATTGTAAGAAAAACAAAAAGTCCGAAAGAGGACATACAAACTTGTTGACCTCCTCGATACATAAAGGCACGTTGTGGTTCAGTAGAAAAGTCACCAGTCAAGTGACGATGGCGAAGAGGGACAGGTAAATTATAGTAAGGCTTTAAAATTATTAAAATAATAATAATTAATTAATTATTTTACATACCTTATCAGAAATGTCAAGAGCATTAAATTCAGTACGAACATCAAGTATTTGTTCTCCTGGAGTTGAACGACGTTTACGTAAAAGACGTAATTGTGCAAGTGCTGCAGCTGGTTGACGACGTCCAGAAATTGGATTTGAAGGTGCTGGTGCTTGTGGTGGGGGTGGAGGTGTTGCTGCAGCAGGAGAAGAAGGAACTGGTGCTGATCCTGCTCCTCCAGTTCCACCAGTACCAACTTTAACAGCATTAAATCCAGAAGGTTCAGCACATTTTGGACGTGCACATTCACTATGTGGTTCTTTAATTGTAATACTAATTTGACATTGATAAAATAATTGTGAACGATCAGCATATTTATAAACGTGAGCTTCTTGTCCAGCAGTTAAATCAGTTGGATATTCCAAATTGTTTAATAAAAATTTATCCAAAGCACAACCTTCTTCATTTAATATTTGGACTGTATCACCATTACCATCATCAACAGTACAACTATGTACAACAGCACAAAATGTATCAATTGTTTCAGAATCACAAGTCCATTTATGATAAACTTGTTGACCAATAATAGCAAATTGAATTGGTTGACCAGTTGGTCCTCCTTCAAGAATCTAAAAAAAAAATTAAAAAATATTCTCTCTTTAAATTTAAATTACCTCATATTTACATACAGGCATAGGTACAATTTGTGTTTGAAATTGTGTTGTTATTTCAGATACTTCCAATTGTGCTGAAACTGTTTTATCAGCTTCCATGTAAAAGCATTGAACTCGATATGCTCTATCAACTTTTGTAACAAATTGAGGATGAAAAGATATAACAACAGTTGTTGAAACAAATACACCCTTTGGATTTAATGAACGAGTACGTGCAACATTACAAGAATCAAATGGAAGTTCAATACCAGCTACTTGTCTTCCATGTTCATCTGAACGACAACCTGCTTGATCAAAAAGTCCTTTCACATAAACATGTCCCTCAAATGGATTTCGAGTATTAAAGTTTACAGTAATAGATGTTGGGCCACATTCAATTTCTGGTTCTCCTTCTACACCGTTATCAACAGGAATGGCATTAATTTGAATTGCTTGGAGTGATAAAATCACTCCTATAGCAAATAATATTTTGTTCATTTTAATTTGGCTATTATTTTTTTCCGATTAAGAATTAAATCTTTCCTAAAAAAAAGAAAAAATAATAATTATTATTATTAAGCTAAAGCCGATTATAATAATTATTATTAACAGCTAAAGTTGTGTGTTGTTGAACTCCTCTCCCTTTCAAGGCGTCAATTTTTATACCCATTAGCCTCCCCCGTATTTTTAATAAGAAAACAATCATTCCTCCCAGAAATATTTATTTAGTGTTTATTTCTTCCTCTCCCTTTCTTTTTATTTTTTTTATTCGCCCACCAATATCTTTTTATTTCCACCAACCACCACCTTAACTCTCACGCTTTTACCCCTGACATGCATTCTTTTAGAAATAGCCAGTTATTTATTTATTCTTTTTTTTTTGGGATAATATTCATAAACGGGTCGTATCTCTAAACTCCCTTTTAAAATAAATCCAAACAAATAATTTATAAAAGAGATAAATATATTCTCACACTAAATAAAAATTAAGAATAAAGTTTAGATCGAAAAGTGAGAGAAAGTAAGTTTAAAATTAATGATTGCCCTTAAGCAGTTCAAAATGATATATACATAAATATATTATTTATTAAAAAAGAGGTGAAGGAGAAAAATAAATAATTTTTTTAATATTTATTAAAAGAATTTTATCTTCTCTCAGGTCAACTAAAAAATAAAATTCTATACAAAAACTATCTTTAAAATGGGACATCAATTAAAAGAATATTTTTACTTTAATTATTAACAAACTATTTAAGGATTTAAATTAAATATTCTTTTTAAATTATTTAATGTTTATGTAATACATACAGGGAATTTTCTATAAAATAATTTAATTTCTTCTAAAATTGATTCTTAATATTATAATTTAGAAAACAGAAATAAAAATGTTTTCATATTCAAATTTACACAAGATTTTAATTTATAATAAGTATATAATTGGTCAAAAAACAAAAGAAAATTTCTTCTCTTTTAAAATTATTCACGACGTAAATTCTCTAAGCGTGCCTGCAAATCAGCATCAACATCACCAGCAGAATTATTCCCACCACCATTTCCAGCAGCCGCCGCCATTGAAGCTTGTGGTTGACGTTGACCCTCACGTGTGGCAACATTTAAGGCATCTGCAGCTGTTGGAAGTTTATTAAGGTCTTCGCTCATTTGAATTCCTAATTCATCAAGAACCTTAAAATTTTAAAGTTTAATTTAAATAAAAAAATAATAAAAAACCTGTTGGACAACTTGCTCAGTTTCCTCTTCTTCGTCTCCATCTCCCATAGCATCATCTATTGCATCACTCATCATCTCTTCTTTCATTTCCATTATCTCGGACTGACGTTCAAAATCATTCATAATCTTTTGAATTTGTGGTAAATTTAATTGTCTATTCATGCTACGCATTGCCCGAGTAACTCCTTTCATTGCCTAAAATCAGTTGTCAGATTTACAATTTAAAGATTTCTTTTAAAAGCACAAAAAACCTGTGCCATCGCATCTTGACTTTTCAACGTTTGAACCTTTAATGCAACTGCCTGAATGTTAGCCTTCATCATAATAAATTTTTTAATATATTGTCTAGTCCGAACCAAATCTTTAGCCATAATTCTAACAGAATCCTTTAAAAATAAAATTTAAAAAATAATTAATAATTTAAATATAATATAAACCATTTGTCCCATTTTTGCCATCTTTTTAATGTCTGCAATGACCTTCTTTTCGGTACCTTCCAAACGCTGGCGTTCTCTATCTAAATCTCTCATAGCCTTATCTAAAGCACGTTTGTTTTGTCGAAGTAATTCTTGAGGTGTTTTACTTCTTCCTGTAGTAAAAAAATTTTTAAAAATGCCAAAAAAATATACCAAATAGAAAGTCCATCATTTCGAGAAAACAAATATTAAATAAATTACAAAATTAATAGAATAACTTTAAAGAAAAAAAGTGACAAACAATGACTCATTTTTAAAATCCATAAATTAAATAAGAAATTTTTTTAATAACCAGATGATTTGAGACTCAAATTAATTTACCATAATTTTGAGACATGTCCATTTCGTCGCAAGCAAACTCGTCGCGGTAATTTCGTCGCAAGATCATCTCGTCGCAAAAACATCTTATATAGGAATAAATTTTTTCATCGTCACCTTCGAAATCGCTGCCATAATTTAATTCTTTTTTGATCCTTAAAACAATTATTATTTATTTAGATATTTGTTTTTATCAAGATATATTTATTAAATATGGTTGATCCTAATACTACAAGAAAAAGAATTAATGTCAATGACAATCCAGCTGATTGTGAGAATGAACTTCAAAACAAAAAGCCAAAACTTGAACCTACGATCAGTTTCGATGATGCTGAAGTTGATACACCTGTGTGGTGTTTGAAAAAAGCACAAGAAGAACAACCAAGTCGACATTGTCCTTATCTTGATACTATAGATAGGTTTTTTAATATTATCTACTTTTTTTTTAATAGTTTTAGAGGGGTACTTGATTTTGATTTTGAGAAACTCTGCTCAATATCTCTTTCACATATCAATGTCTATGCTTGTATGGTTTGCGGAAAATATTTTCAAGTATTTTTACGATTATTTTTAATGTATCAATTTTCAAACTACATATTTTTGAACAATATCTTTTAAAATTAGCATTTTTAATATATACATTTAGGGCCGTGGTACAAATACACATGCTTATACTCATTCTCTCGATACAGATCATCGAATATTTTTGAACTTGGCAACTTTAAAGTTTTACTGTCTACCTGACAATTATGAAGTGATTGATCCATCTTTAGACGATATTAAGGTTTTTCTTTTTAAAAAATTTTTTACATCTAGAATATTTTAGTATGTACTAAAGCCTACCTACACTTTTGACCATATTAGAAGGATAGGGCAAAATACTAAAATGTCACGTTGCTGGGATGGGACGCTTTACTATCCAGGCATTATTGGACTGAATAATATCAAAGCCAATGACTATACAAATGTCATATTTCATGCATTTTCACATGTTCCACCTTTACGTGATTATTTTCTTCGTGAAAGCAATTACTCTCACATTAAAAGACCTCCCGGTGATAAATTGGCACTTTTACCTCAACGATTTGGTGAACTTATAAGAAAATTATGGGATCCTAAAGCTTTCAAGGCACATGTTTCTCCTCATGAAATGTTGCAGGCTGTAGTCCTCTGCAGCGACAAAAAATTTCAAATTATTAGACAAGGTTAACTTAAACTGATTATTTAAAATAATTTAAATTTGTTTTAGGCGATGCAAACGAATTCTTAATGTGGTTCTTAAACACACTGCATATGGCCTTAAATGGGTCTGGTAAAACGTCCTCTTCAATTGTCTATAAAATTTTTCGTGGTCGGATGAGGCAAAGCATGCGCAAAGTACTTCCTGTTGATGCCAGTGATGAATCTCGAAGAACTCTTGCTGAAACGGAAGAATATAAGGAACAGGTTAAAGAGCTTCCGTTTTTATCGCTTGCTCTTGATTTACCTGCCGCTCCTTTATATCTGGATGAGAGAATGCAAAATATAATTCCTCAAGTTCCTTTAGCTCAATTATTAACAAAATTCAATGGAATTACTGAAAAGGTTTTTAATATTTATTTTTAAATTAATTTTTTAGGAGTATAAGACATACAAAGACAATTTTATTAAACGTTTTGAACTTTTACATCTTCCAGAATATTTAATAATTACATATGACCGTTTTCATAAGAATCAGTGGTTTATTGAAAAGAATCCAACAATTGTTAATTTTCCAATAAGGTTATTAAAAATATGATTTAATTTTTTAAATTTTTAATTAGCAATGTGGATTTTTATGATTCATTAGCAGAAGATGTTCGTGATAAACACAAATACACAACTTATGACTTGATTTCAAATGTTGTCCATGATGGAAAGCCTCAAACACAGGCAAATAAAGGAGATATTGCTGTTGATAGTGGACGGTATAGAGTACAATTAGTACATGAGGTTAATAAAGTATTGAATTAATATTGAGATAAAATTTAAGGGAACTTCAAAATGGTTTGAGCTAGAGGATTTGCACGTTAAAGAAATTCTTCCTCAAACAATTACTTTGGCTGAATCTTATATCCAAGTATAATCTTCATAAAAATTAATTATTTTTATTTTAAAAGATTTGGCGTTTAAACCGAAAGAAGACAAGAACAGAAAGAATGGGTGAAACAGAAGAGGAAATAAAAGCAGACACTCTTTGGAAGCAACACCCTGCAAAAGATGAACAATTAGAAATGATGACAAGATCAGAAAAGAATGGAATGGAAACTTGATATTTTTAATGTTTTTATAAAATTTATTAAATGTTTTAACCTGTGAAGATTTCGGTTTTATTCCATTTTTATTTTTTATAATGTTGTCCTTTATGCCCTAAATTTTCTTGTATTTTTTAAAGAACAGAAATGAATGCTTCTAGTGAACTTGAGAACTACAAAATCCAACTTCAACAGGTTAGAATTTGAAATAACATTGTACTTTTCGATTGGGGTTTATTTTATTTATGTTTTATTTTTTTGTAAATTGTTTTTGTATAAGATTAGACATTTTTCATTGAATAAGATTATTATAATTCTTAAGGTTGAGGCGGCATTGATTGCTGAACCAGAGAATGAAGAGTTAATTAAACTTAAAGACGATTTAAACGAAATAATCCAACTTCAACTGGAGCTTGTTAGTAATGAACCTCCTGAAGTTGTAACAAGTAGTAGTAGCGGTTTATCTAAGCATGAACGTCTTGTTTGGAAGGTAAGGAAAATATGGCTTTTATTTAAATTTAAAAAAAAGGTTGGTGATCGTTGTATGGCACCAATTAAAAGTGGACAAAAGCAAATGGCAGTAATTGATGGAATTTCGCAAGACAAAGTTGCCATTACGTTCACAAGTATTTAATTTTTAAATTAATATAAATGTGTAATTTTGTTCTTAAAGATAGTGGAAAGAAAGACATGGTTCGTTTATCAGATTTGTCAATAGCACCAGTTGAGGAAAAGAAGAAATATATTTTCCAAACTGGGAAACAAAATGCAGTTAAAAAAGAATGGCATTTGGAAAGAGAACGTCGTAAAGTTCGTGCTCAGAAGAAAGAACAACGAAGAAAACAAATGGAAGAACAAAAGGAAGTTGAAAAAAATAAATGGAAAAATTTTAATGCAAAGGCTAATGCAAAGAACATGAAAGTAATATTTATTTAAATTATTCTGAATTAAAAATAAAACTTTTTCCAGGGCTTAAAACATATTGAAATAACTGGTTCTGCAGCAGATGGACCTAAAGGTCAGAAAGGTCCACCCCGTGGCCTCAGTTCTTTGGATGTATCGTCTCGACGAAATACACAAGCTTTTGGAGCAACTTCACGGGGAAATATGGAATCTCTTTTTTGATTTCTATTTCAGAGATCTTATTGTTAGAGGGAAAGGAAATTATTTTATTGGGATAAGAAGAGGACCTTTTATTATTTTCTATACTAAATTTTTGTATTATTTTAAATGAAGTGATTTTTAAAAATTCTTAAATTATGGGTACAGGAATATTTTTAAGAAGAATATATGTTGATAATATTAAATAATTTTTTAAAAATATTAAAACAAATATCAAAATTAATTAATAAGGGGCTGCGTATCCCCCTCCTCCTTTAATAACTCCATTATTTGTTCCATTCTTATTGTTAATTTGTTGTTGTGATGTTCCTGGTGGTAGTATTGTCCGATGAAAAGATTCTGTAGTTGTTGTAACTTCATAAGTACGATCTCTATTTTTACGATGAGAAGTACCAGCTGTAGGTGGAGATATTGGTGGAGCTGGAACATCTTCTTCATAAACACTTTAAATTTATTAAATAAATACATTATATTTTTATTAATATAAATTTACACATATTCCTCTTTAATTGATGGAGCACGTACTCGAGGAAGACGAAACCATGAAAAGAAAGGAGGTGGGGAAACTTCTGGTTCAGGCTGTGCTGGAGGCATTGCTCCACGATAAAATGTATAATAAATTTCTTGAAAACGAAGTACACAATTACACTTTAAAAGTTTTATTTTTAATAATTATTATTATTTCAAATTTACCAAAAAAATAGCAATAAAAAATCCAATAAGCCAACCAACCCAAATATCTCTAAAATATTTAATTTAATTTTAAATAAATGTCTTTTTATTTAACATACCTCCAATGATTTTTATAGCCATTAATACGTGAAAATGAGTCTAATAAAGCCATACCAATTAAACCAAAAATTAACTGTAAATAATTAATAATTTTATTTATTTGTAAAAACCATAGGCCTAAGTAATGGAGCACCACGAAGATTTATCATATAATAAATATAACACTTAATTATATATTTATTTAAATATAAATATATGTAAATAAGTATTACAGATGCAAAGGAAGCAGAATAACTTGAAAATGCTGCATGTAATGAAGGAAATGTTAACCAAGCATATCTCAATTCTAATTTAAAAATAAACAAGTTAATTAAACTTTTGGGTAATTACCGTCTGCATTTCTATAATTACAGGCTAAATGGGGTGACGGAGATGGAGAATGTTCTAATGGTGCTGTACATGAACTTTAATAAAAATTAATAAAAAAATTAATTATTTTAAAAATTACGCAAGTGAAACATTGCATAATGAAAGAAAATATGGGCGTTGATAACCAGTTAATAACTTTAAAAAATTAATTTTATAATCGTTTTTTATTTAAAAATAATTTTAAAAAATTTTGTTCTATGTTTAAAACTATTTATTAATTTATTTTAATTAATTAATTTATTTAAATTTTACTTTTATTGTGTCAACAAATATTTGAGTAATAAGAGCACCACACATAAATACAGCTTTTTATGTAAAAAAAAATATTTTTTATTTAAATAATATTTATATACAAATAAATCTGAATATTCTTCTAGTAATTAAAGCTATTTTACATTCACCACAACTTGCATAAACAACTAAAATAATAATTAAAAATTATTTATTTATTTTAATTCTATATATTTACTTTTTCTAGGTTTTGTAGAGAAAAGCCTTTTTTAATAAAAAAAAAAAGAATTATTTTAAATTAATTTTATTTACCAAAACATAAGTTCACCAATGAGTATCTTTAAAAAAATAATAATTTTTAGTTTATATAAAATTAAATTAAAAAATAATATTTAAGTAATATTGTGCTGAATAATTATATTAATTAAAAAGGTTTTAAATTCTTACAACAATAGGAGGAATTAAAAAAGCAAGAACATAAAGTAAAGGATAAGATATATAAATCTTTAAAAACAAAATTAATTTAATAAATTAATTATTTAAACCTCAAAATCTTCTGGTTGAAAATTTGGTTTAAATAGATTTATATCACGACAATAAAAAACTCTATGATGATAACTAGAGTAATATATTTTAAAAAAATATTTAATTATAATTAAAATCTTACGGAAATACATTTGTAAGCCTTTAAAAATAAAATAAAGGAGGAAATATATTTAATTAATTTTAAAATACCTTAAATAATACCAAAGTGCCCATAAAGCAGCTAATCCAACAATATGAATTATAAAATTAGGTAAAAGAAAATAATTAATTTGAAATTTATTATTTGTAAATTCAGAATTTATTCCTAAATGACTAACTGAACCAAATTGTTCAGACCATTGAGGGGAAGGCATTTCTTTATTAAAATTATATTCTAATTTAATTTAATTGAATGTTTTTTTAATCTTAAGTGTTGGGGAGTCAAACACAACTATCTTAATTGCCTTTTAAAATAGATAAGTATGTATTTATAATAAAATAATAAATTTAAAAAATTATAATAAACTAAATACATTAAATCAATGTACAAAAGCGTTAAGTCAGTAAAAATTAATCAGACATAACAATAGAAAAGTTAAAAAACAATAAAGGATTAATTTGAGAAGAGTTAACCAACACACACTAAAGTGCTTTTTTTGATGCTCTTAAAAACTGGTCTTGGCCGTTATTATGAGAGAAATTACTGTTTTATTAATATTTTACTTTATTTATATTAATGTTTAATTATTTTAAAACTAAAGAGTTGAAAAAGTTTAAAAAAATCATTTAATATATTCTTAAAAAGTTAAACAAAAAGATTTTAAAGGAAAATAAAAGTCAAAAAATTTTAATATTTTTTTCCTCAACACATTGATTTTGTATATAGAATAGTAGACAAATCGAGAAAAAAAAGAGAAGTGTCCACAAAACAAACAAAAACATTCGAACTTGTTATATTTGTAATGGCTATTGATGTCCAATATATATATATGTATATACTAGAGTTTAGTAAAAACATATTTATATGTATATAAGTCCATTTATAAATAATATATTTGCACAGAAAATATTTCTTTTAAATAAAATTGTAATGGGTGTTTACAAGAATTAACAAAATAAAATAAAAATTAATATTTTGTAAATGAATATGCAGAATTAAACGTTTATTTTAGCTTTTTAAAATATATACTTTCTTTTAAACTTATTTTAAAGATACATGTGAAATTACCAAAAAAAACATTTAAATTTAATTAAATAACCTAATCTTCATCCTCATTTATATCATAACAAAATCCATCATTTTCTTGTTCATCATCATCAAAACGTGAAGAAATTGAATAAAATGAAGCATTTAAAGAATTATTTTCTTTTTCCTCTTGAAAACTAATATCAAAAAGTTCTTCTGTCATTTTAGAAAAATCTTCATCATTTTTAGTAATTATTTGCTTCTTTTGTAGAGAAGAATTTGGAATATCACTCATTTCAGAAATTTTTAAACGGAAAAATCGTTTAGAAGAAAGACTTAATTTTTCTAATAATTCTGCTTGATTTTGATTGATACAAATTGAAGAAATCCTTGGAAGTAATGGAAGCAATCTAAAAAAAATATTTGAACTTTAAAGAAAATCATATTAAAAACTACTGCATATTTAAACATATCCTCATAAATAAAACTTCCACACACCTATTTTCTAGTTGATTAGATCAAAAATATTCTAAAAAAGATATTCTACCACCTATCTATTCTCTAATAAAATCCCCTAATTTTAAATTACAATGTAGTCATGTCTGAAGTCCTTCCAATTGGATAAAGCGATGATATAGACGATTTTATTTCCATTCTTTGCATTCTCAAGTCATAAAGTCGGGGTCTTTCAAATTGATAAAAACGGCGTTTTTGTTTGTCTAAAAGGCCCAATATTCATATTGAAAAAAGGAGCCTTAAATAAACCAACCTCCATTTATAGATGGTCGATAATTATGGAAAAGTGACGCACGAACAGACAACTAAAATTTTAAAAAATAAATAAAGTTAAAGGAAAATTAACATCAAGCATATATTTTTCTAGTTGTGAACGTTGTTCATAATTACTTCCAATAAGTACATCCAAATGAGAAATTAATTGTTGAATATTAGTAATTGCCTGTATTGAAGGGCCGAAACGGGGTTCATGTTCAAATAAATAAGAAGATAACTGAAAAATTAAATAGAATAGTTAATGCTTTTGGTTAAAAATAAATTGAAAAAATAGTGAAAATGATTACAAATAATCCCGAATTTCCCAAGAGTAAATTAAATAAATTAAAAGTTATGCAATAAAAAGACTAGAAAAGTTAAAATCCAAACCAATTGAGCAGACAATGGAGATGTGTCAATTAAACAATTCAAATCATCCTTTGGAGGATATGGACGTCCATGTTTAATTTGTGCATTTGAATTAAGTTTTTCCTCAATACTTTGCCAGGTTTCAGTTGTTTTTTCTGCTCTTTTTGCATACATAATTTTGCCAATAAAATGAAATAATTCCAGTTGATCAGGAGCAAATTTGTCAAGAAAAAATGAGGTAGACGGCTGTTCAGTGTTTATTCCTTTTTCTAGTTTCGGCCATTTTGCGAGACGTCCCTCCAACATTTTGCTATTCTTTTGTCGATGATGAAGAAGAAGAGAATTCATAGCTCGTCGAATATCACCGTAAAATATAAAAAAATTTCTTATAATGAAAAAAACAATTAAAACCAACTCGATAATAATTTTAAAAAATTTGAACGAAAATAAGCTATTTAAAGAATATTTTACCAAAAGAAGAGTTGGCAATATTTTTAACATCTACACCATTAATGCCTCGCTTTGAACAGTTGAATTTTTTTAAAGCTCTTTGAAGAGCATTAGTCATAAGAGAAACTGAGATTGGATTAAATTTAATGTGTTCAATTCCGAGTAATTCTAAAACAGATGGAGGAAAACTAAAAAATATTTATAATTATTTATTAACGAAAAGCTAAAACATTCTGAAAGGATTAAGCGTCCAACAAGAATCAACATTAGGTAAAACAAAAACAATTATACATCTAGAATTAAATACTCTGCTGGCCAATAATTCATGTAAAAGTTTTGGTTCACTAAAACAATTTAATTTTTCAAAATTTAAAAAGATTTACTTTAAAAATTCGCTAGGTAGTTGACTAATAAGCAACAATCGATGCTTTAATGTCATTTTTTGAATAGAAGTAAATTCTGTATCATGAAGAAAATGGGCAAATCCCTCAGCCGAAAAACAACGACGACGACCATATATTCCGGAATTATTTGAATTAAAATCTTCAGACCAATCCCATTCAGTTACTTCAATTCCAAGTTCTTCAGCAATTACTCTTACTGCTGTTCGTTTTCCAGATCCACAGGGACCGGTAACCAACAGAGTTTTTGATCCCTTAAAAACAAAATTGTACGTACATAACTAAATGAAAAGTTACAACTCGATTTATGCCCATTTTAGATCGAAACCATTGCTTTAACTATTGATATAAAAATTTTTAATTTAAAATGATTGCTATTATAAGGATTACCTCATTTAACTTCTTTGGATGAAGTGCAATCTCATCTTCAGAATTCGGAGTTATATAATCCAAATTGAGAACAGTTGGGGAACTTAAGGCACTGCTCCTTCTTCTTTTAATGATTTTCTTTTGTTGAAGAGAATGTGAGTAAAGTGTAGACATCTTATACAATATATAAAGGGTCTTACAAATTGAAAAAAAAAAGTACAAAATATATTTTAAAAAATCAAATAAAAACTAGTGTGGGATAAAATAAAATTCATTAGCATCTAAATCTAATTGTAAGTAATAATTAAGATAAAGGTTATTAATCGTTTGCAAGGAATCGGAAGCATTGACATCAGAATTTTATTAGTTTAGATTTTGTTTACATAAATTTCATATTTAAGTACATTACCGTAATGTCGTTTACCGGAATGTCGCAATTATCGAAATGTCATTTACCTAAATGTCGCCTACCGTAATATCGTTACCAAAATGTCGTTTACTGAAATATCGGGTCACGTAAATAAATATAAATAGGTATATGGAGCATTAGGGAACGCAAAATCGACGTTTTCGTCGATTCGCGGCCGATTCGCGGCGATTATCGATGTTTATTCGCAACGACTTTTTTTTTAATGCGTAATGCCAGAACTACGTTAATATCGATGTTTTTCGCCAAACGATTGCGAAACGACTTTTTTGAATCTTTTTTTCTTTGCGTCTCTCATCTCCATCATACTCCATTTTTACTCTTTTTCCATTGTTTTTTCTTTACACACTATTACAAGGCCCATAAATTTTAAAGTTTTATCCATCTTTAAATAACGATTGCAATGAAATAAGTGTGGAAATTGTATGAGGATCAAAGCGATTTCGTTTATAATCATATACTAGAGGGGAAAAACGAGAAAAAATTCTTTCACATGAAGTTGATGAAGAAGGAATAGCCAAAAAACATTTAGAAAGAGTTGAAAGATAAGGAAAATTTTTAGAGTTATTTTCCCAAAATTTAAGCAAATCTATTTTCTGTCCTCCAAATATTTTGCTTGTATTCTCATACTGCTTCATCTCGTAATCAATTTCAGTTGCTTCTGTAGTTTTACCAAATGATGACAAACTTGGTGAAACTGAATTAGAATAATATGTAGATTTGATATGATCACGAGTAACAGAAAAGAGACCATTTTCCACATGTGGACAAAGACAATCTGGTAGACGTTGTTTTGCAACACTTCTAACGACATTTTGTATCTAAATTTTAGAACAATAAATTAAATTTAAATAAAAAAAAACCGTGTCAAATTTCCCCCAATGACAGTTCATTTGACATACTTGCTCAAGGATCCCGCAAATTACTGGGTCAAGATATGCGGCACATCTAATAATGATTAAACTTTCCTTGTTGTTTATAAAAAGTTCTCTCATTTTTCGATTGAATGCTTTTAATCCACTTTTTGCTAAGGACGATGTGACCAAATCATCACCATTTGCTTTTTCTCTCCAAGCATTTTCCAATATTATCATTTCAATCATAAATCTATTTATTGTGCACCTGTTTTCAGCCTATAACAGATTATATTATATTTTGTTTACCTAATTATAAATAAACCTCAAGTTTCTTTAGAGCGGTTTCCAAATGTGAAACAACTTCAATATACGCCTCAAATAAATTCTGATGAGAAAAAAGTCGTTGAATCCTTTCTGCACTGGTGCTTGAGTGTTTGATGATAATTGATGTAAATGATTGTTTATCAACTATTGCAAATGCTCTAACCATGGCCAAAACAGAGAGCCATCTAGTAGCAACGGGTAAAAGCAAAACTCCTCTAAGAGCTTGACGAATTGGCGTTATTCGTCTTATTAAAAGAAAATATTGGATCTAACTAAAAAAAATAATAAACCTCATATCGGTAATGAAATAATGTAATTCATTAATGGCCGACCCCACTTCTAGAACACTAAAACTTGATTGCTCATCAGCATAAGGTTGCGTTATGTGTCTTGTGATTGTAGCCAGAACATGTGCGATGCATCTAAAGTGTTTATCACCACCAAGATGATTTACATTAGAGCCTTCATCTGTCACAAAATAAACTGTAGATATTTCAAGGCCGTGAAAATTTAGATTTTCTTTGACTAGGTCAGAAACATTCGCTCTACTCTTTAAAAAGTCACCAGGAATTGGAATGCAAGAAAGCACAAAGTGTTTCAAAACCCTAAACAAAAATAAGTATTTAATGTTAAGTTTAGACCATTCATTTGTAATGTAATGAGACACCATGACACAATAATCCGTTCCAAGTTTTTGTGAAAAATCAAGTGAAATAGCAAATCCAGAATTGCTCATTTCCTCAACCATTAATTTTAGTTCAGGCTGCTTAGACCTTAGAACATTGACAACTTTTGTTGTGATTGTCCGCTCAGCAGGTAATACAGTTTTTGAACATGTCGGTTGATTTTTTAAGTGTCGATCGATTCTATATTTTTAATAGTTGATTTTTACCTTTAAAGCTTACATTAGTTCACTATAAGCATCAAGAAAACTGATGAAGCCCTTGCCACTGATTAAAGAGAACGGACGAGCATCTGTAACGCAGAATTCTACAAGGGCGTCCTCCATCATTTTTTGTTTTTTCTTCTCCGGCATTTTAACAGCATGTTTTGTTTCTATGTGGTGTCTAGGATCACTTTTAAAAATACATAAATTAAAAAAAACCTTAAATTATGTGTTCCTGTATAATTAAATATGGAATTACATTTTTTGCACACTACTAAGTTAGTCAAATTTTCTTCTTTATCGATCAAACAGTCAAAAAACCTTTAAAGATATAAATGAAATTAAATTTCTTTCAATACTTTCCAAATGTTTTGCTTGCATTCCATGGCCGCCTACTTTTGGGACTTCCAAGGTCCAAAGTTGAAACTATTTCAGATTTCCGTCTTTTTGCTGATGGTACTACAGGTTCTTCAAGTTCCCCAGTTTCATATTCTATCGTCAGTTCATCAAAATCATCCATTTCTATAATATTGAAGAAAAAATTAAAATAATTTCACCGGATAAAATATAAAATTTAATTAAAGAGAAATAGAAAAGAATAAAAAAACAATGGAAAAAGAGTAAAAATGGAGTATGATGGAGATGAGAGACGCAAAGAAAAAAAGATTCAAAAAAGTCGTTTCGCAATCGTTTGGCGAAAAACATCGATATTAACGTAGTTCTGGCATTACGCATTAAAAAAAAAGTCGTTCGCGATTAATTATCGTTTTATTTAAAACGACTTTTTCCTCCGTTGAAAAAGTCGATTTTGCGTTCACTATGGAGCATTTATGCTTGAGTACATACATATTACCACTTATTTTTTTGGAGCGTTAGTTTTTTATTACCTTTCTAACAATTAGTACTGTTCTATTTTTTTATAAATTTCACTTGATTCTTTATAGGCTTGATTCTCATCGATATTTTTTATAAATTTCTGTCCGCTTTTCCAAAATTTTGCAAAATGACTGATGTTATGCGGGAAATGATTGCACAGGTTTTTTATTTTTTTTAAATTAAACTTTAATATTTTAGCTTATGGGTCAGCAACGAGCAGAAGAAGAAGGTCGAAAGCTTCCACCATTTGATCATCATTCGGTTTGTCGTTCTTATCTACAAGGCTGTTGTCCTAGGGAGTTACTTTCTGATACAAGACTTGAGCCAATGATGTCCTGCCGAAAAATCCATGAAGCAGCTCATAGAGGGGAGTATAATAAGGCTCAAGAAAAAAGTGATTTGTTCTACGACGTCGAGGTAGGCTATCTAAGTAAATTAGTTACCCAATTTGTGATTCGAGTGTTTCCCTTAGGAAAAAGAAGATATGAAAAGGGTAAGACATATTTAATTTTATAGCGAAGTGAAATCAAGGGAGCCACATGTTGTGAGACATTTTCCTCTATCACAAAGCATTTTTTGTGTGTCTGTATGTATTTTCGATAATTGCGGCGCTCAAAGTCAAAAAATAGTACAGACTCATTAAAAAATTTTAGGCTTACGAGGAACTCGATGACGCAATTCGTATTGTTGACCATGAAATTCGAAGACTGCAAGATAAGGTGAAAAGAGATGCAGAACAAAATTTAGACATTAATGAGCAGCAACGTGTTTGTTTTTTCATTTAGATTTTATTTCGTTTCTAATTGTTCTAGACTCAAAAGATATTTGAATTGAACGAGCAAATAGGAATGGCATTAGTTCAGATTGAGGCGCTTGGAAATGAAGGGCGTATAAACGAGTCAGTCGAGTTAATAAGGAAGGTAGACGAATACAAGAAAAAAAAGCGCGAGCTTGACGTAATTCTAACATTTCTATTATATTTTTTAATTTTATAAAATATAGAATGAAATAAAAGGTGTAAACCCAGCTATGGTTCAACGTTTGCGTGTGTGTGAAACTTGCAGTGCTCAGCTTAACATTATGGACCATGAGAGTCGTTTACAAGATCATTACGGGGGAAAAATGCATCTAGGTATGGTTGAGATTCGTGACAAATTTGCGGAGATGAAGGTTTAAATTGAACTTCTTTACATGTTTTTGTTCATATCTCTTTTATTATAAGAAAATAATTGATGAACGTCGCACGTTGAAAAAGCTTGCAGAAGAGAAGGAGCGAAACGAACGCCGAAATCAAAGAGGACGAAGTCGCAGTCATGTAAGTTCTTTGAGTTATTATTCTATTATTTTCTTGTTCAGGAGCGGAAGGTGCGTTCTCGCTCACGCGAACGAAAAGCCCATCGCAGCAGGAGGTTTTTTTGTTAACTATTAAAAAATTTATTTTTAATCTTGTAGTCGTTCGAAAAGCCGTTCACACAAAGAACGTCGCCGTTCACGTGATCGAAAGTCATCTCGACGAGATTCTAGTCGAGATAGGTTTTTTTTATTTTAACTTTTCTATAATTGAATATTAATTTGTTCTCAGGCGCCGTCATTAATTTCTTATATATACATATATGTTTATTAAAGAGAGTTTGATTCTATGAGAATGAGTGGAATGCTAACCAAATGTCCTTTATTATTGCTATTTTGATATTTTCTGGTAAAATTGTGAATCATTTGAAATTTGATAAATTTTGATAGTGAATCCTATTTGCTAATTATTTTGTTTAAATTTCCAACCATTTTTTTATTTTAAAAATATATTAACAATAAGAGGTTTAGTAATGGCTGCAGAACAGGGACAATTACGGTCAAGAAGGAGTATACTCAGGCCTATTGAAAATTTAACTTCTGAAAATGAGTTTAAAGATGTATTAATTGATAGAGATGAGCAAAAGGAAATCTCACGTTATCTTATAGTATGTTTTGCTTAAAAAATAGATTTAGATCATTTAAAAATTTTTCTTAGTGATCTTAAGAAATCCTGATCAGACATGTACGAGAAGTTTCATTTTTATATGATTCGTTTCGTTGGTAAAAATTTTGGGTTTTCACACATCTGATCCTAATTACTAGCGAACATAAGATATATTTGTAGTTACTTACAAACTAAGGTATTAGAATACTTTCATAGATTTTCCACGAACTTTAAAATTGATAAAAAGTTAGGTTTTCAATTACCGAAATCTAACAATAAGCCTTTCTTTATATCACATATATTTTAATAACTTAAGACAAGTCAACTCGGGTTTTTTCATTGGTTATTTGTATTTATGATGTTAGCTGTATTATATGGACTTGGTTAGTTGTTGTAATATTCTTTTTATTTCTATTAATTCTAATAAGAACGGATTTTAAAGTTAAAATTCACATTTACATAAAATTAAGAATGTATATATGAAGATACATTCCTCTTCTATTATAATTTTCCATATCTAAAGTGTTTTAGGTTAATAAAAGTTAAAAATAAATATAGTTAAAATGTAATTATTCTTTTAAGTCGTTTTTCTTGATTTAAAAATGCCTGATGTCATGCCAGCAAATCAATACGAACAGTTTTCTGAAATACGTGCTCGGAACTTTTTAAATCAAATAACAAATCTAGGACCAAGACCAAGTGGGTCTGAAGCATTGGAGGTGAAGAATTTCTCCTTAAAATTAAAAAAAATATTTTTAGGTTCATGCTTTTCGTATTATTACTGATAAAATTCATTCTTTATCTGAGATAGCTGAAAAAATTGGTGTTAATAGGCTTGTGAGTTTTTTTTTATGTATATTTGAGAAATAAAATATTTTTGTTAGGAAATGGATGTTCAAAGACCAAGTGGATGCTTTGACCTTAAATTTTTATCTGTATTTACACTTTGTTATCATAAGGTCACAAATATTATTGCTAGAATTGGGCCTAAAAAAGGACCCAGTGATTTTTCAATCTTAATTAATTGTCATTTTGATACTTTACCTGACACTCCTGGCGCAACTGATGATGCTGTTTCTTGTGCTATTATGATGGAAATTTTGGAAGTTTTTGCACACTCAAATAAACCATTAGAACACGATATACTTTTCCTTTTTAATGGAGGTTATTCTAATTATACTTATTTCTTATTTAAAATATTATAAACAGCTGAAGAGAATTTTCTTCAAGCATCTCATGGTTTTATTGTTAATCATCCCTGGCGTCATTCTGTTAGAGCTTTTATTAATTTAGAAGGATGTGGATCTGGTGGAAGGGAATTACTTTTTCAGGTTTTTTTTTATTTCTCTTTACTAGCGGAGTAGGCCGCCTATCGGCGGCCTTCTTCGCTAGCAAAAACTTAAAGAACCTAAAAAATAAAACATACAAACTTAAACACATTTCCAAACTAAACAAAAACACAAAACAAAACAACCATCATCAATATAAAAACATCTAAAACATTATAACAATAAAACTTCAGGATATAAAATAAACAAAAGTGTATAGAACATTTTCATCAAAAAATATACAAAGTTTAACAAAAATAACTTAAAACTAATCAAACTTTAAAGAAAACCTCATTAAAGTAACTAAAATTAAAAAAAAAACACAAACATAAACAAAATTTTATTCAAAACAAAATAAATATACAATTAAAATGATACAATAAAAGAGAGTACAAATAAAAGGGGGTATGTATGTATATATATGTATGTATGTATCGTAAATGTATAATAAATAAATTAAACAAAAAATTTCAAAGCAATTCTATATCTTTAACTCGCATATATATACGCCTATTTTTCTACGAAACTAAGATTCTAATCTCTATCATCTAGGATCTCTTTATAAACTACATTCTTGACCTTACGGTCACTACTACTATTATCTAATTTAACTTTTATCATATTCCATGATCTCGCTCTCGAAAGAGCCACATACAATTGTCCATGTCCGAAGACCTCTTTTCTAAGATCTATTCCAACTCGCTCAAGGGTTTGCCCTTGAGCCTTATTTATCGTCATAGCAAAAGCTAACACCAATGGGAATTGGTGCCTATGCAAATCAAATGGGTATTCCTCGGAACAACAAAGTGTTATCCGAGGTATATACTCAGTTTGACCTGCCTTATCTCCAGTCAGAATCCTGCAAACAATTAAGTTTGCATTCATCTCCTCAACTCTCATTCTCGTCCCATTACAGAGACCTTTTTCTATATTCAGATTTCTAATTAACATGACAGTAGCATGTTTCTTTAATCTAAGCTCATGCACTGAAAAACCATTTGGTCTCAGAGCATTCAGATACTCATCTAGGTACTCATTGACACGCTGTCGATTTTCATCCTCAGCATGATCAATGCTAGTATACAAAATCTCTTTTCCTGGCAGCATAGCCAGGACTTTACTATTAATCTCAGATACATCTATATTCTTTGGTGCTAAAATGGCACTATTGGCCATTTCTTGAAAATTCTCAGAATCAATACTATGTGCAAAAATCTCTTCAGCTAAGTCTCCAAAACTAATACACTCGGATGGTAATGTAATGGAATCATTTTCATCATTCCATTTACCATTCCCTATTTCTATTAAATCTCTTGCAAATTCTTGCTCCATTTCTAGAGCTCTCATATTTCTAGATAACTTATATTGCTTTGCAATATTCCAATACTCAGATCTCTTAATGGTCGAGTTGACCACCTCTGCTCTCGTAGCATGTTTCTGAATTGGCAGGGTTTGACGAAAGTCACCCGTCCAAAGCATAACTTTGCCACCAAATACTAAATCATTATTCATGATTTCTTTTAACTTTTCATCTAGTGTTCGCAATGCACGCTTATTTATCATAGGCGCCTCATCGCAAATGAACACCTCGGTTTCTTTTAACTCAGTCCATGCCCTACTTCTAGGGCCTATGTTCGAATTACTCATATCTAATGCTAATCCAAATCTATTATGCAAAGTCCTACCGGCAGGCATTAAAGTAGCTGCCATACCGGTAAAGGCCATAGTACTAAGTTTCTTTTTCTCTCCTCTAAGCATATGAACAATTGTATTGTTCACATGCGTCTTACCTGTTCCACCTGGTCCACTTAAAAGTAGAACGCAGGCTCAAGAACAGGCCTATGTACTCTATTCATAATCTCATCAACTATTAATCTCTGCTCATCATACATATTATTATATGCAGATAAGCCTAATTCCTTCTCTTCTTTAGCATCGAATGTAGCTTCTACATCCTCAGCTAAATCTATTTGCTCCATGGTAGGAAAATCAGCAAGTGATTTCCCACCCTTAACAATACTAAAAGCTATTTCTCTATATGCTTTCGCATATGCTAAATCTACAGAAAAATTTCTAATAAAATCTTCTGCTAAGAAATCTCTAAACATCAACCAAAGCTCCTCCGGCTGAGCCGGGTTGCAATGGACTAAGATCAAAGCAAAAAAATCTCGCAATTTTCTAGGCATCTCAAAACTAATTGCCTCTTCCAAGGCCTTTTTCCACTCTTCATCATTTCTAATTAACCCATGTTCAAGACATGCTTCAGAAAAGGTCGTACAAACCTTAACTGAGCCATCTGAACGTCTAATAGTCTTGAGCTCTTCATAAGAAGAAGCTCCTCTAACATTCAACAACAATAGCCGCAGGTGGTATCGCTCTGGTTCTGCCGGTGACACTTTAACCATACGACCAATTGCGTTAAAATGTTTCTTACGCTCAGACCAAATTCCTTTACTAAAGCAAAACTTTTCAGGCAACTGATGGTACAGTAAAGCCCTAGAAGAATCACTTCTCTTATTCAAATCAAAATAAGCTAATAACTCAGAACAATTACTTGTCCTTTCTAAAATCTCGGCTTCACTCATAGTCTCATCAAAATAACAAATTTGCTCGCCTTCCAGATGAACTGGCAAGGCCATAATACTATGACTTCTATCATACATAGGCAATTCTAAGATCCGCCAGACTGCCTCCTGAGGGCAGACATATCTAGCGTCTATGAACTCTTTGACCTCATCATGGTCATTTCTAGGCTCTAGTTCTAATCTAGCTCTATCCGGTGGTTTATGCACATACTTATGCAAGTATTTCACCGAACTAATGCTATTAACTTTTTCAAGGTTAATATGGCATCTAAATACTTTCAATAGATAAGGATTGTGAGGCACAACCCATCTATTGTCCAATTCTATTCTCTTTCCTGAGACTAATACTTCTACTTTTCTACCATCATCTGGTCTGGCGTATAACGTCAAACCCTTCTCTAAGACCAAAGTCTTATCTTGAAATGCTTTAGGATAACCCTTAGAGCACTTCCTAATTTTCTTTCCATTTTCTAAGATCTCTTCCATGCATGGGGAGTTTGGATTCAAACTTCCACATGGGCCATGGATCATAAAACTCTTTACTAAATCAAATAACTCAGTACCCTGTTCAGGTATTCTAGCACTAATGCCTCTATTATCAACATCTTCCGATGTCAATAACTTATCCTCTTCACTAAGCGTCAAAAGCAAATGAATATGAGGAAGGCCTCTGCCTTGATTCTCTACAGGATACATCCAGGCATTGACACTTCCAAATATTCTCTCTTTTACTATTTGCTGCATAACAGCCTTGACTTTCAAATGAAAGACTCTAACAACTAAGTCTGGTCTATCGCTAGGAACTTGTCTAGGAAACAAATTATCTAAAATCTCAGACCATCTAGGATTACATGTCATAGTCAAGAAGAGATCTGGATTACCAAACCTTCTGACTATGGCCATAGCATCTTGGAAATGCTTCTCAACATATCTAGGACTGTTTGTTACACTTGGTGGAAGTATTACCTTCCGACCAAGGGGCAAACCTAATTCTAAGGATCTATTAAACATAATGTTATCTATATTCTTATATGCCTCAGCACATATCTTTTTTTGATTCATACGAATCCATCTAAGTCTATCTCCTTCTATTTTCACATACTCATCTACGCAATACTGTTGAAAGAGTTTGCCTCCATGTAAAATGGGATTAAACTCATTTCGTATTGCCAAACTACAGCAGACATACTGCAGCCTAGTAACTCTTCTAGTACTATTATTACTGCTTTAGCTCTGGATGCCAACCAAGAGTACCACGCGGATAAAAAAGCGGGTAAGTCATTGGTGTCACCATTGCGTCAGCACTATTCAAAATCTTTAACTCTTTTCCATGTTGTCTTACGACAACCTTTGCATCTGGTACTTCCCCGTCTGCGCCGGGTACATACACAGCTGCAATCTCATTTGCTCTTGGTACATTGTACCCTAATCTTCTATCTAATTGCCTTCCGGTTTCAAACAAAAGTTTGATCTCGGATGGCTCTCTGTTCTCTAATCTAGCTCTTTCGAATTCAGAAGATTCCTCTTCCTTCATCATCATATAAGCCTCAGCAAAAGGGTTTCCCCTTCTAATAATCTCATATACACATCTAAGCAATTCAGGGTCAACTCCGGCATTAGCCTTTGTCATCGCCCTCATTGCCTCAGCGGTATCTACGATGAAGATCTGCCCGTAAGCAGGTTCATCGCCTAAATCTGGATTCAAAGCTATGTTCAGTTTGTGATATACTTGACCGTATATGCGAAAGCAATACGGCCCTCTTCTGCTAGGAAATCTATGTCTAAGTGGATTCATTGAAGCGAAGGACACGCTACTATTCAAATGACGAATATTGTCAAAGAAATTCACATGCCTTGCATCAATTCTCAGAAACAAATTTTTCAATTCTTCAGGAAAATCCTGCTCTGGTATATTCAAATTAACAACTTTACCATGATGGCAACAGTCATTAAATGAATTACCTCTAGTCTTCTCTTCAGCAAAATGCAAAGCACCGCAGTGCATGCATTCAATACTAAGATTACTAAGTTTATTCTCAATTGCTAATTCTAAACAACCTGCTTGATACTTTCGTACAGCAGGTTGATCTAAGCTCTTTCTCTTTTTTCTCTTATCTTCTAGTCTTTTTCTCGTTCTTGCTCAGATTCAAGCGATCTTTTAATTGCCATCCTCTGTCTATTTTTCTCAAGTCTAAGATTTCTATGATTCTCGTCCTCGAGGGACCTCAGAGACTGTTGCCTCTCTTTTTGACTATTTAATCTATGATTTCTAAGATTCTCATCCTCAAGGGATCTCAGAGACTGCTGTCTCTCCTTTTGACTATTTAATCTAAGATTTCTAAGATTCTCATCCTCAAGGGATCTCAGAGACTGCTGTCTCTCCTTTTGACAATTTAATCTAAGATTTCTAAGATTCTCATCCTCAAGGGATCTAAGATACTCGTGTCTCTCTCTATCACTGTTTAATCTAAGATTTCTAAGATGCTCAGGTTCCTCAGCACGGGATCTTCTTTTCCTGGCGGCGGCACTGGAGAAGCTTTGTTCGTTGACGGCACTGAAGCAGCTTTGGTCGTTGGCAGCACGTGAGAAGCTTTGGTCGTTGGCGGCATTGAAGCAGCTTTGGTCGTTGGCGACAGTTGAATAGCATTGGTTGTTGACGGCAATAGAGCAGGTTTGGTCGTCGGCGGCAGTGGAGTAGCATTGGTTGTTGACGGCATTGGAGCAGCTTTGGTCGTTGGCGGCACTGGAACAGCATTGGTCGTTGTCGGCACTGGAGCAGCATTGGTCGTCCTCCATGAGCAAATTCAGCAAAGGTGTCGGCAATAAAGCGGGAACAGAAGATTTTGAAAATACAGCGTTGTTTATGTAGTATGAAGAATGTGTGGCGGTTGAGAAATGAAAAAATGCGGGTTTTTATAGTATCAGAGACTGAGTAAAATAACGGTTTATATAGTGAAGTTCTAAAGCAACAAAAATTAACTTGTCATAGTCATGTATCTTAAACTCAAGCGGCACAGACTTAAGTTCAAAGAATCAAGTTCACGGACTCAAGTATCACAGACTCAAGTGGTACAGACTCAAGTGGCACAGACTTAAGTTCACAGACTCAAGCATCACAGATTCAAGTGCCACGGACTCATGTGGCACAGACTCAAGCGGTACAGACTCAAGCGGCACAAAAATAAGTCCACAGACTCAAGTGCAATAGACTCAAGTGACACAGACTCAAGCGGCACAAACTCAAGATCGCAGACTCAAACGGCACAAACTCAAGTCCACAGATTCAAGTGCCACGGACTCAAGCGGTACAGACTCAAGCGGCACAAAATTAAGTCCACAGACTCAAGTGTCATAGACTCAAGTGACACAGACTCAAGCGGCACAGACTCAAACGCCACAAACTCAAGATCGCAGACTCAAATGGCACAGACTTAAGCGGATCAGACTCAAGCGGCACATACTCAAGTGCCATAGACTCAAGTGGGACAGACTCAAGTTCACAAACTTAAGTATCATCCCCGACTCTACCTTATCACACTTGATTTTATTCCACCTTCCTCTTCCCTCCAAAACTTTACTATAAAAGCCTTCATTTTCTTTCATTCCACACAACATTACTATAAAAGGACAGACAAACAAACAAACACACACCTTTTCTCAATTATATAATTAGATTGCTTAATAAAATTATTTTAAAGACTGGTCCAGGAGAGTCATGGCTTGTTAAAACATATTTGGATAATGCCCCACATCCACACTGTAATGTTCTTGGACAAGAAATTTTTCAATTGGGAATAATTCCATCTGACACTGATTTTCGAATTTTTCGTGATTATGGGAAAATTTCTGGTATGTAATTTTATCAAATTTTAATTTCTAGCTAAAATTTTAAATTTAATATTATTCTTTAGGATTTGACATTGCTTATATACGGAATGGTTGGGTTTATCATACTGAATTTGATCGCCCTGAATTAATTGACGTTGGTGCAATTCAACGTTCTGGTGATAATATTTTGGCCGTAAGTCGTGCATTAATCCGTTCTCCTTATTTAAAACAACCAGCAAACTTTAATGAAGGAACAAAATGGGTATTTTTGGATGTTGTTGGCGTATTTACAATCTTTTATAGCATGGACTTAGGTTTTTCTTTTATTTATTTTAATTTACATTAATTTAGCTCTTATTTTCAATTACACTGTATTAATAATTGTTCTAATTCGTGTTTATTTACATTTATTTCGGAACAGAGATTACACTGTTGCTATTTTATTGCGTGCTTCTATGAATCAGTTTATAGCTTTTGGGGCTATGTTATTTATTGGGATTTGTTTAGTATTAATTATTAGTATATTAAATATGACAATGACTTGGTATTCAATGCCTGAATTAGTTTTTCCTCTTTATATTGTACCTATGATGACTGCCGCTTTTTTTGCACATGCACAGTCGGTTAGAAAAATTGAACTAGTAATTTCTGTTTAAAGAATTTTGAATTAAATTTTATTTTCTAGGATATGTCAATGAGCTTCGAAAAAGCTCATTTTGATTCAACAATATTATTTTGGTCGTTTGTTCTTTTTATTCTTACTTGGATCCATGCAGCTAGCTCCTATTTGTTTATGTTTCATGTTCTGTTTCCACTGCTTCGCGATCCTTTATTGGCAACTTTAAAAATATTTAATTTTATTAAAGGTTTTCTTTAGTTAAAATAATATCTTTTATTATTTTAGATGTAACCCCAAAATCACTTTTTTGGGCACAGTCTATTTGTTTAACTCCATTAATTATTTTAATTAGCACTTACACGCAATTGCTTTTTGACTTTTTTGTTCCTGTAATGGGACGCTTTGGAAATACTATTAATCCAGAAATTTTCATCATGTCATTTTCTTTGTTAGTTTCGACTACTTTTATTCTTTTTACGGTAAATTATTGGTTAATTTAAGGAAACTTTTTTTAAAGAAATAATTGTGAAGTTTTCTCTTAAAAATAATTTTTTATTTTCAGAATAATTTAATCTATGTAAGTCGTCGACTTGGATTTATGGTCAAATGTATGTTTGCTGTTTCACTATTTTTCTTTTTAATTATTTCAACAACAAATGTTGGTGTTCCTTATAAATATTCGAAAGAATCTCCACGTCTTCGACGTGTTATTGCTCTTGTATATATTTTAATTTACTAATAACAATATTTCTTTTAAAGCATGCGAAGAAGTCTGTTTATGCATTTGATGGGAATTTAATCAATTCTGAAACAGGCTTATTTGTTCAAGCTTTGGATTACAGAGGTACTGATGACTTACCTGAACATACTTTTCTACAAGGTTTATACTTTTATTTTTTATTTTTACAATCGACTTCTAAAGGGACTGGCAAACCAGACTGTTCAAATACAACAGATGAATATTGTCGAATGCCTTATTATACCGCTATTCATCAACTTTTTCCTCCGGATAGTTCTCGATGGGTACCGCTACCAGCAGAACCTCCAATAGATCGACCATTGAAAGTTAATTTGTTAGAAAGAAAATTTCTTTCTAATAATATGCTTAATTTAACATTTGCTATAATTGGAGGAACTGATAAAGCATCTCTTCATATTACTCCCCTTGATGGTTTTCAGATGCGTAATTGGTCATTAACAGCATTTAATCCAAAAACATATAGTAATCGTCCACATTCAACTTATTTTGTATTTATGACATATGGATATGAAGCACCAAAAGAGAGAATAATTTGGATTCTACTTGAGAAAAATGAAATGAAAAAATTAACGTTGACTGAAATTGGAAAGGAACCTGCACTTGAATTGGCTGTAGCTACGCATTATGTGCATGGTATAATTTTTATATTTATTATTAAAACTTAATTCTTAATTAAAAAGGAGCAAATCAAAACTCGGACACATTGCATCAACTTCGATCTTTAATTGCCAACCGTAGAGAGAAACCTCATTCTGGTGTTGGTTTTTGGCGTTGGGGAATTACTCTGACTGCTGGTGTTTCTGAAATTGTTGTTCATTCTTTTTGATAGCTGGGATTTCTTAAAAATATATATTTTTAATCTCCTATTATTACATATATTTATTGTATTGAAATTAGTTGTGTATTGCAAGTCGGATTTATAATACTTAACTTTACTAATCATCAATTCTTTGCAATAATGATTATTCAGTAACATAAATTATATAAAATTCCGACTTGCTTTTAAGGTTATTTATTAAACAACTTTTTAACAGGTCAGTATTATAAGTGTTTATTTTCCATCTAATTACATTCTAACATAAATTAGTGTTTGTTTATTGTGACATTATAACCTTGATATATCTATTATTTTAAATAAATCTCTTTAATTTTAAGACCTTTTTTCTAGCCCTAATGGGTAGCTTATAAACTGAATGTTCATGGTTAGCCCCTCCCTCAATGTTAAGTCACCAACGGTAGCAACAATAGAGAATACTATGTATGTATTTTTGCACAATCAGTAGTTGTGAATAAATCTTATAAAATATGTATATTAAATTTTTAAACTTTAAAAAAAATAACAATAAAACAATCTCTTTATTTAATATGACAATATTTGTTTAAGTAATCACATTTTCTTCCTCTATTGTCAAATTCGCGGCATAATCATAAATTTCAGCATTTATTTGTACAACCCGAGCCAACTCCCTTTCTAATCTTTTCACTCTTCTTTGTAACTGTTCAACAGTTTTTGGATTTTCACTTGGCGATGCATCAATACTTTCCTCATTTTCTTCATCTTTAGAGGGATCTTCAGTTGGCGTTATTCGATTCTCTACACGACGTCTTTTTAGACCCTTATTTTGACTCTGAATTTAAAAATTCATTTTAACTGTTCAATCCTTAGAGTAAAAAGTAACTAACATTTGTATTATTATCATTTTTCTGGATCTCCTTTGATGAGCTTTCAGTAGTAGACGAAATAGATGGAGAAAATTCGCACTTCAAAGCACAAGTATTTAATTTTTGTAGCAACTTATTGAAGTGATCCTTTAGTTGTTTCTGTAAATATTTTTAATTAAACTTTTTAGTTTATTTTTAAACTAGGAGTTGAAAAATCAATACTGATATGAGTATAAAAAAATGAATTAAAACTTTACCTCTTCAAGGACCTCGCTATCATTGCCATGTTTTGTTGCTATATTCTTTCTGGATCCCGAGGCCATTTGTCTATTTAATGTCGGTAGAGAACTTCCAGTAGCAGAAATATTCTCAAAAATAAATTCCAACCCACTAATAGGTCCTAAAAACAAATAAAGCTTATTTTTTCATTAATAAACCTTTCATTTGTCCATTCTGTAAAAGTTGACCATTTGCAGCATCCCAAATGGCATAAACACCTGAACAGTCTCCAGAAGCAAGTCTACTGCCGTCTGAATTTATACATAATTGTTTAACTCGGCAATTATGAACTTGGAAGGAATTCGCATTTTTATCATCATTACATTCATTATTAATCTTCATTTTTTGAAAACTATCTTTTGGAAGCTTAAATTTGTTTCGAATTTTATTTGATTATATTAATCCAAAATTATCAAATTTCTAATTAAAAACCTCAGACTTCATTAGATCAATTGTTTTAATATTTCCTTCAGTTGATGCCAAAAAGAGTCTTCTTTCTGCTCCATCAATACAACAAGCACTAAGTGGCTGATCCGTAGTAATTTTTAAAATAATTTGGTTAGTAGCCAAAGAGTAAAGACAAGCACTATGATCGGCAGAAACAGAGAATATACGAGCATTAATTCCAGAAGATGTGATATGTAAATCATAAACCTCTAAAGTATGGGTTGAATGACCACCAATTTGTGGTTTGATACGAGAATCTCTATTGTTTTGAGCTATTAGACTAAATGTTTTAGAGGGTTAAAATAATTTAAATTCAGACAGACCTAGCTGTCAGCCAAACTTTTACAGCTCCATCCATTGATGAGCTAACCAATAAGCTTCCACAAGAAGAAATACGTAAAGCAGAAATTTCCCGAATGTGATCTTCGACAATAGAAAGAATATTTCCGAGCTTAATCTTAAATAAAACAAATTTATTTTATATTTGTTGTTATACCTCAAAAACGAAAATTCTGTTGTCAGATGCAATAAAAATAAAATCACCAGAAGGATGTGAAACAATAAAATTAACCTTTTGACTAAGAACTGATCTCGTACAATTAGAAAGAGAAAGAATTCTTCTTGATTTTTTAAGTTTAAATGGAAAAAACAAAATAGATTTATCTTCCAAAGCCACACATAAATGTGTCTGATCATTACCTTAAGATCGTTGAGATATTTAAATATATTTAAACAAATTAACCTATAAATGTGGCAAAATTAATTGTTGCATTCTGAAGTTCATTCCCTTGAAAAGCAAAGCAATTACTTCCAGAAATTGGATCAACTGTTAAAATAGAAAATGGTTCGCTTGATTGTGCACACACAAAAAGTGACTAAAAAGGAAGAATTAACTATAAAGAAATAAATACCTTACCTTACCTCTTTAACACTGCACTTTGAATTCATACTAAATTATTTCATACAAATTCAAGAAAATTAATATATCTAAAAATTTAAAAAACAACTTTTTATCTGCAAGGAAAAACCCAACAAATATTTGTAAATTTAAACATTCTTCATGAATGATATTTATTATACATAGAATATTTTTATTTTATTTTAATAAAAATATGGCTTTAAAAATAAAATTGAAAAATATAAAATATAGAATCACAATAAGTTACCTAATTTTAATTTATTTTTCCTAAAATAAAATTAAAAGTCATCAAGAAATGTCTCTTCAATGTTTTCATCTCCAACTTCATTTGCCTGTAGGAATGTAAGAGCAGAATTTAGTGAATACATTAAACGTTTAAATTCTTCTAATTGTTCATTAAGTTGGCTTTGTTTGAGGGTAAAAAGCCTTGCTAAAGATTCATCCTTTACTTTTAAAGCTGATTTCTGTTCATTTTTACATTTAATAATTTCAGAATGGATTTTATTAAATACAGAATCAAACCAATTGAGTGAATTGAAAAAGAATTGTTGATTAAGTAGAGTTAAAACATAAGCAATCCCTAAATAAATAGAGATATTTTTTAAATAAAAATCTTTCCTAAAATACTCTTCTCCTCATGTTTTTCTTAGAATTATCATTCAAACAATATTATAAAAAAAGAATATATACCAATACTAAATCCATCTTCAACAAAAACAAATTGTTCACTTCCAGTTGCAGTTAAATCTCCCATCATTGTTATTTTTCTATTACTTAAACAAGCCCTACATTTTGAAATATATTCAATTTGAACAATCATAAGTGCTGGAATTAAAATAAAAAAATCCCTGAGATGAATAAATTTATCATTTCCTCTGAATTCACGCGCAAAAATAGAAGTTAAAAGCTAAAAATTTTTTATTTAAAACAAACAATTTTAAGAATAACCTCAATAGAATCATTACTTGATGATAAATAAGAAGTTATATTTTGAGATATTTTATCACATAATTCTGCACAATTAATTTTAAGTGAACTTGTAGTACTTTTATTTTCATTATTTACAAAATCAGTCATTAAATTATTGTGTTTAAAATTAAAAATAATATTTGGTGAAAAAGTTTCCAAAATTCCAGAACGAAACATACGTAAAAGACCAATCATATTTCCTATTCTAAAAAATTTTTTTTTTTATTTTTAATCCTGTCATAGTTTATTTTATTTTAGAAAACAAACCTCACTATCAAAATCTAAAAATGAAAAAAAAGTAAAAAGCAGAGAAGAAAATAACAAACCCTCAATCTTTCAATAATATTTAATGAAGGTCCACCACCAATTTTATGGCAATAACGTCTTAAAATATTTGTCAGTTTCTCAGCTCTTTCCATTGGATACATTTGTTCTAATTGGTCAATAGAATCTCGATAAAAACAAATTTCACGTATTAACAAGGATTTAAGTTTTTCATCAGAAAGACAACGTGAAAGCAATTGAAATTGAGAACGCATATATTTATATGAAGTATTTATCTAAAAATATTAATAATAAATATAATTAAATAAATAAATAACCAAAGGATCTAAAATGCCTATTCCATGTGTTTTAATTGAATTTACAATTTGTTTTACCCTAACAATGGCTAATTGTTTACTTTGACTTGAACGTTCAATAAAAAACTAAAAATTAAATGTAAATTAATATTTAGAAAAAACCTGTTCATTAAGATCATAAGAATATTCTTCTAAAAATTTAAACATTTGTTCTTCACCCAATAATGTAATTAAATCAAGACCTTAAATAAGAGAAAAATAATTAGAATTAAAAAATAAAGAATGTTTTTACCTTGATCAACACATCTAGTTGGCAATTGATGATCTTCAATATTAAGGTCATATCTATGTTTTGCTAAAATTCTCATTCGATTATAAGCCTCAGAATCATGTAAGGCAATAACAGAAAAATTGTAAAATGTAGAGGACAAATAATTTGTAACAAAATCTTTTTTTATTTAATAATTAAATTAAAAAAGGAAAAATCTAACCAGAAACATCAATTATACAATCACCAAGTTTTATTTTTGAAATTTGAAGTAAATTTAATAAAAATTTATTTAAAGAATTCTTTTCTTGTTGTTGAGTATTTTGAGACGAAAATAATTTTTCTAATTGTTCAAAAGAAGAACTTTGTTGTTGATGATAAGAAAGTCTCAGATCATTTTCAATTTCAGTGCAAAGCTTTGAAAGAAAATTCTGAAAAAATTAATAATTTAATTAATTTTTAAAAATTAAAATATAAACATTTTTAATAATTAAAAATAATTCTTTGCTAAAACTTTCCAAAAAAGTTTGTTGATCACAATGCTGAACAGAAACTACTAAATGTTCACATTCATTAATTGCACTAAAGAAATCCTAAAATAATTAAATATATTTTTTAACTAATATTTTTAAACAAAAATTAATAAACTAAAAATTAAAATTAAATTACAGTTATAATTTTAGGAAAATATTCATCAGAAAAGTTTTGTTCCTTTATAATATTTTCACAAAAAGTCTCCATAAGAGACAATCTATGCCAATAAAGAAAAGAAAGATCAGTAGAATTTGAAAGTACTTTACTAAAATTACAAAGAATATCAAGTTTTTCAAGTGTTTCATCTATTTGAATATCATTACCACGCATTGTTTTCTAAATATTAATTAATTAATTAAACAAATATTTAAATTAAATAAAACAAAACATTATAATTTGCTAGTTCTAATGACACTCCTGCTACAATTAATGTTTTCATACTAATAGGTTGACTTAAAGAAAGTGCAGAATTTAAAAGTGAATTAGCAAAAAATGTTTGTTTAGATTCATTATTTGATTGAATAAATAATTCAAAAATTGAAAGTATAAAAATAGAAAGATGAACACAACCATAATTAATATAATTAATTATTAAATTCCAGTTAACCATAAATGTGTTTGAAATACTCTAAGAATAAAATATTAATTTCATTTAATCCTATTTAAAAAAAATAGAAACCTTAACAAACTGGATGAGTGAGAAAATAAGTTTAATGTTAGCCTTCGAAATTGGTCTTTGTTCTGCCAAATGAATATTTAAAATATATTTAAGTAATCGTGTGATTCTTTCTCCTAAATGAACTCCTTCAATGAATAAATCACAGGATTTTATAAAATTGATCAATTCTTTATCTTCTTCCTTAAATTCTTCTTCCATTCTCTTTTGCCAATCAACTAAAGAATATGAGAACTAAAAAATAAATTAATTAATTAAAAATATAGAATTTATTTAACTGTTTGAACATATTTGCAAAGATTATCTAAAAGTTTGTTAAGTTGACATCCTTTGGCAATCCCTACAGAAGAAGAAGTTTTATTATCAATAACATTAACAGCATTAGGAATTTCTTTTAAAATAAAATCAAAAGGTGTAAATAATAAATCAGCAAATAAATGGAAGGAAATAAGGGTTTTATGTATTCCACATAATTTAGAAATAATTTTTTTATCAGGCTTTTGTCGTTCTGGTAATAAATGATGATAAAGTTTAGCTAATGTTAAAATACAAATTAGCCTCTTTTTATCAGGAATTGAATTCTCAGACGAATTTATATGTTTTTGCCAATTAGTTAATAGTTGCATAATTGCTAGACGAAAACGTTCCATAAACTGACGATCTGATGAAATTTGATTAAAACGTGTTAATTTAACGCAAGTGTTCTGAATAAAAGAATTAAGAAAAATATTTGGAGGTGGAATGTGAATTAATTGAAAGAATTATTCATAAATAAATTTTTATTGATTTAGAAACAAATACTAAATCTCTAATTATGTATATTATAAAAACTAAATTACCGTTAAAATCTTTCCATTCATAAGAACCAAATCCAGCCTTTCAATTAAACCATTCAAATGCTGTAACCGACTAGAAGAAATACCTTCCAAATCAAATTGTGCTGGATTTATCTGAACTAATCGAATAGAACGTATTAGAGTTCCCCAATGATCACGTAGGAAAGGATGTGATAAAATCAATGTATCAAGAACTAAAAAAATAAGTAAGGAATATTTTTTAGTAGAAAATATAAAATTTAACCAGTAAATATTGATAAAAGTTCTCCAATTGTTCTCCACATTCGTGTAAGTTGCAATTGCTCTACTCGATGATTTTTTAATTCATTTCGACCTAAATTCAAAAATCCATGGAGTTGGAGTAGTAAATTTTCTATCAAATCACGTGTAGTATAAACAAATTGTTCAAGTTTTTGTAAAAATGGCAAAAAGTCAACGATTGTTTCAAGAATAGAGCCATCCTCGTTATTCACTGAAATTGATTAAAAACTTCATCTACATTTTTTAAATTAGCTAAAAGAGAAAGGAAATTAATTTTTACACCATAATCGGAAAATAATGGATAGAAAATAACCAATTCAAAAAAATTAAGTCAACCCTAAATAATTAAATAAA
The DNA here is from genome assembly GCA_018905775.1 of Meloidogyne exigua. Taxonomy (NCBI): domain Eukaryota; kingdom Metazoa; phylum Nematoda; class Chromadorea; order Rhabditida; family Meloidogynidae; genus Meloidogyne; species Meloidogyne exigua. The sequence continues at coordinate 1,336,238 of JAGUQR010000004.1, read as the reverse complement.
AAAACCTTCATCATATAACGAAATAGACTCGAACAATCCTTGGGCCATTTGACACAAACTGTTCGCAGAAAGGAAAACATTAGAAAAAATTTTTATTATTGAGTCAGTTAATTGGTCACCAGAAAAAGTTAAATAACAAAATTTATCTACTTCATTGTCCACACCACTCTAAAATTGCTTTAATATTCTTATTATTAACAATAAAATTAATAACCTGACAAATAACATATTTATTGTTATTATCATATTTTATTTGTGAGTGTAATTCTCCCAGTAAATTTTCAAAATCCTGCATAACAATTGCTCTAGAGCGAGTTTGTTGAATAGTTTCCATTCCTTTTATTTGAAGAAAATATTTTTGAAATAATAAATCATTAATTATTTAAAAAATATTTCAATTTAGAAAATAAGTTCTGTAACAATAAAGGAAAAAAAATTTGTTTTAATTATATTTATTTATAACAAGTTAACAATAAAATATTTAATTATTCATCCATAAATTCATCCCATCTTATTTTGTCTGTTTTTCCTCTCCATTCTTCATCACAATCCTCTTCTACATCATCAGAAATACAAAACTGTCTTCCTTTTATTTCAGGATTATATGTCCATTTAGGAAATACTCGTTTATAAAGATTCATCAAAACTGAATCTTGCACACTTAATGGTCTGTCAAATACACATTTCATTAATCCATGAGTACCAAGTGCTTGTTTTATTCGTCCATACCGTCCAGTGTGAGTATATAAATCAACAGGTTTGAACCATTCAATATCTTCTAGAAATGTTAATTTATGTATTAAAAATGAAGTAAATTAAATGGAAAATAACCTCTATTAAAAAACATATAACGAACAACAGCTGATCGTTTATTTACTTTGAATGGATGACCAGAAAGACGTACACGCTTTAGAATAATGCGATCAGGATTTGAATCAAGAACAATTCCTTTTGCTATTAATTGAAGCTTTTCTTGTGGATTTTGACGAAAAACAAGTACACTTGAAGGCGGAAAAGTAATTGGAGCAAAAATAGAAGCACAGAATGCTCCAGAAGAAGGCATGAAACGTTCCATCTATGTAGACAAATTAATTAAAATTAAATGTAAATAAACAACTATCTTATTAAGGAACACAAAAAACATGCACATTCACATACAAAGGATAAAGAAATTAAGCTAACTCATTCACAAATACAAGCACTCAAAATTGATTAAATATTTGGAAAATAAGATAAAAAATAACTTTAAATTTCTGCCCATTTGTATGCTGTGAAAATACTGGATTTGCAGTAAAAAGACGACACCCAACTTGGAAGAGAAGTTCCTCCTTATTCTTTATCGGTAAATTAAAGGATGGATACCGATGTAAAATCATATTAAGCACAGACATTCTATGTTCATTTTTGAGTAGACTGAAGATAATTAAAGGTGAATTCGAAGAAATGAAGTTTTCTAAATAAATTAGTGTTTACAAATTTTCAATATTATAAAAGTCAACCATATAAATGGACAGGCACATTCTTGATATATCTTTAGAAGAAAATTAAAAATTAAATTTAAATAAGTATTTAAACTCACAATGTAACATAAATACCAGAATCGCAGAATTGTTCATCTCCACTATCAACTGCCTGAAATGACTGTTTTGCTTCTTCTAGTGCAAGCTTTCTTGTTCTTTTAAAATTTACAATTTTGTAAATCCTTGCAAAATCATGTGGTAAATTCTCTTTAAGATCCCATGGACTAGTCCTAAATTAGAAAAATTAATTAAAATTTTTCTAAAAAATTACCTAAAACTTTTCAGCCCTCGATAATGTTTAAACCGGTCACGGGCACTCATTCCCTCAGGTGTTTCAACCTCATCTGGCCATTGACGATTATTCCGCTCTTTTTTAAAAATTTCCTTTTGTTTCACATCATTCACATCTGCATCATTAAAATCAATAGTTTCGTCTAATGTAGTACTCTCAACCATTGAATGAAAATCTTCTTCACCATTCCCATATATATTTTCCTCTTCCATTTGTTCATAAAGACCATTTTCTGATTCCATGTGCAAAACCTGTTCACTTTCCTCCTCCTCCACATCAGATTCACCTTCAGCTAGCCCGTCATCTTCATAATCATCATCAATCAACCAACTAGCTTGATATTCTGAAGTCCCTTCTGGAATTTTTGGTTTTGGAAACACTGATTTGAGAAAAAATTTATATAAATCTAAAAGTTCAAACATTTTTCATCATGTTCATTAAGATCTGATTGTTCTGTCCTCATTGGATCAGAAATACTAACTTCAGAATCTAATGGTGTTTGTCTTGAAGGAGCAGCTTTTAAAATTTTAATTGTTTCCATATCCTCCATCCTCTAAATAAATATAAAAAGTTTAGAAATCTATTATAGTAGTTTTATAAACCTTTTTCTGTTTTAATGGATTTGGATCAATTTCAATTACAACCTGACTCAATTGAAAATCTCCACAACCAGAAATATTTACTAACCCATTAATATTTAACGGTGCACCATTTAAATATCCAGAAACAAGAAGTGAGCCAGAAGAATCATTGCCCTAAATTTTAACTAGAAAATTAAAGATAATTAGATCCACTTCAGTTTTAACAAATTGAACATTTTCTGCAATCAAGTACGAACGTATTTTTTGAAGATTCGAGCGCGTTTTGCGCGTTGTTGAAATTAGTCGTAGAAGTTGAAGAGGACTGCCCCCTTGTAAATCATAAATTCGAGAATTGTCAGACCTAAACAATCCTATGTAATTCAAAATTTTTATGGAATTTAGATATAATTATTTTAAGCTTTAAATAAGTTTTATTGTTAACAAGTATCATTTTAAAGCAATTTTATAAAAATACTTCCTACCAGCTATGCATGAGCTTCTCAAGTGCTTTTCGCCTTAAAGTACGTTGTTTACCAGAAGTAGGGAGAGCTGAGACCAAGTTAAATGTTTGTGGAGACCCATGTGCACGAATAACATCTAACACACGACTGTTCGAAACAAGAAGGTCTGTCGTATCAACTGGCCATAAAATTATCAAGACATCCGAGACACGTAAAAAATCAAGTGTCGAAATAATAGAATTAGTGTCTGGGCAGAAAAATGTATAACGTTGTTTGAAACGTGGAAGACTTAAAAAATAATTTTTAACATAATTTAGAATAAATACTTACGCAAGATGAAAAGACTGTCGTTCCTCATTTACATTGATAATTCCATTCTCATCTGCGAGATTAAATGCCTCAACAACTTTACGTGCAGTGAAATTCTCATCAAGAGAAATTACAGTCTAAAAATATTTTGACTATCTTTGTAAATATTTTTAGAAAAAATGAAACTTTTGTCCCCAACTCATACCTAACAATATTAAGTTGATTAAAATCCTGAAATGGTCAGAAAAACAAGGGATAAAAATAATACCTGGAAGAGTATGCTAGAAAATTTAAAAACAAACAACGTTAATTGGAGCCTGTCCTTCCTTGCGTTTTTGATCTAATACTTTACCAATCTTATTAGTACGAAGTTGTGAAGAACGATTCCGACGAGAACATTTTTTAAGCTCCTTAAACTTAGGCCGAGAATTTGCTTTGATACCAACTTTCCCTAAAATAGATAATTAAATTACTTGGATCATGAGGGTTCTGTTAATAAGAAATACAATATCTTAGAATAGCAACAATCAGAAATAAACAGAAAATAAAAAATCAAGTAAAACCCTTAACAAAACATAACATGTACCCTAAAAGTAACTCCATAAATAATCTCACCTATGTACGTACTATCAAAGAAAAACCCTAACCTCTTAATTCCCTTGCTATTGCATGTTTACTTCTATGTCGTCCCGTTGAATGCTTCTTTGGAGGTAATTTAAAAAGTCCAGTCCTATGAACTGTAGCCTCAAAATCTTTTGGCATTTCTTTATTTAAATAAAATATTTAATAAAACAATTTAAAAAATATGCTTAAACTTGACAAATAAAAGAATTTTAAAACGAAGATAATTCAACAACAATTTATTTGATTAACAAAACCAAATCCCAAGGAAATATAAAAATTACAATAATATGATCACAGCGATTAAAAAGGAAACAAAACAGAAACAATCTTAAGGTTCAACAAATCTAAGGATTTTAAAATTATTTCCCATTAAAATTAACAATCTTGATCGTAGTTAAATGTTTTAAAAATTAACAAAATTTGTAAATTCAAGAGACAGTCAATGCATCAAACAATTTACAATTCATTGCCTGTAAAGTCACCATAGCGCCAAATATTCAGATGCGCTTTTCGAGCTTTTGTCTCCTGCTCCACATAATCATCAATCTAAAAATAACAATAAACAAGGAATCTAGAATAAAATAAACTGTAAATACATAAAGGTAATTTTGGCAATTCCATAATAAGGTTAGGAAAGATTCATTTTACATCCAGCCCAATAGAAGGACATTTTAATTTAATTTAAACATACCAATTGCTGAAAGCGTATCTCTTTTCGTTTCTCTACAAGAGCATAACCTTCTGCAATAAGTTTCTTTGCAATATCCTTCTGACCTTTACCATCATCAGCAAACAATGTAACTGCATCTAATCCTCCAATACGATACTCAACATTCAAATATAAATGTGGCCTGGAGAAACAAAGTCGCTTGAATGCCGACAATGAATCCTCAGCGTACGACGGATCGGGTGGAACTAAAAATTCGTAAAAATCGAAGTTGTTTTTTAATATTTGCCTGAAGTAAAAGCAAGTTGATATTCTTTAGCAAATGGCGCATTAGATTGGAACTGTGGAGGGAGTGGAGCGATTCGACTCATCGACAAAGTCTCTCTCTGAAGATAGATTAATTATTATGCTTATGTTAGTCTTTGGATAACATGAAAAACTTACATTTCCAAAGTCAATATAAAAGCTAAATAAATAAAAATTACAGCATAAAAATAAAAACATACACATCAACGCTGTCACCCTTTATTCCTTCAATACGTCCTCGATGCCATAAATCACCATCCGTATATTTTGCCGCACATAACTGATTTCGCTTTGGAACAAATTTAATAACAGATGGAGTTTTGAGTTCAATTTGTAAGGCATTCATTAATTTCTCAATTGAAAGACCTTTAAAATTAATGGTATCAATAAATGTGTGACAAGGTTTTCATGATTCTACAAAACTACGAATTGAATTAATTTCTCAAAAGATAAAATATAAATTTCCAAATTATCTTATTACTTAAAATAAAAAGCAAAAGTTTAAAGTAAAAAAACCATCATCAAAAGTCTGCGCAGCAAAACGAAATCCAGAATAAATTTCTGTAGGCAAAACCTTTTTCAGATCCATTTTTCGTTCAGTTGTATCAGCGCCTTGTTTTTGAGCATCATCACTTTTTTGTTGTTCTTGCTCAATATAATGCTTCCAAATACCCAATTTAGCATCTTTTGCAGCTGTTTCCGCATTCAACAAGGAAGTATAATAAGAGGAGCGTTCAGCAGTGAAATGGACACTCGCAAGTCCATTCTCCACCAATAATTCAGAAAGATTTTTCCAAACACCACGTTCTAGTTGCACAAACAAATAACCGATAAATCCACCTGATTTGTCCATGGTTTCAACTTCGATTTGAACCTTAAAAACATATTTAAAATAATAAGTCCTTAATCCAAAATAGGTTCTACCAACCCAACAGCAATAATGGAGCAAACCTTAAAATTCAGTGCTTTATTCCTCAACTTTTCTACGGAGTCCTTATTTAAGCAAGGAGCTTTATTGTAGGAAATACACATAAGTATATACTTAATTCCCATGGCACTAATGATCCAAATTTAAAAAATTTTTACATCACGTTGAAGACATTTATAGCGAGTAAAGTTCATGGCTTGCACCGCGAAAGGCTCATCAGTGCCAATTTGCTGACCGTTCGGTCCAATTCTAGCAGTTCGAGGCGCATTTATGCCTGAGAGAAGGAATGTTATCAAACATGACTCTTTTTGCACATAAACGCGAAGACGTGAGGCACTAGCAACAAACTCGACGAGCCCATCAATACGCTGCGAACGTTGTAAATAAGGAAGAAATTGTTTGGAACGTTGAGCGTCGCCTTGAAGTTCTTGGACACGAAGAGTATTAGATTGATCAGCTGTTTTATCAGTCCAGATTCCTTTTTTCTCACTTTCTGCTTTAGTTTCTGATGCTATCAGTTGATCGTATTGTTGAGATCGGTTGTCATCATCATTTCGATGTCTAACAACCTATACATAATGTAATCAAAAATCGCTCTTTTGTTCAGAATATCAGATAAATTTAAACAAACCTTGGCATATCCACGTTCTATCAGCATTACAGCCACATTTTGGCCATTAAAGAGAACTGTGCAACAGATTTTTTCAGGAAATTGATTTTGTTTCGGCTGTATATAATCAATCATAACGTTGACTCGTTTATCTATGAGACGTTTACGCAGGTATTCCCTTGCTTCAAACATAAAAGGAATATCATACAAAGGTCGTGGTTGAGTCCGAACAGGAGTTTGAATCGGCACAGCAGCATCAGTACCCTCCCGCCTATATTTAATTTATACATATTATAGGTAAAAAAGAAAACAACCTTGGAGGTCTCAAAGACGAAAAATAGACTTTTAATTCTTCGCCATTATCTTTCAATACAGAGAGTGAATCACAAAGACCGATTTCAATAACTTTGGCGGAAAAAGAATTCTTATTATTTGACGGTGTTGAAGCAGCCTGATGAGTGAGGTTTTTCCTTGAATTGGTTTTAATTTTGAATAAAATATTCCAATAAAAATAAACCAGATACGCAGACGTCGTTGCTTTGCAAAGCTAAAATTATAAATTAGATTAAAAGCTAACAATAAGAGTACAGATTCGTGTAGTTAACAATAGAAAAAACCTTTCTGCCTCACGGAGCTTTTCTCCACCACCAGTTACTAAACTCATAGTCCAATCGACACATTTAGCCAAGCCTTCCCTAAGCAAAAACTCAGCAATGTTGCCTCTAGGGTGGAGTACACTTCCAATGAAGTTTTGATTAGAGGTACTCTCCAAAATGACCTTCACATCTCTCTGAAGAAGGCGAATCTCAACAAAAAATTTAGCTTCCTCGCCAAATTCTTCAGGCTTTCCTTCATTTCCGACTCGAAGTCCAGGCGTCTTATTATAACAATAAATACTAAATTTTTATTTTATATTAACCTTAACACCGCTTAACGCAATTGTAATATAATCAAAAAAAGGCAGCAAAAATGCCCGAATAGTACTTCCATCGCGAACCTTTAATTCCGTTTATTTTTTATAAAATTGAAATGAAAAAGAACCTGTTCTACAATAGCGTCAACAGGTTTTCCCCCATATTTTGCAACTAAAGAACGAGGATCATCAAAATTCCAATGAATATTTCGCACATGTGATGATAATTCATCTCCTGACCATCGGCCTTTCTTTGTTTTCTTTGCTTGCTCTTGTAATTCCAATAGCTTTTTGACAGGCTCACTTTAAATAAAAACAAAAATAAAACTAGAACTAACTCAATCTGTTTTCCTGGACGAACTTCCAGCAGTCCAGCTGAGACTCCAGATTCAGTTATGTTTTCAGCATCTTCAATTCCTTTTTATGAATAATAGTTTATTGTTAAATATGTTTATTGTTAGTAAAAAATACCTGTACCGCCAATATAAATGTATCCATGTTCACGTCCTGAAGTCGCAATAAATTCGCGAACGAAAGTAACGGTCTGCCCAACTACCTTCTTGCGAATGAATTCCCTTGCTTCCCAAGCATACGGCTAAAATCTTAGTAAAATGTTAAACTATAAATGCATTAACCTCATCCGGCGTGGCCACTGAATTCTCAGTTGGACGTTTAGCTAGCCTTGGTGCAGAGACATTACATAAATAAACCGTAGTTTCAACCGGTGGACTACCAGGTGCAACTGAAGATTGCAATACAACAGAATCACCACTCAATACCTAAGATATAAAATATTAAATATATAAAATAAAGGGCGAACCTGTTTCGCAAAGCCTCGCTTAACATTACTTTCTTGAACAGGCTTTATAGGACCTTCAACCATCTTTAAAATATCAGTTATTAATCTTAAATAGATTGAAAATTTATAAACAGTAACAGAAAAAAGGTAGATAAAATTATTTCAAATTATAGTACAGCTTTAACTCGAACGTTAATAACGTAAATATAAAGGTTTGCATTTATCACATAGTATATATCATTGAAAAAATAATAAAATCTAAAATGTATTTAATGGTGCTTTTCGATCTCACAGTGGTAATTTCGATAGTAAGATATTAAAACTCTAAAAATAATAGTTAAAATAGCTGTTTCTAAGGATTGATAAGAATTATATCCAGATATCTTAAAGAAAAATGAAGTTGTCATTCTAATACACGGTTATAGATACCTAGTAAGAAAAGTTCACTATCGAAATCTATGGGCGGAATATTCATAATTAAAATTTATTTAAAGGTTGGACCGAAACCAATGGGAGGAAAATAAATATTATGAAATAAATAAACAAAAAAAAGTAATTACCTTTAATCAAAAAAATATTTCATAAATTGACTTGTTGCCACACAAACTCGTTTGCTATGCCTTCGACCAAGTTCCAAAGAGGGTGAAGGTGTCGGAGATTCTGACAACAAATCCATTCCTTGGCTTACTCTTCCGCTTTTTTCAGTTAACATTTCTGGTTCTGCAGTTATTTCTTTCCTTTTCCTATTTTTTGAAATTGCTGTTACTACAGTTGAAGTACTAGAATTTGTTCTTTTTTCTTTTGAACGAAACTGCTGATTCTCTGCTCTAATTAATTTTAGACGATTAAGTTTTGAACTTAATTTTTATTACTTACTTTAAAGCAATATTTTCAGAAATGAGTGCATTATTGTCGGTTTTCTGACAAGCCAAATCTATTTTTAATAACTGAATTGAATCAGAAGCTTTCTCCAAATCAGATAATGCTTTATCTGCACGTTTCTTTTGGGTAGCAGATCTATTTCGTTCAGTAAGCAATTGTTTATTTAATCGTTGTAATTGATTTTCCAATTCATTAGTACTTTGTTGCTAAAATGTTTTAAAATTACCAATAGTAACTAATAGATCAGGACATAGTTAGAGTAATGAATTTTTTCCTCACAATCAGTATTTAGCAATTTTTTTCGCCTATTGTTTAATAAATAAATCAAGGTTCTTAAACTAAACAATCAGATCAAATAGTAGTTCAACCCAAGTTCAGAATTTTAGTATACAATAAAATTCTTATGAATATTTTGCAAAATATAGTATAGAAAAATATTAAACATAACACAACCTGCTGTTGATTGTGAGTTGAAACAGAAGAGTCACTTGGAGCCTCTTTCATTTCTTTAGTTTTTTTCTATTTATAAAATAAAATAATAACTAGGAAATAAAAAAAAACTGATTGATATTGCCTACGCTGCTTTTCATTGGTTGTAGTTGTTGTTTTTGGTTTTTCCTGTATAGTATTGACCACCTGAAGTAAAACATTCCCAAATTCGCGCATAGCCTCTACCGAAATTAGGTTCTCAATATGAACTAAATAGGATATGGTAGAATCGAGAATCTTTAACCTAATTTAAAAAAATATATTTACCATTAATAGTTGAATTTGACAAATTTTCAACAGTTTTATCCCCAGGATGCTCATGACGATTTCCAGAAACATTTTCGCTAGCATCAGTCTCATTTATAATTGTTGAATCAAATGTCTTCTCTAATGGAGTAATATTTCCTTTCTCTGACAGTGGAGTTCTTCCCCTTTCTGAAAATGCTGGAGTTCTTGCACCTTCGGATTGCCTTGACCATTCTTCATAAGATTTAATTGTAACGTAACCAGCAACAGCAGAACAAAATGAAATCACTTCATCCTGAGAAATAAACTTCACACGAAATTTATAACGAATTGAACCATCAATCTAAATAGTAATTATAAAACATAATTTAAAATTCTTTACCTGATCCTTTATACAGAAAAGCAATCTAGTCTCCTTACTGATAAGATCATGAGAAAAAAGTAATGGATGAATGCAAAAGGTTTCCAATTCTCGATAATTGTGATAGATACATATCATTTTGTTAACTTGTTCCTTAAATTGTATAACAAGACGATCATCTAAACTACAGTCAACTGACTAAAATTAAAAACTTTAAAAGATGGAAGGAATAATAATAAACCAAAGGCTGCTTGCGTGAATCTTGAAGACGATTATATTTTTCCAAATACCATGTATTATGTTGTCGGTCTTGTTCCTTCCAGTGCAACAATTGTAAAGGATGATGGGTAGGAAGTGGTGCGGAAGCAGATGGAAATTGGTGCTTAAAACTTTCATTCATATTCATATCTATCTACCTAAAAGAATAAAGGCGAACTCAAAAAATGAAAAATAAATCAAAAAAAGAATGAAATTTTATGGCATTTTGTTTTATTTTTGAAATCTTGATTGGAATTTTTTTAAACATAATCACTCTTATCTTTATCTTTAAAATAGAATAATGGAAATTATTACTGAGCAGGATTCAATTATATTTTCAAAAGAACAACTAAATGACGTACTCGAAACAATTTTTCAAATGTATTCTGTGCCTATTCAACAACATGAAAAGCTTGGAGCAAACGGGTCACATAGTAAGGCAGGTTTTTCTAATTTATCTTCTTTTTAAACTATGTTTCTTATTGTTTTTTATTTTACCGTTTAGAAGCATCAAATTTCTACAAGACTTGAGTGTGGACTGAGACTTTTTTCAACTGTGCCTTCTGATCATATTGTTGATTTATTTATCTCAGCATTAGAACATGTCCAAACTATTAATAGTGAATCTGCTATGGCTATTCAGATGCAAAAAGTTACCCTTCCAGATAATGCGACCATTGAACAGATCCTCATTCAGGTTAAAAACAATTAACTAAAGGAATAGATTTCCTTGTTTTATAAAAAAAATGGAAATGATTTATTTAGAGCTTCTTTGTTTGGGTGCAAAATCACAACAAGCAGGCACAAAATAAAAAATTCTTAAGATCTTATGCCCAATCTTTTAAGCAACGCGTATTGTTTCGTCCTCCGAAACGTGAAAAGTTATTAGATTTGATCATTCCTATCAATTTACTTTGCCAAGGCTTTTCTTATTTTTGGAAGACTATTGCTATTGTGTTAGACCTAAACCAGTCAAAGTACTCTTCGTTTTTTATTTCAAAGGTTTATGAATTTATGAATAATGGACGTGCGAGGTATTATTTTATTCTAAAATATAGTCTAATGATTTCCCTTCCTTTATTTAGTTTTAGCGTTCTACAATTTTGCCTATTACAACATAGCATAACAATCCAATTGTCAGTTCCCAAGATTATACTTATTACTTTGTTATTAGGACCACTTGATGCACAGACTGTGGAGACTTTTGTATCTAACCGAACAAGTGAATTTCGTTTAGAAGTTCGTCGAATGCTTGAAATGGTTTTTCTTCTGTTTCTTATAACGTATATTCTTGCAATTAGGCTGGTCAATGGACAAAAGATGAGGCTGCTTGGCGGAAGGCTGCGCTTGAGTTGACTAATAAGACTCCTGACCAATTACCTTCTTTCTTTCAATTTTGTAAAACAGTTACTTCACTATTAGCTGAACTCAGAAATGGTTTTTTCTTTTATCTTTATTGTGTTTTGGTACTTATCCTTTAGCTAAAAAAATTTTGCATATAAATTTAACCTTCAACTTAATATTTATGCATTGACCATGTCCCCCAACTCCTTACATTAGAATTCTTTAGAATCAATTCTAGTTTATTTGTGTATTTCAACTAATACAAACATATTTTGAAGCAAAAACCTTCATAAATAGCTTTTATGTTAATTACTGGATAAATATTCATATTTTTTCTTTTAAGAGTCGCCAGAGCATGAGAATATTGTCAGTGATCAATGGTCTTATTCCCTTATTCGCAAAGCTGCTCACAAATTTTATCGTGAAAAAACATGGAGCAAGGACCAGTTCGACGACATTTTGCATACTTTGCTGGTTCAAAGGCCAACACTCAAAGCTTATTTATTGAATGTTTTACTAAAAGATTATAATGACAAATTAGCTTTTGATAGATGGAAGAATTTTGTTTCTGCTGATCGGATCCATATGTCAAAGTTTTTTATAATTTTTTTCTAATTTTTATTCTTTAATTTATTTTAAAGGAATTTTGAGAAGGTTGATTTATGTTCAAAGGAAGAATGCCCAGAGTTTTTGCATTTAAGTCGCAAAGTTGATGTATTTGTGATCTCAAACATACACCAATTTAGAGTTTTTGAAAAACAGTTTTCTGACTATGAACGTAAGAAAACTTCACGAATTGTGATTGGATTTGATTCAGAATGGAATTCCTTTGTATCAAGAAGCAGGTTGTACCATTCTCTACTATTTTATTTTAATAAAGTTAAGAGCTTCCCTTCTACAGCTTGCATTGGCTAATTCTGTATATCTTCTTGATTTGGATACTTTACATGCACAGAAAGAATTTATTAAATTTATTGACCGTATCTTTATGAGCCGTGAAATTATCAAACTTGGATATCATTTTTCTGATGATCTTTTCCAACTTCGAGCCCGTTTGCATAATTGTTTGGGATTGTATAGACCAAACAGCTTGTATTGCATTGGAAAAATTGTTGATGAGGTGTGGCAAGTTATTTTAAATTATATTTTACTTCCTAAATCATATATGTATTTACATTTTAGTTGTTTCGGCGAAGTTCTGGACCCTCTATTGACTTTCAATTAGATCAATTTATTTTGCCTATTACAAGCAAAGAAGAGGAGGATATGAAGGAGCACACACGTAAAGTAAAGCCTATATACTTTGTTAGACGTCCCGGAACTCATAAAACTCAAAACTTCGAGTCTAGCCCTGATAAAGAAGTCAACGAGCAGGACGATAAAAATCCTTATGAAATAGAAAGTTTGTTTTTTGAATTATTTCTTTCGAAAATTATCTGTTATTTTTCTAAATTTTTATTTTTTAAACTGTTTTTAGTGTCTGAAGTAGCAGCGTGTATTATGCACAGCTCAGGAATATCTTCTTCAGAATATTCGAAATTAGCTAAATTTTCTGAACAAGGCCTTTCCTATATTTGTCGAAGAGTCTTAGGCAAACCATTGAATAAACAAGAACAATGTTCAGTTTGGGATAGACGGCCTCTGAGAAGCAGTCAAGTAAGAACAATGAATAATAAATATCTTTAATAGTTATGTAGAATAATTGGTTTGTACAAAATGTTTATCTTGTCTATTTTACAGATAAGATATGCAGCACTGGATGCCCATTGTGTTATTCAAATCTACCATCGTTGTTGTGAATGGGCTGAGAAGATTGGTGTTAACGGAGCAGAGCCCTTTGAACTTGTTCCAACAAACTATTTACATTCTCCACTCCCTTTGTTTTGGGATAAACCATTGCCGCCTGACTTAATTAATGAAAAAGAGTCAGATGATTGGAATTTGTTGGAGACAAACAGAAATAGCTGGGATTAATAATGGATTTCCCATGTATCCATAAAAAGCCGCTGCGATTTCGACTAATTTTTTACAGGATATTTCCTTCCTCAAATGTATTATTATTATTTATCTTTCTGTGTTAACTTTTCCCTATCTATTCATAAAAATTATGGTTTCGTTTTACTTTTTTCTATTTGTTTTATCATTCATGCAGTACATACATATGTATAGAATTGTTTTCCAGATTTTATTCTAAAATTTAGAAAAATATATAGATGACATCTCGAAAGTTTTTTGTTGGTGGCAATTGGAAGATGAATGGTTCTTTTTCCTCAATAAACGAATTGATTTCTTTACTCAACAGTTCGTCCGGAAATTCATCAGTTGATATTGTTGTGGCTCCACCTGCTCCTTATTTGCATCATGTGTCACAAAATATCAAACATGGAATACATGTTGCTGCACAAAATTGTTACAAGGTTAACCTTATTTTTAACCTTCCATTTGAATCTTAACTCTCCCTTAAGGTTTCTAGTGGCGCTTTTACTGGTGAAATTAGTCCTGCAATGATTAAAGATCTCGGTGCAACTTTCGTGATTCTTGGACATTCTGAACGTCGTCATGTATTTGGCGAAAATGATATTTTAATTGCTGAAAAGGCAGCTCATGCTTTTGAATCTGGACTTAACGTAATTTATTGTATTGGAGAGAAGCTTGAAGAACGTGAAGCAAACAAAACTAAGGAAGTAATTATAGTTAATCTTATTAATGATTAAATTATTCTAGTTTTACTTTTACTATCAAGCTAAAGTCAATACTTCTCTATTTAAGGTGAATTTCCATCAACTTGATGCTTTACTCAAATTATCAAATATCGACTGGAATAAGGTCGTAATCGCATATGAACCTGTTTGGGCAATCGGCACTGGCAAAACTGCAAGTCCTGAGCAGGCTGAAGAGGTACATAAATGGATTCGCGATTATCTTGAGGAGAAGGTTTCAAAAGAAATTGGACAAACTACACGTATAATTTATGGAGGTATATTTATAAGTTGAAACAGAAAATAAACTTATTTAATTCATAGGGTCTGTTACTGCGGATAATTGCACTGAATTATCGAAACAGCCAGATGTTGATGGATTTCTTGTCGGTGGAGCTTCATTGAAACCTGACTTCATAAAGATTTTCAATGCAAATCTTTAGACTTATTATTTCTTGGCTGATTTATGTAGAGGATAAAGAGAAAAATTAGGGTGCAATGCCATTAGTTTTACTAATTTATAGAACTATGAGAATAAATATTAATAAATTATTTTTCAATCTACTTTTTAACATTATTATAGTTTTACCATATCTGATTATTTTTTAATTTTACTTATATATTTTGATAGTTTTTATTTTTCTGTATTACATATATATTATGTCTTCACTTTATATTTCCGAGCCAAACACCAAGGGAAAGGTCTGAATTTTTGTATATTTTTTAAAGTTTATTTTATTTTAGATATGTCTAGAAACAACTTTAGGGGAAATTGATATTGAATTATGGAGTAGAGAATGTCCTTTGGCTTGTCGTAATTTTGTACAACTCTGTGCAGAAGGTTATTATAATGGTTGTATATTTCACCGGCTTGTACGAGACTTTATTGTACAGACGGGCGATCCAACGGGGACAGGGCATGGTGGAACTTCGATTTATGGTGACGTTTTTAAGGTGACTTTTAAAATTATACACTGCATAAAAAAGCAGATATGATGCCTGTTTTTAAATTAGAATATATTAAAATTAGTTTAATCAAAAAATTATAGAGTGAATTTCATCAGCGTTTAAAATTTACTAGACGAGGATTGGTGGGGATGGCAGCCGATAAGAAGGATCAAAATTCTTCGCAATTTTTCTTCACACTTGGTCCATCACCCGATCTTAATGGAAAACATACACTTTTTGGAAAGGTTTTAGAGTCTTAATTAAAAATTATTTTTTGCTTTACAGGTTGTTGGAAATACAGTTTTTAATTTAATGAAGATGAATGAATATGAAGTCGATGCAAACGAGCGTCCATCCCGAGTACACAAAATTACTGGAATTAAAATTTTGGAGAATCCTTTTTCTGATATTAAAATAGGTTCTAGAAATGATAAGAGTACAAAAAGAGAAAGACGTGAAGAAAGACAAAGGGAACTATTAAAACAAGTTCAACCAAAAAGAAATACAGCTTTATTATCATTTGGAGATGAAATGGAGGAATGTGAGGAACAAGCTTCCAAGTTTCAGTTGAAAGGAAAAAGTGCTCATGATGTTTTAGTTGATGATATTTCTTTGAGCAAGGAGGAGGCTGTTGGTCCAGAAGAAATTAGTAATAAAAGAAAAAAAGTAGCGCACACTGAAGAGGTAATTTATAAAATAATATTATAGAATAATTATAGCCTCAAAATACCTATAAATAATTTGATATTTAGAAATATATTTTTGTAGTTCATAAATGTATTAATTTAAGGATGCTGTGAAAGAACAAGAAAGAGAAGAGAGGTTGGATCGAATAAAAAATAAGTTAAAAAGTGACAAGAAAATTGTTCAAAGTGAAGGTGATAAAGTAGAAGAAGATGATGACATTGAGAAAATTTTTGAAAATTATAGAGCAACTGAGGAAAAAAATGAAATGTAAATACCTTTGAATAATAAATGTTCAGAAACACATTTTTAGGGAAAGAATTAGCTCAGAATTAAGACAGCTTCAAAAGGAATATAAAAAAGCAATTCGTGGATCAAAGGGAGAGAGACCAAATGATGGTTCATTCTTTTTGTAAAATCAAATAATAATTTAATTTTAAAGAGGAGGCAAGTACGTCAACTGGTATGAAAATGTACAATAAATTGAAGTTAAATTTCAAGTCTGGAACTAAAGGTGTTGTAAAAACTGTAGATCCAAGAAGAGAAGAACAGGTAGAGGGATATACCTTATATGTAATATTTTTTCTTTAGACTATTGCTCTACTTGGACGTTTTCAAACAAGATTACAACGTGCTTCAGTGCAAGGAGTTTTAATTGATAAAAAAGTAGACATGAGCGATCAAAAGAGTAGAGAGACTATTATTATGGCTACTTCAGAAGATCAAGGGAAAATTGACTTTGATGCAGAAGATATACAAGGAGAAGATTGGTTATTTAAAGTTTTTTTACTTTTAAAAAGAGGATTATTATTTATAGGATGAATCACGAATTGGTAGCACCAGAAGATACGTCTGGGGTAACAAAAGCAAAAGACGCCAATATGAAAGAGGAAAATGATGAATGGTGGGTGATCTTCACCCTAAAGAATATTTTTTATGTTTACTTTTAAAGGTATCCAATTAGCGATCCAAGAAATAAAATGAATGTCCGGAAGAGAACTCAAGGAGGAAGAGTTCCTGATCTGTTCGCTAGTGCTGATCCTATGTCTCTTCCATAAGGAATAAAAAGAAAAACTTTAATTTTTCAAAAATTGTCCGATATTTAATTAAATTGGTTACATGGAATTAAAGGTTTGATATTAACTCTATGATATTTTGTAGTTTATAATTTCATAAATATTTTATTTAATCAAATGTATATAATAATATAACCGTTATTTAAAAAAAATATTTAACTCAAAGAAGATAGGTTTGTGTAAGCAAAATCATTTTTTTATTAATGCACTCGTGCATTTATCAAATATTTGCAGCAATGTGTAAAAAGTTGTTTTCCATTCAATATTTTTTGATTTGTATCCCTTAATTAAAAATATTTATATATTACATATTTCCTTTACCGAGTATATAATTCAAGTCCATATTGACCTTCATCTGGAAATTCCAGGCTTATCAAAAGTTCATTATCACAAATTGTACTGCATTGGACAGAACGCTGTAATCGTTTACTTTCAACTCCATTCTTATGTAAACTGGCAACAAATTCATAAAGTGGTCTCATCATTCTGATTTGGAAAGGAGTTAATAATTATTTTTCCTTTTTTTTTACCTAAAACGAATGTCACAATACTGGTTACAGTTGATTATAGGATCTTCATGTGTCAATGGAATCAGTCCAAACAATCGCGTGGCTTTGAATGGACCCCATTCACCACTAGCACATTCGGGTAATGGAATCATTTTATGGAGAATATGTTCACAGACAATCTAAAAAAGAGAAAATAAAATTATTTTAAGGAATAAATGTGAGGAGATTATAAATTTTGAGTATCTTGAAAGGTCAATAGAATTAGATGATGAAAAGTTTTAAAAAAATTGAATAAACGATTTTTTCTATAATGAGGATAAAATAGTTTTATTACCTTAAACTTGCAAACACTCTTGAATTTAACTGGCTGTCCTGTTAAATAATGCTCTGCCGAGACAGAATTTGCAAAAATATCAAAAAGCAAAGGTTCATTTGTTGGTACATGTACACGGAAAATAACTGAATCATTATTTGTATTCATTGATTGCATAACATAACGTTTTAAATTAGAGCCATCCTTTAATGTTTCTGAATTGTTAGCAGTCTCAAAAAATCGAAGATAATAATGGAAAATTAGATTCTTTGAAGATTCTGGACCCATTGATAATGAAATTCCAACAGCTCCTGACCTATCTGCTTTAAGTACTGCTTGTAATCGAGGATCGGTAAAATGAAGACCAAACCGGAAAAACAAAGAACGCACAAAAGGTAATTGTTCAAATTGCTTTAAAGTTATTGGACGAGGTAAACTAGAAATATAAAAAATATTTAAAAATAAAATCATCATTGCATACAGTTGCCATTGGGAATCATCAGGAAAGAATTCATAAATCATTTCCTCCTAAAAATAAAAATTCCAATAACTTTATTTTGTTTTTTAGAGATTTAAAAATTGAAATTATTTAAATTCACTAACTCAAACAATTTAACATTCTAATTGTAAGAACCATCCCTAATATCAAATTCCAACAAAATTACGTAAAATACATATATTAACCGAAAAAATATCCATTAAAAATATGTAAATCTGTTTTATAAATTTACCGGGTCTGTCATGTAATAATGATCATCATATTCATATCGAAGGTTAGCATCTCCTTCTATTTCATTTTTGTCTTCAATATTTACTAAACCATTATTTTTTAAACCCAATTCTTTTGCATTAACCAAATGCCTTGCACCCCAATTACATTGAACAAAACGCCAAGATCCATCCAAAAAGACGGCATTCCAGGTATTACGAAAACGATTATCTGGGAAAGAAATTCCTGGTTGATAACCCGCAGATTTGCTAAATCCTTTGATTACAACACAATGAAGACCAGCATAACTACAAAAAATAATTAAAATTTGTTATAATAAAATATTTAATTAGAAAAATTCAAAACCTGCAAAGACGTTTAAAAAGAACATGATAACTTTCAATTCCATATTTAATTCCACGCAGGAGACCCATTGGTGTACTTAAATATGTATAAAAATTATAAATTAAAAAGAAATAAACTCTTTATCCAGATTTGAATCAAATGTCATTACATTCAAATTTTTAACAGTAACCCATCTATATATTGCCCTTGCCTAAAAAAGGAATTTAAATAAAATAGAAAAGTTCTCAAATACTTTATCAACATCAGAACGAGCTCCAGCTGTGAGTGACCGAACTAATTCAGTAAATGTTTGCATTTCTTGATTAGCAACACAAACAGCAAGTTGATCGATTTGCATAAACACTGAAGTATCTGTATAAATGTGCCTAAAAAAAGAAAATATTTAAAATATAAACTCTTTTTCAACCTTTTACTGCAAGAGGGTGGCATTGGAGGTGGTGGAGTTGTTGGGTAAGATGATTGTGCTCCAGTGCTACTACAACTACTTGTAGTCTCATCATTATCATAATCTCGTTGTTGTTGCTGTTGTTGTTGATGATGCTGTTGACGATATTGACGATGAAGATCTAACTTAAAATAAAAGAGTTTATTAGAACATAAATCCATTTGGTTAATTAAATATCAATTAATTAAGTTCAAATTATTTGACCAAAAAATATTTTGTAATTACATTTAGAAATTCCTTTTTACCATTTCCTTTGACTGTTGTTCAACCATTTCAATTGTTAACAACCTTTCTCTTTCCTTTAATTTTGAATTAATTGTTTCACGTTTTTTCTCCTTTTTAATTGTTAGTTCCTTTATTAAATCATTTTTATTTTTAATATTTCCATTTTCATATTTTTTAGCAAATTCAAATAATGCCCTTTCCCATTCTTCTTTTTCGTCTTCTTCAAATTGTTGCATTGCTGTTTTCCGATTAGCCTGAAATTCTTCATATAATTTATCCTCTTTTTGACGATGTAATAATTCAAGCCGAGTTTGAGCATCATAATCAACTAGAATATAAAAAATAAAATAAATTAAAAAATAATTAAAATACCAATATATTTTGCTCCTCCATGATTAATTTTTGGATAAGGTTTTCGTACTTGAGTTACCTTCATAGCATGCTAAAATTTATTTTAAAGAATTATATTTTTTAATTGATATTTTTTACAGCTATTTTTAAATCCTGTAATCCAGCATCTAACTGTCTTTGACGATGTTCATTTCCATTTGTTATAAAATGATCAACAGGAGAAGGTAAAGGTGGAGGTAATGTTGGATCATGTGGTTTAGCAATTGGAACATGATTTCGGCAATAAACTTCTCTGTCATTAATAGATCTTTAAAAAATAAAATAATTTAAAATAAAATTAAGCTTACTCTCTATTGTTGCAATAAGTCTTAAGTGCAAGTCTTGAACCACACAAATAACTAAAAATAAGATATAAAAATAATTTTGGAATTTCTTATCAAAATTCTGATAATAAAAACTTTAATTAAAAAATTAATAAACCATTTAAAACATCCTTGATGAAAAAAAGTGCCATCCTTTAATGGTCCAATTTTGTCAGTTGGATATACTGGTTTATTACATCGATAACAAGCATCCTTTGACATCTAAAAATATTTATTTATTTATTTAAATAATTTTTTAAAAAATGATCAAAAAAACAATTAAAAACACAAAAATTATTTAGAGCAATTTATGAAAGGTACGCACTTGACTGACTTTTTTTGTTAACTTAGTGGCGCAATCCACTCAAAAAAGAGAATAATAGATGGACAGTTTAGAGAGGAATATAAAGGGAGAAAATATTATTGGACATTCATTGACAACAACAACAACAATAGAAATAAATATATGTATGTACATATATTTATTTATTTATTATTTTTCTTGTCTGTTCCTTGTCAATAAATATAAAATAATTGTGAACACGTTTAAGTGGACATATTTTCAAAAAAAGGAAGGTTTAAATAAGAAATGAATTAAAAATACCCAAATAATTATTTTTTGATATTTAATACACATCCAAAAATTAACTTAAAAAATATTAGTGAAAATATAATAATAATTAAAGATTTTTAAAAGTTTTAGTGAACACTAATAATAAAAAAAAGATAGTATCAAAGACAAGGTCATCATTTCCTATTCAATACATAAAT
This sequence comes from Meloidogyne exigua, assembly GCA_018905775.1. NCBI lineage: Eukaryota > Metazoa > Nematoda > Chromadorea > Rhabditida > Meloidogynidae > Meloidogyne > Meloidogyne exigua. Next base: position 1,315,190 of record JAGUQR010000004.1, on the reverse strand, counting down.
TCTAAAAATGAAAACTAAAAATATATAAAAGAGAAATTGGTCTTTTGTACTATTATTTTTGAATTATTCTATAATGAGAAAAGAAAAATATAAGGAAGAGGATCAATTAAATATTTTTGAAGATTTAAAAATAATAAAAATAGAACAAAAGTTTGGATATTTTTAAAAATAAAAATGTTTGAATTTAATAGTAGTAAAGTTATAAATATTAAAAATGTTTTGAATGAAAAGAAGATTAGCAAAAATTGAGAAAAATAAAAGGGGAAAATCTGTTGGATGGATTGATGATGATGACCAATAATAATAATAAATAATAAAATGACAAAAAAAAATAATAAAGTTTTGATTGAAATTGAAGATTAAAAGAGAAAAATTTTTATTCGCCAAAAAATGTTTTTTTTCAATTATAATAAAATAAGAAATAAATTATTTTAGCAAATTATATTTGTTTTTAAAAAACAAATAATTTGCTTGTTTTTTAATGTTTGGGGAATTAATGATCAGTGACCAATTAAAAACTCTTTTAAATAATTAATTTGTTAAAATTAATTAACCAAACACCCCTAGAAATTAACAAAAAATATATACCAATGGAGGAATGAATGGAGTCATCCTTGAATAAAAATATAATGGATATATATATATTCTAATATTGTAAATATATGTAGAGAATAAAGATTCTTTTTGCTAAATAATTCTGAAACTAATTTGTTAAAACGTTAGTTAATTTAAAGAAATAAAAAGAAGTTAAATTTAATTAGAAATGTGTATCATATACTACATAACTTCCTTTAAATAAAATTAAAAAAGGTATAAAAATAATATACATAAAATGCCAAAACTTTTAAAATAAAAATTACGCCAAAATTTAAAAATAATTAAATTGAATATAAAATAAAGGTTTTTATTTAAAAAGAGATAGGAAGAATTTTATTAAATTAAAGCGAAAATCTTGAGGGAAAAAATAAATTATTTGTTAGAATATACTTAAGAAATTTTCACCCCTACATCCATCAGAGTATTTTACCTTACACAATCAGGTCAATGTATTGAGAGGAAAAAAAAGGATGAAAAAAGAGGGGGCCACCCAAAGATTTTTATGTAGAAAGTTCGTTCTTTTTTTTTCAACATCATCTCAAATACGTACTCATTTAATAGATTTTTTCTTTTTTAATCTCATTGAGACGACCCCAATCACGGGGATTTTGTTGTGCGCAAATTAAAAGGGGTAAAGGGAGGCACAAATAAAAATAAAATAATTTGAGGAAGATTTAATAAATAAAAAAAGGATTTTGTGGCGGACACTTATTTCTCTTCTTTGAGAAGATTTAGTGCTTTAAGGGTAAATAATATAAAAAATGAATGAAGCACAAAAGCGTAGTTCCGCCGCCAAAAAATCCAACTGACTGTTTTTTACAATTAGTAGATCGACTAGTAAAAACGAAAAAAAAAACTAAAAAAGAAAAGAAATAAGTATTATGAACATATAAAATGAAAGTATAAAGAAGAGAGAAAATAAAGAAATAAAATAAAAATATTTCTTCGGCTGGATGAATGCCATTTTTGGGAGTAAAATAAAAACGAGAATATAGTGCACATTCTATTTATATATAAAAATATAAATGGAAAAGGAGAAGTAAAAAATAAAAGAAAAGCTTAAAAATAAGGAAAAGAAAAAAAAATATTTCTTTTTTCTTTTAGTATTTTTTATTTTAGAAAGCAGCTATTTATTAGCTTATCTTTTAAGTTTCTTTAATCCAATTATATTTAAAAGGATGAAAAGTATTTTTGAAGCTTTTAAGTAAATATTCTAATTTTGTTTTAATGTTGTATTTAATAAAGGAAAATTAAAAGTAAATTATAAAGGAAAATATTAATAATTAAAAAAGGGGGAATTTTAAGTACCTTAATCTATTCCTAAAATATGTATCAGAATTAAAATAATTACTTTTATTATTTAGTTAAAATTGATTGTATCCAAAAAATAATTTGAGGAAAAGATTTTTACAAGTTTAATATTAAAGGAAATTTTTCGGCTATTTTCCATTACCTCTTTAGTAAAATACAATACATAAAATAAACACGTAAACCATTAGTAAAGAATGATTAAGAATAAATATAAATATATTTATATATGTACATATAAAAGACATCAACAAAAAACACCCAAAATTGTAATAAAAAAAGAATGAAATCATAAAAGAAAAATAATAATAAATAATAAAATTAAACTTTTTTTTCAACAAATAAAGGGAATTTAAAAGGAATTTAAAAAACTGAAAATAAATTTTATAAAATTGAAAAATTATCTTTTAAATTTTTAAGGAAAATATTTTTATACATAAAACAACAATTATATAAATAAAAAAAAATAAATATTCAGAATTATCGATAAATAATATACTTAAACTTATTTATAATTTAATATAAAAAATACATGTAAGTAATAGATTAATTATAATTGCAACATTTTTACTTGTTTTTTAATTGTTGCTTATTTAATCATTCTATTTTAATAATAAATAATATAACTACATAGTTAGGATATTATATGTAGTATATTCCTTAAATTCACTCTATTTTTTTCTTATTTGAGTAGCTAATGTACGTATATATAAGTAAAGCATATACTTTTAAAAAAAATTATTTGCTCATCACCTCCTTTGAAAATGTTGAAAATAATACTTATTAAAAAATATATTAAAAGATAATTACTATTTAAATATACTTAATAAAAGAAACAAGAAAATAATGGAAAAAAAATATATTGTAAATAAAATAAACTTTATCTATTTTTTTTAAAATTTTTTAATAGTATAAAGAAATAAAAAATATATTCCTAGTAGTAGTACATAATAAATACCTAATATTTTATAATTTAAATAAAAAATAAAAATAAAGAGAGAGGGATATGACGGGGAAAAAAATAATTTAAGCGAACTAGTTAATAATGAGAAAAAATTTTTTTATTTGGCGATGAAGACCCGTTGTAGACCAAAATTTAATGGAAGAGATTAGGGGTTGATTAGTAATGAATTATTGTGGTGCCTTCCCTTTTTTAATACATTCTTACATAAATACATACTAATACAAACATATATTTCCTGTTTATTTTATAATAAAAAAAACAAATAATAATACATCATATAACCATTCAAGTTTAAATAAACTGGGGAAATATTTGGCAAGTCTTTAATTAAAATAAGTTTTAATTTTGAAAGAAATTTTAGAGAAAAAAATATTGTTAATAAAAAGGTTAATTTTATTTAATTGTAATTAAATTAATGTTAATTATTTTTAAATGAGTTAAATAAATAAAACATTAATTTCTTTTTTTAATTATAATATGACCTTGAACTTCTCTATTATTAAAGGAATAGTAAAGACTGATTTTTGTTCAGAATTAATTATTGAAAGAAAAATATAAAATAAATTAAAAATTTTATATTTATAAAAAAACAATTAAAATAGAAGAATATCTTCTCTAAATACATAAAAATAGAGAATCTATTCACAAAAGTCCATTTCTTTTTCTTCACAAATCGTAGTTGAATTTAATTTTGCTAAATTTAATAAATATACTTTTATATTTTAATAAAATAACCTTTTTTAGGAATCTTTTGTCCAGAAACAACAATACACATTAATAAATTAGTCTGTTCCCCAATATGAGAATTATTTAAAATTATTGAATTTTTTAAATTTGAACTAAAATAATTATTTTAAAAATAAAAATTACAAAAAGAAAATACCCGGAAAGAATGGAAACATTTGACATAATAATACAATTATCAATTTTAACATTATCACCAATAATACATCCTTCCCCTATTATTGAACGTTTTATTTGAACTTTTGAACCTAATTCTGTATTTTCGGCTATCCAACTTTCTGATTGATTTTGATTTATTTGTTTACCCAAAAATTTTGAATTCAAATTATTTTGAAGTTTAGGCAGATATTTCTTTACCTAAAATAAATAAAATTAAATAATTTATTAAAATTTTTAATTAAAAAATTTCCTAAAAAAAATAAACCAACAATTTTATTAGCTTCAAAATAAGCTCCTAAATGATTACATTGAACTAAAAAAGAGCAATCATTTTGAGTAGAAAAATATCCAAAACATTTATATTTGTTTTGTTCATCAAGTCCAATGGAACGTCTTTTTGATGCAGAAAATTGGCCATAAAGTATATAAGGAATAAAATCAGCTTTTAATGAAGAATATTGATTAGATCTTTGTAAATAATATATTTTAATTTAAAAGATATAAAATACTTGGAAGTTTTTAATAAATTAAGAACACTCCGTTTAATTGCATAAAGATGTACATCTTTGTATTTAGCAGAAGATTGAATCATTGAAGAACTTTAAAACAAAAATTGGAAATAAATTTAAAAAAAACTTAAATAAAATATACATAAAAACCCAAACAAGACTTTTTATTTTAATATTTGATATCAATTTCTTTAAATATAACACTGCGCTTTAGACCCAGATTTATTGAAATTAAAAAAAAAACCTTCTAAAAATAGAAGCTGGAAATTTCTCATTTTCACCAAAATCGTCTTCATCAACAAGGTAGTGTAACCGATTTGTTTCAGGAGAAAACATAACAAAATCTCTATCTTTAAATTAATTAATTAAATATATTAGTTTAAATATAAAAACATTTTTTAGGGCGTTCATTAGTCCCTGGCACTGGACCTCCCAATGGAGTATCACAAAAAAAACATGTTAACATTGAATCTGTTCGTTCATGAAATTCGAGCATTAATTTAATTGACAAATCAGTAATTAAATCTCCACTTACAATCAAAACATTTTTCTTCTAAAAATCTATTTTGGGTCTGTTGTTTCATTAAAAATCAAACATTTAATTTATCCAGATTTTGTTTGAGCACATCAGCTGTACCAAATTCATCAATACCTTCTTCTTCATCATCAAATGATATTAAATTTGTTTTAAAATCATCAAGACAAGGTAAACTTCCATCAGAAAATGTTTTATTTATTGCATTAATTCTTGTTTTCGGAACAATCAAAAAGCATTCTTATAAATAAAAAAATATATATTTATTATAGTTATTATGTCAGGTTCTTCTCATTTTATTTTTCAATTCTAAAAGGATTATTTAAAAACTAAAGAGAAATGGCTATACATTAATAATTCTTTGGAGGAAAATATAACATGCGGATAAAAAATTGCGGACTCTATGATGAACAATAGAGATGGAATTGAATCCATCCCAAAACTAATAAAGTATATTCAACAATTATTACAACAAATATATAAAAAAATTTAAAAAAACCTTTAAATCCATTCCGTTTAACAAAATTTAGTGGAAACCAAAAGAGTGGAATATTTGCTATTGATAGAAAGGGTTTAGGAATATGTTCAGTAATGGAAGGCATTCTGTTGCCTTTACCACCAGATAAGACAACAGCTACGTAATTATCATTAATGTTCATCATTTTTAATAAAATATAAAATTATAAATCAATTAAAAAATAAATTATTTAAAAGAAAATATTTTAAAATTAAAAGAATTTAATAAAAAGAATACAAAATTGAATAGTCAAATTTATCTAAATATTCTAAAAAGGAAAACCTTTACAGATATTTTTCTTTTCTATTATTATACTATTATTACAATGAGCATCGCAAAAAAATTATCCAAAAATCTACTTAATAAATTTAAGTTTTTAACTATTTTGTAACTTCATTAATTGCATTTGCAACATAATTAATATTATTTGATGTAATACCGGCCATTGAAATACGACCATCCTTTGTCAAATAAATACTAAATTCATTCGTTAAACGATCAACCTAAATCTTTTATAAAAAACTTGAATTAAAAAACCTGTGTTGGGTCAAGACCTGTGTAACAGAACATTCCAATCTGTTCAACAATATGATTCCAATTGCGTTGAGAACCTGCATTTATTAAAAGCTCCTTAAGTTGAACACGCATTGAAATTATACGATTTGCCATCCTTTTAACATCTAAAAGCCTTTAAAATAAAAGAAAATATTTTTTGAATATAATTTAAACTTCTCCTACCATTGTGCTTTTAAAACTGGGTCTCCAAGTATTTTTGCAGCAATTCTAGCTCCATGAATTGGCGGATTTGAAATCATTGGTCTAATAATTATTTTTAATTGGGAAAGTACACGAGATGCTTCTTCTTCACTTTCACATATTATTGTAAAGGCACCAACACGTTCTCCTATAAAATTATTTCTTTAAACCTAATGAGAACATTTAAATTGAAGCTAAAAAAGAACATCACGGAAGATAAGCATCGAAACCTAAACTTTATTTGACATACACAACTGGTATAAAGACAGTTTGAAAAATCAGATAAAAACAAGAAGGAAAGTATGGATAAATGGTCCCACCCAGAGATAAAAGTTGATAAAGATTAAAAAACAAACCGTAAAGTCCCATATTTTTAGCAAAAGACTGTGCCAAGCAAATATTATGTCCAGATTCTACAAAATATCTAACAGCATGGGCATCTCTATTTACGTCACCAGAAGCAAAGCCCTGGTATGCCATATCAAAGAAACAAAATAGTTTACGTTGTCTACAAGCTTCGGAAATTTTTATCCACTGTTCAGGCTAAAAATTAAATTTAAATATTTAAAAAATTTAATATGAAGATCAATATACTGGGCAAAATATTCCTATTAGACAAACATAAAAAAGATTTGCAAACATTTGGATCAACACCAGTCGGGTTATGAGCACAGGCATGAAGAAGTATAATAGAGTTTTCAGGCATAGTCATAATATCTTTTAAACATCCCTCCTCATCAAAACCACAAGTCATTGAATTATAATAGCGATAACGTTCCACGTTAATTCCAGCAAATTTAAAAACATTCAAATGATTAGCCCAAGTTGGTGACGGCAAATAAACAACTTTTGAAGGTAAATACCATTTTGACTTAAAAAGAATTCGAAAAATTAATTTTAACCAAAATTACTAAAAATTCAGAACCAGTGCGCAATGCGCCAGTGCCAGAAATTGATTGAACAGTAGCATTTCTCTTCTCTTTTAGAACAGCAGAGTCATCACCAAGTGCTAAAATATGTACACATAAATATTTTTAAATAAATTTAATTAAAATACCCAATTGAATTGCTTTTGAAGTAAAGTCTTGAATTCTTTAAAATAATAAAATAAAAACAATTTAAATTAAAAGAAAACCCAGCAATTGCTGCATACTCTTTATCCATGTTATCAGCCAAAAGTTGAGTTTCAGCTTCACGTACACTTGGCAACACAAATGGTTTTCCTTGATCATCACGATAAGCTCCAACACCCAAGTTAACTTTATTGGGGTTTGTATCACGTTTAAAAGCCTCAGTAACACCCAAAATAGCATCGGGTGGTCCCATAACGACGTTAGAAAATACGCTCATTTTTCTTAAAAATATTTTAAATGAAAAAACGAAGTCGAAAAATGATGAACAAAAGGATCTCTTCTACAATAAACAGTTAAGGCCACAGAAAAAAATATAAGCAAGACGAACAGAAACAAAAAACTTTCGAAAAACCAGGTCCAAAAATGCTTTAAAAAACTTTTGTCAATATGTCTTTGAACATTTTGTCCTCACGTTTTGTCTAAGCCTTGGTTGACAAGGATGTTAAATAAATTTAAAAAACATTTTAAATTTGATACTCTATAATTTTATCCTAAAGAGCTAAGCTTCTGAAGGTCTCATGTTATGCCACTTTTGCAGGCATTGGAAAAAATTTCAGCTGTTTTGGAAGTTTATTAATTTTTAAAATTTAAAGTAATCCCTTGTTTTAAATATAAAATATTTAGTTTTTTAATAACATCATTTTTTAACTTTTATTTAGAACAAAAGTATATATGTATATGTGGATAGTACATATGTTAACATATTCACTTTGTGAGATATAAAACAAATTTGATAATCAATTTTTAGAGATTTGTTTACATATTTAAGTACATTCATGGGTAACTAACTTATTATTTTGAATTAAATTATTTTGTGTAAATAATAAATATTATTTGATTTTTTGTTATCGGACATTTATTTTCTTTCCTTTTTTCCTAAAAATATAGTCAAAATGCACTCTTAAACAAAGTCATTGTGTGTAATTCACGTGTATTTCAGTAAATATTCATTCAATTCTTCCCCCATTCCTTCCTATATATCAATCAATTTCATATTCTTTGCTAGTCCTTCTTTTTTAGATAAATTATATACATATTTTTTTTGAATTGTGGAAGTTTTTTAAAAAGCAATTGTCGAATTATCTCTATTTATTTTTCCTTTAAAGTTTTTGAGTTTTATTATTTTTAAATTTTCAATAGATGTTCTTAATTAAAAGCATTATTTTTTTAATATTCAAAATCTTTACTTAATAAATCCAAAAACCTTCACAAAAAGTTCAGGGTGTTCACATATATATAAGCTTAATATTTATGTACATAATCAATCTTAATGAAAAATAAATATAATAGGCTTATGTAGGTGTACGTATACCTACTATCTATAACCTACACATATTTATTTTTAATTCCTTTCTATCATTAATGTTCTTATAAAGAGAGGGAGGAGTAGTAACTTCCTTCTTTTATTTTTACACAAATTGACTGTTTGTGGGTTCTCATTTATTAAATAGGAAAATAATCACAAATATTTTTTTTACATAAATTAAATATAATTTTAAAGATATATTTTAATTTATTTTAAAAAATATTATCTACATACATCAAAATAAAATAAAATGATCGGTTTAATTGCATCAGCAGTTGAATGTAGTTATCTTACTATTGCTACTTTCTCAGCACTTTTTTCAATTGTTAACCCAAAAATTAAAGAAGGTATTGTACTACTTGCTGTACCAATTTTGGCAGCTTTAGCTCCAACTACTTTAGCTACTAATAAAATTGTTGATGATGGAGAAGGAGATGGACTTAATGTGAATGAAAGCATTTTAAATTAAACATGAAGGAAGAAAAAAGAATTGAAGGTTAAAAAGGATTGATTATTCTTTGACGGGTTTTTCACTATCCAATTGTTTTTTTTTAAATTAATATCTTGCTTAAAATATACATACTACTGATAAATATTTTCCATTTAAAGGATTATGGTACATAACATTTATAGTAAAAATACTTAATTAATGTACTATTTTTACTGAAGGCTTTATTTGATTTGTTTACATAGATACATATGTAATTTAAGGAAATATGTATTTTTGAATTCTTCTATCAAATATATTCTTCCTCTAAACCATTTGTTGTGTTAAATGAATTGTCAATATTGTTCATTTACAAATTCTTTCATAATAATAAGCTTTACACAAATAAGAATTTCACGTGAATTTCAGCCTGAAAATAAATAAAACGAAATGAATATATAATAGACAGCCTTCACTCTTTTCTTGTTTTCGTTATTAAAATTCTAGCCATACAACATACATACATAAACAATCCTTTACCCACAAAACATCCCATTTATTCTTTTCTCAATTGATTCATTCGTCCATCAAATAAATATATTTCTAAAATATATTTTTAGCTATTATTTTAGGCTAACAAAGTTCTTTGCTCAAAAAATAAAAAATAAAAATATATTCTCGAATATATACATGTGTATATGTATATTGAAGTCTTGAAAAATAAATTATTATTCTTTATATATTTGAATAATTTTTAAAAAAATTAAAATAAATATTAAAAAATTGTAGTTCAAATTATTTATTTATAAATTAACCCCAATTTTAATTATAAACAATTTATGTATTTGTTTAATTTTTTGTTAAATAAATATGTCGAAAACCAATTATATTTATATCACGCGGCGATATTTCCTTTATTTATTTTTTAATTTAATAGTAGATCTAATTTATTTATTTATATTTCAAAATATATTTTATCTTTAAATTGTAGACTAAATATAATAAAATTAAAATATTATTGTTAACAATCCTCTTAATTCATATGATTTTATTTGTTTGAAAAGAAAAAAAACAAAATTTCTTAGAGAATTTAATTGTTTAAGAAAATTAAAAATGTGATTTTATTTCAATGAAATTAATATTTTCTTATTAAAAAAGTACTTAAAAGGCTTTGAAATAAAATTTTCTTGAAAAATGATAAGTAATTTATATTAACATTTTTATTATTTAATTAATGCAAATATTCAAGATTTTTTTGCAAAAATTTTTCTAAAGGGAAAATAATTTTTTCTATTTTTTTTCACATTATTTAAAAAATAAAAGAATATTATATTTATTATAATTAGAAAATATTCGAAAATATATAGCCAAGAAAATTATAAAATAGATTTCCTATTTAATAGAGAATCATATTTTTTTAAACTAATTTGATCTAATTCTATTACTTTAATTTGTTTTTATTAATTATATTCTTAATTTTACAAACAAATTTTTTATTCAAAATTAAAATTTTATTTTCAAATATGTCAGAATTTTTACATAAAAAATGAAAATAAAAATCACGAGGAAATAACACGAGGTTTAAAAACACGCCACAAAATTAAACGAAGATGAGAACACGTAATAAAATAAAATATTTTTGTGAATTTATTATTTTATCTGAGCGTTCGGAAATTCCCTTTTTTCAGTAATCTTTTCCTTTCTATTTTATTTATAACAAATGTGTTCGTTTGTTTTTCACGTGTTTATTAAAAACTGCACATAATATAATAAATATATTACATTATTTATTTTATTTATTTTTTTATCTTTTTCTTCAAAAAAAAAATTATTTTATTCACGAAGAAAATGATGAAAAAAACAAAAAAAAAATGGAAGGAGTGAGGGTAAGTGACTAAGAATTTAATAATATATATATATATCTATCTATGCACATATAAATATTCAAAAATAAATTCATTTTATTATTTTATTTGTATTTTTGTTTAATAAATTTTAAACCCCTTATATCATATTCTATCCAATTTTTATTCGCCAAAATAAATAAATATTTTTTCTTCAAAAAATTCTTCCCATCCTTTCCTTTAGAGTTTATTTTTAGGTAATTTACTTTTAAAAAAGGTAAAAGTCTTAATAGATATATCTCTAAACAAAAAAAAAGAAAACATAAACAAATATTCCCTTTTAGTTCTTTTCTTTTTTTTTTTAATGTTTTCGCTTCATCTCCTTTTTAATTTTGATAAACAAAAAACACAAGAGTCTCCTCGTGCTTATTTTGTTATATATTTCATTTTATTTTTTTAAAAGTATTTAAAATAAACACCTTTTTTTATTAACGCAGGAATTTATCTAAAAATACATATATCTCATCTCTAATTTTTTTATCTTGAGCTGCATAAATTAAAATAATTTATTTTCTTTGTGTTTTCTTTAAATTTATGAAAAAGCCTTAAAATTTTGTAATTAACTCCAAAAGATGTGCCTTCGTCCATTGCCAAACATTGTACCTGAACAAAGAAACCGACACTTTGTTGGCCATATTTGGCAAAATAATCAACAACAAAATCTTAATTTGAATAGACCCTGGAATTTATTTGAACATTTGCCAAAGGTAAAATAAAAAATATAATTTTTTTAATTACTTTTATTTATCTACCTAAAGGCTAAAATAGGAAGCTCTGAATTCTCTAAGATTACACCATTTGAACGTAAAATAATTGGGATGGCTACAACTATGTTCGAATGCAGTTTTCTCTTTGTTGCTACATTCTCAGCATTATTCTCAATTTTCCGGGTAAAAATTAAATCAAGCTTTGCACAGGCAACTATGCCAATACCTTATTTTATTATTCACAACGTTAATGCAAATCAAGGAGTTGAAGATTAATAAGACAACAGTGAATTCAATAAAAAAGAACAAAACTATAAATAAAGAAATTAGCTTAAGATGTACAATCTTCACGGGTTATTATTATATATATTTTTATCCTGATTTTTTAATAATGATTTTTACCACTTATTTTTTAGTTTATCTCCGATTTTTATTTAAAATTTATTTTACAAAATAAAAAATGTTGATAAAAGTTCTTAATTATCAGTTAAAAACGTTGTTTCTTGAGTATCTCTGGTCGCCACATTAATGGATGTGTTTCTTCTGTCTATAAATGAAAAAAAGATTATTATTCTCAAAAATTTATTTTAACTTTGAGTGTACAAAGTATTGAGAGAATAGAACATAAAAAAGTTGAAAACCAAAATTTCTTACCGCATCCAGGTCTTCCTTCCACATTTTTATTGATTTATCCGCTTCAGCGGTGATTAAACGTGAACCAGATTTGTCAAAACATAATGCAAATATTCCACGTTCCGAGTCAATCGAACCAGGTTGTGGAGGTGGATGTTCTTTTTGGAAACAAAAACCTGATTTGAAATCCCAAAATTGCATTGTCCCGACATCACCTTTAATAGAAAATTGGTAAAATAATCTGCGTAAACATTGGAGGTCATATGTAATTATTAGAGACCGGATTTTTAGGTGACAAAAACCTAAAAATAGGTACCTAAATATGTTGTAAAAAAAGGTAAAATAGGTTAGAAAAACCTCAAAATAGGTTGTAACCTATTTTAGGTTGCAAAACGCCAAAATAGGTTTTGGGACACGTCAATAGGTACCGTCTAAATTCAAAATTTTTCAAAAATAACTACAGATTTGGGCTTTTCTCATCAGGACTGATCCATGAAAAAAATAGGTTGTAACCTAAAAATCCGGTCTCTAGTAATTATGACAAAAAAAGCTCTCCTTATTATATTAAAAATCAACAAATATGGTAACGAATTTAATTCATTCAACTAAATTACCTCCAGAAACAAGGACACCATCTTCATTTATCACCATAGAATTTATCATTGTATTATGGCCGCTGAGATTTTGCATAAAGTCGCCATTTGGCAATTTCCATAATTTTATGTTATCAGTAGAACCAGATGCGAACATATTAAGCGTTGGATGAAGTGCTAAGGAGCGAACACTTTTCTGGAATTTTACAAAGTAAAAATACTAAATAAAATTTTAAACCTTATGGTTTGTTAGTGTGCAAACACTTTGTCCACTTGCCAAATCCCATAAACGAATGGTTGAATCATGACTTCCAGTAATTACTTGAGGGTTAGAACTTTGGCACACAACTGATGCAACCGTGTCGCGATGGCCACTGAGACAAAATATCTGGGCTTTAGTTCTCATATCCCAAACCTTAAAGAAAATATCCAATTATAAATTAAAATACCAACCCTAGCAGTAGAGTCACGTGCACATGTTACCAAAATATCAAGAGTTGGGTGTAACGCTAAATCCTGGACTGCACTCAAATGTCCATGGTAATGTCTAACAACTTTATTCTGCTCCAAGTCCCAGCATTTAACCTTTAATGTAAAAATAACGATAGAATAACAAAATACTTGTTTATCTTCGCCAGCACTGAACAAATACGGATGCCTTGGAGAGACTTTTACCGCCCTAACCGCACTAATATGCCCTGTAAGTGAAAGTTTCAACTGTCCACTGGCAAGATCCCAAATCTAGAATTTTGAAAAGCATTAGAACAAGAATAATTTTGTTGATTTTGTTCGTAAGATTTTTTAAAAAATAGAAATAAAATACTTTAACAATTCGATCGGCACCACCGGAAACAAACCACTCATTGTTTGGTTCTACATCTACTGCTCGGACCCAACCAGTGTGTCCAGAAATCACTCGATATAATTTCCACGGAGCATGCCATTTTGGTTTTGTAATTAAATTAGCACGAGAGGGAAGCAAAGCACGAACAGTTCCATCATTTACTTTTTGTTCAGTAATTGAAATTTGTTTTTCTTCTCCTCTTAATGAACCGTCAGTGATGGCTAATGGAGAATCTATAAATTAAAATATTATTAAAATAAACTAATAAATTATATGTGAAACGACATTTTTTGCTAAACAGCTCTCTTAAACCAAGAGAAACTTTGGAATAAAAGTAAAATTAGTTATAGTGGTCAAAGCATGTAAAAAGAGATTCCAACAAAAAATAATTACTTCAAAACCTGTTTTGCTATTTTATAAAGAAAAAATACTTTCATTTGCCACAATCGCTGCAATTCCTTCTTTTTTGTTTTTAGGAAGACGAAGTAATTCGTCATCTTTGCGTCTCTTAGCTTCTTCAACTGCTTTTATTACATGGGAGAAGCTACTTCTAATCTTCGTATTTCTCCAAATATTTTCACTAAAAATCCTGCATAATCTTATTGTTAGTAGAAAAAGTAAAAATAAAGACTAAAATAAAATCAGAAGCATAATAACAAGGTCGAAAAATTTAATTTTCTACTTTAATGAAAGTCAATTATATTAAAACACATACGCTTTTTCATTGTTCTCAGGAAATACATCATAATCGTATAAGAACATATCATGTGCCCTTTTCATTGACCGAAAAACATAATTGTGTAATGACTTCTCTTTAGCGCTTAGCTGCTCCTTATTAGTTGAGGAACCAGCTTCTCCAGAAACGTCAAATTTATCAGTTGTTACTGATGCCATTTCTAAATGATTACTTGCACATAAAATAGAACCTAAAAAATGTTTGTCAAAGCTACTCAACTAACGGTACTCAAATTCAAGGTTATTTTTCTTCAACGTCTGTAATAGCCTAGTGCTTTTTCTCTGCGTCTTTAATTCTCTTTATTTAACACAATATTTAAATTTTAACGTGACTATCTTGTCAAAATTTTGCTTAATGACCATTTTGTCCAAAAACAGGATTACATTTTGTCGAAAACCTTCGCGTAGGTTTGTAAAATAATCTAAAATTAATTTGAGTATTCAACAATTAAAAATATTTTACGTATTACTAAATATCATCAAGCAATACTTAGTCATTCGAAAGAGCTTTTCAAGCTGAATTGTTTAAGACCAAAATAAACTCGATTGAACAAATTTGAACTTACTTAAAAAATATTTGCATTCAATTTTGAGACTCAACTAGGTATACCTCAATCCTAAGGGATTTGAGAAATTTTTTTGACCATTTTGAGAAATTCTAAAGGTTTGAAATTCAAATCAAAGCCTAAACTTTTAGGATTTTAAAAGCTAAGGATTGTGCAATTAAGAGAGTGGGAAAAGTAAAAAAGTAAAAGATAAGAGAATGATTAATTTTATTCATTTGTAGACAGAGTTTCTCTAATTTATATTTAATCTTTATTACCTGATTAGATCAATCTTAATTTTCTCATAATTTAAGAACATGACCACGAAATTAAAAAGTTTAATTGATTTTATTTCAAGACATAAAAAGAAAACAATATTTGCTTTTGCATTGACGATCGTTGGTGGAAACTCATTAAATTCAAAAATAAAGTTTAATTACCTATTTATATTTTTAATTATATTTGTTTTTAGGGATGATGAGCTTCGACGATTTTATGGGGAAAAAGCAAAACAAATTGGTTCTGTTCCTATCCATCCAAATCAAAAATTGCGAAAAGTTATTGTTCTTGTCAATAATGAAGCTAGGAGACGAAAAGCTTCTAAAATATTTAATAAAAATTCATTACCTTTGCTTAATTTGGCTGGAATTGACGTTAATATTATAAATGTTTGTTTTTTTTAAATAAATCTTTAAAATTAAATTTAAAGGTTTCAACAAAATCCGAGATGGAAAATATTGCCAGAAATATTGATTATAAAGAAGCAGATTGTATTTTTCTTGTTGGTGGTGATGGAACTGTTTGTCATGCCTTAAATGGAATTTTCCAAAAGAAAAAATTAGATGAACAGCCTCCGATTGGTTTATTCCCTGGCGGTAATCAGAATAAATCATTTTCAATTCTTGGATTTTTAAAGAAAAGTGTAGGTAAATAAAAATAAGAAAATAAATAATGATAATTTTTAATTGTTTTAAAGATCCACAAAATAATGTTCGTCTTTGTTGTGAAAGTACAATGGCTTTAATCGAAGGTAAACAAGAAAAATTTTATCCAGTCTGTTGCAGAATAGAGAATGTTTCTGATAAAGAAGAAAAGACTGAAAATATTTCATCATCAATTTTCAAGCCTTCTACTAATTATTTATTATCTGAAATAGCATTAGGATGGTTTGAACATTGTGAACTTAAAGCTCCTAAATTTTGGTGGATGGGGCCTCTAAAAGGCTATTTCACTTATTTCTGGGAATTATTTAAGGTTTTTTATTTTTAAATTTGAAAAAATTAATTTTTATTTAAAGATTTCACCAAAAACCCCAATCAAAGTAGAAATTGTGTATGAAGAATTTTGTTCTGGTTGTCGTAAATGTATTACATTACCTAAGACTAATGCAAGTTTTATGAGTTGGTTATTTGGAACCTATGAAAAACCAGGTGATTTATTTTTAATTTATTATTCTGATTATTCTGGTATAAAAAAAATGAAAAACTATTCTTATAATTATTAAATTAATTTTTTCTAAATTAATTCTTTTTTTATTAAGATCCAAAATTAACAAAACTAAATGAAAGGGAGAATCCCTCTTGTGGTGTGATTCATTCTATTGCTGTTAGTGGAACAGATATTCGTTTAAATGTTGAACAGTCTGAGGTTTTTTGAATAGTTTTTTTTATAAAAATAATTTTAAAAAAAAAGATTTCAAGTAAATTAAAATTAAAAATTGTTGTAACACTTGGAATGTTGGGAACTTTGAGGGAAGCCTGGAGAAGAGCAAATTCAGATATAGACAATTTAGAAAGGAGCTTAATTGTTGATAATTTTGATACAAATATTGAAGCAAAGAAGATTATTTTACATTTTACTAATATTCCCGTAATTTAAAATAAAGTTTTATTTATTTTTAATTTTTAATTATTATTTAAGGAGAAATTGCAAAAGTTTACTATTTCTGGAGAATTTTTTGATTTTTCTGATTATTTGGAAAAGGAAATAATTATAGAATCAATGCGTCAACCATTACAATTTTTTGTTCCGAATTTAACAGAGATGAAAGAAAAAATTAATTAAATTTGAAAATTAAATAATTTTTATTTTTTGAATAAATTATAATTTTATTTAAAATAATTAATTAAATTAACCAATTTTAAAGAATAACTTATTTGCATTTATTAAATATTTTCTTTGTTAATTAAATATAATGCAAATAATTCTTAATTTAATATATTAAAATTAAGCTTATTAATTATGCAATTTTATGTCTGATGTTTTAGGTTAATATTATTACTTAATTTATTTTAAATGTTTATTTAAATAAATGATAATTAAGTATATATATATTAAATTATAAAAGTCTAAAAAATTAAAGAGAATATTCCTCTGTTTTTACAATAAAAAAAGGTTATTTGTTCCTTAATTCTTTTGAAAAAAATAAAGATAAAAAGTTGAAGTTAAAAGCTAAAGCTAAATAACTTAATATATTATTAATTTAGAATTAAATATTAATTAATTAATTAAAGTTTGGTTAATTAAAAATATTTAAAGAAAACATTTTTTTCTCCTTCTTTTCTATTGAAATAAAAACATTTGTAGGAAAAGAATTAATATTATAATAATAATAATAATATATTCAATAAATATATACGTATGTATATATTAATTAGTATTTATTTTAATATGTATAATAACATTTATGAAAGAAAAAGAATTGTTTGTGTGTGGGTAGAAAATGGGCCTGAAATTTTTTGCTACTAAAAAGAAAATTTACTAAAAATGAGGAAAAATAAAATTAAAAGAAAAAGTATGAGAAATCTTAAATTAAAAAAAAACAAAAGAAATATTTTTTTTATTATTTTTTAATAATTTCATTTTATATTAATTACAACTTTAAAATATTAAAAAATTATATAAACTAAAAAGGAAAGAAAGAAATTAATTAATTTTTGATTTCCTTTTTTCTTCTTTTGAGATGCGCACATTTTGGAGAAAAACAGAAAAAAAAAGATTTTATTTTATTATGCCAAGAAAGAAAAATACAGCAGCAACAAAACAGTAAAATTAGTAGATATATTTATGTACATATAATTTGATTATATTAAAGAAAAACATTTTTATGTGTTGATGATGTATTGTTTTTTTTTCTTTCAATTAATGGACCTAAAAATTATTTTAAAATATTTTTAATTAAATTATTTTACCAAAATATTTTTAACAAAAGAATGTTTTATATATGTTTGTTTATTATCTTCTTCTCCGTCTAACATCTTCAACAAATTGCCATGTTGGTAATGCTTCATTACCACCAACTGATCCAGAAGCACAATAGTTATTTCGAATGTAGTTTAAAGAACATTTATTTGTACTTTAAATAAAATAAATAAATTAATTAATTAAAATATTATTTTTTAAATATAATCGGATATATGTATCTTCTAATAAAAATAATAATAATTATTATTATTATTAATTATAAAAAGAAGAGATTTTACAAGGTTTTCTTTTTTTTGTTAAATTTTGTTTATTATTTAATTTAATTTCTTTTTAATCTTTAAATAATTAGAATATTTAAAATTATTTTTTGGTTTCTTATTAAAAATAAAAATATTTAAAGTTTTATTTAAATTAATTTACCAGCATTCCCAAATAATTCCTCGTCTTTTTCGTGTTGTTCCACTTCCACCAACAAGTTCAGAAATTGACGAAGAACTACTACGCCTTGCACGAAATACCATTCCAGTATTTTTGTAGTAATTATCATAAAGTTGGTCTAAAATATTTAAATTAATTAAAAAAAATAATTAAGTTTTAAAAAGACAAAGTTTAATTAAAATTAATATAAACAAACAAATAATATATTTTTTTCTTCTACTACTAAATATGTCCTTTACTTTTACATATTAACTACTACATATTTACATAAATATACGTATGTAGTTATTTTAGTGATCATTTTTGTTTTTGTTTTTGTCAATTTCTTAACTTCCGTTCACCTTTATTTCTCCTCTTCTACATAAATATTAAATATATATCAAGGCCTTTTTATTTTCACACTAAAAAAGAAGGAAAGGGAAAGGTAAAAATAACCAAATAACAAATTCTTCTATTCAAAAACAAAATAATTTTTAAATAAATTGAATAGGCTATTTACCTCCTAATACAAAATATTTTTGTCTTTATTCATTTTTTTCTTCTTGTTTTGGTTTCCAATGTCAAGAACACAAAAAGATTTTTATATTCGAAGAAAACAACAAAAATTTTTGTTTACTCATTATTTTATATGCCATTCTTTTTTTTTATAAGAAAAAACTTTTTTTAGGGAGAATAGAATGGCACGACCTTCCATTCATTTTTTTAAAAAATATTATGTCCTTTTATAATATATAGCAATTTTTTGTTCAAAAAATTAATAAAGATTTGAATTAAAAAAAAGAGATGAAAGATTAACAAATCCTTTGAAATTAGAAAATATATTGGAATAAATTATTTATTAAAATTTAAGTGCCAATAAGTATAAATTTAATGACTAAGAATTTTTAAATTTAAATAAGGAAAAAGACTTCCTAGTTATAATAAATAATTTAATTAGATAAATAATTAATAAAATAATTAATTAATTAAATAATTAATTAATTTAATTAAATGTTAATATCTTTTTCTTTTTTAATTTTAAAAATACAAATAATTAAAAGAATTATATTTAACATTTAAAATAAAGAATAGAAAGGGTTTGTTGGTTATTAATAACAATTTAATTATAAAAGAAAATAAAAACCTCGAGTAGGTTGCATATATTGATGATTACATACTGTCTTTAATGCATTAATTAAAAGACGGCCACTAAAATAAAATAAATTAGAAAAAAAAATAAACATATATTAATTTTCCAAAAATAAAAAATAAAAAAAAATTATTTTAATTTTCTAAATTAAGATTATTAAAAATATATTTTGCAAAAGAAAAAAAATTCCCAAAAGAAAAAGAAATTTCTTTCTTTTTTTAATTCGTCATTTTTTATTTAATTGAAAATAAAATTTAAATTTAAATTAAAAATTAAAAAATTACCAAATTCGGTGTTCTTCAAAATCATTTGGAAAAGGATTTTCAGTTTCAGCATTTGCCATAATTGGAAAAACCAAAAAAATAATTAATTGAAAAAATAAAAATGAAGGAAAATAACTATTATTTAATCGTTGTGAATTTAAATATTTTTTATTATTTGGAAAATAAAAAGAAGAAGAAGAAGAATAAAAATAATATTTTTGTTGTTTTTTTAAATTATTAAAATTAAAAGAAGATTTTGAAAATAATGAAGAAGAAGAAGAAAAACGTAAATAAATTGGAGAAAAGAATATTTGGGAAAAAAACATATTTTTTATTTTTTTTTTTAAATTCCTAAAAATTATTTAATTAAAATTTAATAATTTTATTTTAATTTTTTAAAATTAATTTACGCATTTCCGGTCTTTGTAGTTTTTTTTAAAAATTAAAAATGTCCTTTTTTTAATATAAAGATTGCGTGAACACACACACAAAGTTTAAATAAATATAAAAAGGCTTCAAAAAAAAATTATTTAAAATTTAGAAAATAATTGTTTAAAATAAAAGTCTATAATTAAATAAATAAAAAAGGAAAGTGATAATTATTTTTAAATAAAAATTTATTTTAAAATTATTAAACAATTTCTATTTATTTTAATTTAATTAAAAAGTTTTATTTTTAAATTATTTAAAATATAATCTTCTTTTAAAAGAAACAAATTGCTGAATAAATAATTAAAAATAAAAAAAAATAAAAGTGTTTGTAAAAGAAAATGAGAAAAGAAAAGGTGGGTGAAGGGGGTTTATTTTATATATTTTTGTTAAAGTTGTGAGAAAAAAACATTTAAAAATTATAAAAAAAAAAGAAAAAGTCGTCATAAAATTTTAAAAAACTTTAGAAGAAAAAGAAAAATTCACATTTTTTATTTTTTAATTAAATAATAATTACGTAAAAGAAAATTCAAATAAACTTTTAATTTTTAATTAAAAGTCTAAATAAATATTTAATTATTTATTTATTTAATTAAATTAAAAAAATTACTAATTAAATATTTTATTGGTGTTATATGGTTATTCGCTGAATTTTATATAATTTTAAATGCCAATGAAATAAATATATACATATTTATTTATTTAATAGTAATTTATGTATGTATGTTGTAGTTGTTGGTATTGAAGGGAGGAATTGGGCGGAGACTTAGAAAATATAAAAATTATTTCTTTTTTAATTTATAAAGTACTTAATTGGTTATATTTTTTTTAAAATTAATTAATTAATATATATTTAATTATAATAATTATTAAATAAATGTCTCTCCCACCAAACTTGATATTTAAAATAAAATAAAAAAATTAATATTTAAATAATTTTTTAAATAAAAAAAAATTAAAATGTCATAAAAAAAAAAAGAACTAGACCAAAAATAAATTTAAAGAAAAAAACCTACAAATTGGCAATTTAAATAATTAAAATAACAAGAATAGAAACACATTTATTTATATAAATGACATTTAAATAAATACCAAAAATAAAATTAAATTAAAGTTTTTTTTTAAATTTTGCATGAAAAAATTAAAACAAAAATAGAGCATTTTATTTAAAAAAAAATAATATTAATAGTTAACTGCAAAAAATAATCTAAAAATAAATTATCTATTTAATTTCTAAGAAAATTAGTATTTATTTAAATAAATTAAGGACAAAAGAAATATTCTCTCTTTATTTTTGCAACAAACAATTTAATTAAAAATAAAAAATAAAAAAATAAATACGTAATTTAAAAAATTTTGACGTAAAATTAAATAAAAAAGAATCAAAATACAATTAAAATTAATTAATCAAATTAAAAGAAGAAAAAGAAGTATTTTATTTTATTTATATATTAATTAATTTTTTATTAAAAAAAAAAAAAAAAATTATGTCATTTTTAAATGTTAAAAAAATATCATTTTTAATAAAATATTTAATTACATTTATTTTTATTTAATTAATTAAGGTTTTTTTAATATACTCAAATTACATAAATAAATAAATATTTATTTATTTTAAATAATAATAATATATATATATACCTATCCCATTCATTTCTTTCCCTTTTTTTATTCTAAAATAAGTAAAAGAAGAAATATATATTTTTAAAAATGTTGCACTTGTCTCGGCAAAATAAAGGAATAAATAAATAAAAATAAATTATATGTAGTAATTGAGAATGCCAAAATTGGGATATACAAAAAACAATACACGTGATAAAAATTAAAAAATAAAAAGAAAAAAAAAGAATCAAATTTCAAACTAAAAAAAGATTTTTTAAATTAAAAATAAATAATTATATTTAAAAAATTGGGATCAATTTTAACGGAAATATAACTAAAAACTAAAAAATAATTAAAAATAAATTTACCTAAATATTTTATTAGGAAAATAAAGAGGAAAATAAAATAATAATTAATTAATTAATTAAATATATATTGTTTTTTATTTTAAAATTCATTTCGGTATATTACTGATATAAAATTAAATTAAATAAAAATATTTTTATTTTAATTAAAAAATAATATTTTCTTAATTTTTAAAATATTTAATGTTTACATTATTTTAAATTTTAATAATTTTATTTCACATTTAATAATTCAGACTTTCTCATAAAAATATAAATTTTAAAAGAAAAATGCCAAAAAGTAAAAATAATAAAATGATAAAAATTTCACATAAATTCATGACCTTTCTTTATTATTTTTTATTTGTTTTGTGTGTGAAATTAAATAAAAAAAAATAATTTTTAAAAAATAAAAAAGAAACTTTTTGACGTTTTTAAATATTTAAATTAAAAGAAAATTAAAAGAAAAATAAATTTTTAAAATTTTTTAAATTTCTTTGATTTACTACAAATAAATAAATAAATCTGCGCAGATTATTTATTTATTTAATTTTTAATTTAAATTCCATCGGACAAATAATTAATTCTTCTCTTAGATAAATATTGCCAATGAATATTAAAAAATAAATATTTTAAAAAGAAAAGTTTAAAATAAATTCTAAAAAAAGAGATCATAAAGAATTATTCTCTCTTTCATTTTCTTTTTATTATTCTGATAAGTCTGTCCATAAATGTTTAAATAAATTAAATGGAATAAAAATATGTACTTTTAAAATATAAATATATTTTATTTTTGTCGGTCAAAAGTAATTTTTAGGCAAAGAAAAGAAGAAGAAAAAGAAAAAAAGTATTTTTTATAAACAAGTATTTATTTAAAAAAAAAAAAGAAAATATTAAATAGAGGTGGTGACTAGACAAAATGCCAATATATTTATTTATTTTTTCCAAAGATGGCTAGACTTTAAAAATGAAAATAAACAAATAAGGAAAAATAAAATTAAAAAATAAAAGGAGGAAATGGAAAGAAAAAAAAAGTCTTATTTTTTTTAAATCTCTTTTTTTACCATTTGGCTATAAAAAGCTTCTTTTTTCTACAGCTGACCACTTTAAATATTAGTACATACATATATACTCTCAATACTCTAAAAATATTAAAAGCTTTCTCTACACCTTTTACTAGACAACTAAAAAAATATTTATATATTCTAACAAACAAAAATATAAATAAATAAATATTGTTTTGGTCACTCAAATAAAAAAAAAAAGAAAGAGATGTTATTTAATTAAAAAAATATTTTTAAATTAACTTTAAAGGAAATTAAATAATTTTATTATTTAATTAATTATTTAATTCATTAATTAAATAATTATTTTATTATTTTTATGTTCAAAGAAAATAAAATATAAATAATTATATATTATTTAATAATATAATGAACTTTTAAAAGCTTTTATTATTTACACTTTTAGTATTTTCTAAAAATAGTAAAAATATTTTTTTTTAAAAAAAGTTTTAAGCCAAAAAATATTAACTAAAAACATTGTTTTTATTTATTAATACTTCCTTTAATTAGAATATTATTTTATTTTTTTTATTTATTTATTAATCTAATGGATTTATTTAAATAATTATATTTATTTATTTTATAAAATTAAATATTTGACACAAAAAAAATAAAAAATATTATTTAATTAAAATTAAATAAAAAATTTATTTAATAATTTTACTAAAATAAGAAAATAATTTTTTTAATTTGGAACGACTGAAAATAAAATATTTATGAAAATTAAATACAAATTTATTTATTTATATAAAAATATTTATTATTAATTTCTATATTTAGATAATTTAAAAAAAATATATTTATTTTTATTTCAACTTAGAATTTAATTTTAATTAAAAATATTATTTAATTATATTAAAAAAAAAGAAATAATACTTTTTAAATAAATATATTAAATTAAATGACCTATTAAATAATTAATTAATTGTCCTTAAAAAATATATTTATTTATTTATTTATTTATATGTATATGCGTGATGATCTAAATAAGTACATAATTAAATATATTTTTTATTTAATGAAAATATTTAGAGTGCTAATATTTTGTTGTTTTTGTTTTTAATGTTCTTATTTTTCTTATTTTTTATTTAAAAAATGTGTGTAAAAAAATAATAAATATTAGTTGTATGTACATACATATATTAGAGGGTGGTACTGAGAAAATAGAAATAAAAGAAAATATTAAATTAATTATTAAATTATAAAAATAAAAATAAATTATATATTTAATTTTAATATAAATAATTAAATTAAAATAAATAATTAAATAAAAAAATAATTAAATATTTAATAATTAGTTTTAGAATTTATAAAATGAAAAAGAAATCATTTATTAAAATATTTATTTATTAAAATTAAATACAAAGTTTATATCTAATAAATTTAACAATTTGGACAAAGATTAAAAAAAATAAAAGAATTAAAAACTTTTCACATACATATATCTATTTTTTACAATTAAAAGAAAAAACAAGAGAAAAGAAAGATTTCCGGTGCTTTTATTAAAATTATGTTCTCTAAGATAATGTGATTTAAACAAATATTTAAAATAAATGTTTAATAATCAATAATGATTTAATTTAAATAATTATTAATTCTTTTTTAATTAAAATAAACTTATTCTTCTTTGTTATTTAATTAACTATTTATTTAATTTAATTTAATATTTTATTTAATATAAAATAAAAAACAATTTAAATATATCAAATGGATTATTTTGATATTGAAATTTAAAGTTTTTAAATTAATTTATTTTATTTGCAAAAAAAAACATATTATTATAAAAAGAATTATTTTATTAATTTTATTTTATAATTAAAATAGAAATTTACATATATATTTAAAATTTAATTTTATTAAACAAAAGAATATTTTATAATTATGAGAAGGTATACATATAATTAAATAAAATTACTACAAAAATATATAATTAATATAAAAATACATAAAAAAATATTAATTTAAAAAGAATTTAAAAATATAATAATTAAACAAAATAATTAAAAAAACAAAAAAAAAGGAAAAGCTCTTCTTATTATTTGGCAATATTTGAAAAATTAATTTTTATTAAATTCTTTAATTGATTGTTCCATTTTTTGTCGATGTGCAATTCTTGTAACACCTAATGCTGTATATCTTGAACGATCAAAATATAATAAATCTAATCCTTTAATTTTAGAAAATGATGAACAATATTCTGATAATTCTAAAAATAAAAGCCATTCATAAACATCTAAACAAGTCCATTCTTTTATTGGTTTCTATAAAAAATAAATAAATTAATTTAATTATTAAAAAAAAACTTGTTTAAATTCTTCAGTTATTTGTTTTAATTCAATTATTTCATTTATTTCTAAAAAATAAATAATTTAATTATTTTAAATAAATATTATAAACTTTGTTGTTCAAAAGAAGGTTCATCATTTTCTTGTTGATTATTTGAATTAATTGAAGAATTTTCTGATTGGTCATAATCAACAGCTGGAATACGTAAATAATTTCCTAAATTGTCCCTTTCTAGGCAAAACTAAAAATAAAAATTAATTTAATTAAAAAACAAAGAGAAAAATGTTCATAAATAAAGAAAAATATTTTTAAATAATTCCAAACATTTTTATTTAATAAAGGAGAGGATGTTGTTGAATGTATATTATTATTATTATTATCGTTTGTTTGTTGATCAATTAATTGTTGACTTAAAACATTAACTCTGTGTTTAACAGGTAATAAATTATTAGCAACAATTGATGTTGTTGTTATAATTGTTCCCCCTCCCCCTCCATTACTACTAAAACAATTTCCCAACATATTTTCACAATCTCCACATTCACTAGGTTCTAATGAAGTCCTTGAAGAAGTATAACTTTTAAAAGAAGAATATTATAATTTTATTTTTAAAATAATTATTACCCGCTATCCTTTTTTGTTCCAATAAAACCACCAGGTGGAGAATGTGAAGAAGAATTTGTTGTTATTTTTCCACTATTTTGTCCACATTTAGATACAGCACCACTAACATTTTCAAGAACAGATTCTCTTAGACTAAGACCTCTATTATAACGACTAAATATAATTAAATAATTATTTTAAATTTTTAATTAATAATTATACTTTGTTGTTGTTGTTGTTGTTAATATACTTCCATTATTATTATTTAATTGTTTTCCTTCATTATTATTACCAATAGATATATTAACTACTTTATTTGTATTATTAATTTCTTCATTTCCACTTTCATTTGTTTCTTCAACAATTTTTACTTTTGAACGTCTTCTAGCTAATGCTGAACGTAAATCAGAATTAAAATCTGTTGGGAGTTTATTATTTTCTTCTTTTTTATTTTTATCATTCTCAGTTTTAGTATTAATTAATGATTGGACAGGTCTTAAACGAACAGAACGAAGAGTTTCTTCATTAATACCTCCAACAGTTAGACCTAAACAAATAAAAATTAATTTAAAAATTTAATTTAATTACCAGAATTTGTTGTTGTCTCAGATTGTTTTTTGATCTGTGCTTGTTTTGGAATTATTAAGGAAGAAGAAGATGTACTTGGTTGTGAATAACGTTGTAATAAATTAATTGGTGGTGGTGGTGGGGGTGGTGGTGGAGGCCCTATAAAATAATTTAATTAATTTAATTATTTAAAATTAAATACCATTATTATTATTTTGTTGTTGTTTTGTCTGAAGAACAACAGTAGAAGCATAAATTGGAGCAGAAGAATTTAATGAAACAATTTCTTCATCATCTTCTTCTGTTTCTTCTTTAAACGCTACAGAATTTTTCCATAAAGTTTGTGGAGGTGGGGGTGGTGGAGTTTTTGGTCTTAACATTATTTTATTTGAACGAAGTATTCCCTCTCCTCCACTCTCAGAATAAATTAAATTTCCTTCTTGTAGATCAGGTGTTGAAATTGAATTTTTTATTAAGGAATTATTATTATTTAAATCATTTGTTACTGAACGAACACTTTGTTGTTTACGACGTTTCATTTCAGATACTTTTAAAAAAATAAATCCTTTTAAATAATTAATTAAATAATTACCTGATGTAAATTTTTTTGGTATTCCAATATTATTATTTTGATTATTTTCAATATTAATTTGTTGTTTTTGTTGTTCATTATTATTATTACTACTTCCTTGTTGTACCATTAAATGCTCTAATTCAGCAGCAGAAATACGACGAACAGATTTAGTTAATTTAACAGAAGCACAACGAGTCTGTTGTTCTTGTTTTTGTTGATTATTATCAATAGGTATAAATGTTAATTGAGGAATAGAAGGGGAAAGAATATCATTAGAATTATTAGAGGAATGAACATCTACTGCTAATAAAATTAAATAAAAATTAATTAAAATTAAACCAGCAGTAAATTGTGATAATGAATTTCGGCCAAAAGAAAGAGTAGTTGATGGATCACGTTGAGGAGGTGGAGGGGGAGAGGGTGGAATATTAACAGAATTTCCCCCTGTGTTGTTGTTAAGTCTTGGTACTAAATATTAATTAATTAAAATAAAAAAAGGGATCTTATTATTACCAGAATGATTTCTCCTTCCAAGTGTTGAATAATTAACTGATGAACTTGCATAGATTTGTTGTTGTAAATGTTTTGTATTTTGTAATTGTTGTTCTCTTGCTAAAATATCAACATCTACTGTTACTACTTTTAACTAAATAATTTAAAATTATATAAAAATTTTCTTAAAACTTTTTTACTGTAATTGTATCTCCACATTGATGTATTAATTCAACAACTTGTTCATGACTTGCTGATCTAACATCTACACCATTAATTTCAAGTAAGAAATCTCCAGGTCTTAGACCAGCACGCATAGCCATACCTTGTAAAAGAAGAAGCTTTTATTATTTATTAATTTTACAAAAACATTCTCAAATGCTTCTTCTATATCCTCAAATAATTTATTCATTGTCAGTACCTAATATTTGCAATAATAAATCCCTAATTGCCTCCCTATGCAAAGGAACTATTTATTTAATTTCCTATTAATTATTATTACCTTGCATATCTACTCCTTCAAAAAATTGGAGTGCTGGAATTGTTAATGTTGGATGAAAATCTAATTGCATTGAATCTGCATCTAAACATTAATTTAAATTAATTAATTAAAATAATTATTTTACATCTTGCTCCACGAAGTATAAATCCAAACCCTTTGGGTCCTCTTGGAATAACTAAAATACGTGGTGTATTTGGCTCAAATCCTGGTTGTTGGTGCTGAACTGAACTTGGAGGTATCTTCCTTAAAGTACCATATTCACTCGTTGAGCTACTCATAACAGATGGATTTTGATTATTTCGAATCTTTAAAGATTAAAAAATACAATTAAAATATTAAATAACCTTTTGTTCAATTTGTTGTTGTTGTTGATTATTATTATTAATAGAAGAAAGTCTATTTAAATGATTAGAAGCAATTGTAGAGGAAGAAGAACAATGTGAAAGTGAACGTCTTCGTAAACTACAACCATCTTGAGAAATTGTTCTAGTTGAAAGTCTACGCCTTGTATTGAGTGTTGGAGGTTCAAGAAAAGGAACTTTAAAAAGAAAAAAAAACTTTATAATTTAATATTTTTTTAAAATTCAAACATTTTGTAATTAATTAAATATTTAAACCTTTATTACTTATTTCTCTTGTATTTAATTCAAAATAACTAATTGGTTGATGACTATTATAAATAGTATTTGCTGATGATAAAAGTACAAACATTGAAGAATAAGAGGAAGAATTAGAATATTGTGGCCAATAAGGTAAAAATTGTGGGGGAAATGAAGGAAAAGAATTAAAAGAAGTAGAAAACATTAATTAAAAATTATTTATTTTAATTAATATTTTAGTATAATTTTAATAAAAAAAAATAATGTTAATTTTCTATTTAATTTATATATCCAACAATATGTTTTTATTTTTCTATTTTATATAACCAAAATTTAGTTGTAGTTAATTTTCCCTTAAATTTTTTTTCTCCCTCCCTACAATTCTAGTATTTTCTATTCGGTGAATTAGCTATGTTCATGTGCACTAATTAATCCAATTTTCTTCACTCATGGATACTCAAAATAAAATTAGATTAAAAATGTAAAAGAACGTCATTAATCCGCGCAAAGATTTTTTAAAGTAATGGAAAGTATATAACACACAAAATGACAAAAAAAAAGAGAATTTTTGTTGTCACAGTACCGGAAAATCGGTTGTAAAATAATTAAATAAAAAATAAATAAAATAGATTTATATTTTGTAAAAAAGAATTTAAATAAATTAAATAAATATATTATTTAATTTAAAAACAAATAAAATAAAATATATTAAAATAGGTAATTAATTTAATTAGATTTTTTAAATATAATTTTAATTAAAATTTTCAATTATTTTTTTTCTCAATTATAATTCGGATGAATAAATAAAAAGAACACGGAGATGGCACACATTATTCGAATAAAAATTAATAAAATTGACATTAAAAAAATAAATAAATTATAATGAAAAAAATAAGAAGAAAAATATTGAAATATTATTAATGGATATTTAAAAAAAAAACAAGGAAATTTAAATTAATAATTTTTTAAAAATAATAAATAAATTTATTTAATTTAAAAAAAATTTAATTTTTCCTTACCAACACTTTGTGGAGAATGACCAAGAATAACATTAGCTACAGCCATATTTCCAACAATTTGTGCTACTTGAACAGCTGTTTGTCCATTTCCATTAATTAATGAAGGATCAGCTCCTCTATATAATAATAATTGTGCACAATCTACACGTCCATTAACTGCACAAACGTGAAGGGGAGTATTTCCATTAATATTTTTAACATCAATATTTGCCCCATAATAAATTAATTGTTCTGTGTGTTTACACAAACCATTTTTACATGCCTAAAAAATGAATTAAAATTTAATTAAAATAAATACTTGATGTAAAGCAGTATTTCCATGCATATCAACAATATTTAAATCAGCTGCTTCAGCCAATAACATTTCTGTTACTTCAGGATTAGATTCAGTATTAAGCATATTATAATAGAGAGGCTAAAAAAGAAGATAGAAAAAAGAATAAAATAAACAAACAGTTAATCCAATTAAATCTTTATAATTAGGAGAAGCACCCAATTCAAGCATAACACGAACATTATCAGAAACTGAAAGAAATGCTGCTTTATGCATTCCAGTCTTTTTAAATAAAAATTAATTAATTAATCTTTTATTTAATAATAAACCTGTCCTTCAGTATTTCTAAAATCTAAATGTGCACCACCTCCTACCAATTGAACTATTATTTGTCTACTATCTGGAATTCCAGATGCTAATGTAAGAGGAGTTTCTCCATGAGAATCATGGAAATTAGGATCTAATCCTTGTTGACATAAACGATCCAATTTTTGAATATTTTTTTGTTGAATAGCCTCAGAAAATTTACGTAAATTATTTTTAGAATGAACAGAACGAAGAGTTTTTTCATCTAATCGAAGCATTTTATAAACTCTTTTTTTATATTTTAACTGAAAATTAAAATTATTTTTTAAAAGGAAATAATTAAATTACCTCAACATAAGGAGCACAATCATGGAAAGGATAATCCCTTAAAGGCCTATCATCCAATAAAAATTTCCCAGCTCTACCATCACAAGGAGGAAGAAAAAGGCCGTAATTAAATGATTGGTTTAATTGTTGTGGTAATGATTCAAATAAACGTTGTTTAATATCCCAAATAAATTCATCTAATGGCACAGACAAACATTTCTTTAAAATAAATTAATAAACAATTATTTCTTTAAAATAAATATCCTTTAAAAAATAAGTTAAAAAAGAAAATATATTTATATTTAGTAAAAGTCAACTCAAAAAAATGTGCTAAAAAAGTGTAAAAATAAATTAGATAAAATTTAAGTAAAATGTGCTTAAATATAAAAAAGGAAATAAATAAATAAATATAGTTAAAACATGTTTAATTCTTTTTCTTAAAAATTATTTTTTCTTTAATTTAAATTGTTGCTTATAAAAATAAAAAAGAAAATTAAGTA
Organism: Meloidogyne exigua; assembly: GCA_018905775.1. Taxonomy (NCBI): domain Eukaryota; kingdom Metazoa; phylum Nematoda; class Chromadorea; order Rhabditida; family Meloidogynidae; genus Meloidogyne; species Meloidogyne exigua. The sequence continues at coordinate 1,283,752 of JAGUQR010000004.1, read as the reverse complement.
AATGCACTTTTCTTTCAATAAAAATGTTTTGCTTGTTTTTGTTTATTAACTAAAATTTATATAAAAATAAAAAAGAATGTCTAGCGGCCAAAAATAAATAAAATGCCATGTATTAATTGGAGGTGTTGGAGGAAAGAAATAAAAAAGAAAAGTTGATTATATGTACATATATATTGGATGACTACAAATAAATAAATAAATACAAATAATATATAAACATAATAGTAGTAGATAAGTAGATTGTAAGAAAATTACCTATACCACACATACATACAACAACAAATAATTAAAAAAAAAGAATTAAGCTAAGAAAATAATTAATTTTGGTTTTTTTAAAAAAATAATTAATTATTTATATTTAAATTAAATAATAACCTGCATTTGTAGTTCAGGAATAAATATTTGTAAATTAATAGGGGAATCATTAACTCCTAAAGTAGATGCTGTATCTGTTCCAGAAGCTATTTGCATAATTCTTTGATTTTCAATTGTACTTAATGAATCATCAGCATTTCCTAATTGAAGTGAAAATGAGGGAGATTCACTACTAGAAGAAGAAGAAGAAAATGAAGAATCAATTGGTAAAGAAGAAGGAATTATTTGATTGGAAGTTTCCCCTTCTCCCTCAACACAGGAAATTAATTTAGTAGTTGTAACATTATTAATTCCAGATAAAAATGAAAGAGAATTATTTTGTTGTTGTTGTATATTCATTCAATTTAATTTAAATTTAAATAAAAATTAAATCTAAATTTTATTAAATAAATTCTAATTAATTTTTTTTATTTAATATTTAATTGAAAGCAAAATAAATTTAAATAAAATTTACAAAAATAGAACTAACAATGAATAAAATAATTAGATTTTTTATTTAATGGAATAAATAAAAAAAAGATCAAATTAATTTGATAAAAAAGAATAAATTTTAATTTTATTAAAATATTTAATTTTAAAATTAATTAATTTTATAACAAAAATATTGATTTAAAATAAAATTAAAAACAAGTTTTTTTGTAAGAAATAAATTTAAAAAATAAATATTTAAAGGAGAAAGTGAAAATAATTTTATATATATTTAACTAATAAATAAATAATTTATTTATTTATTTATTTGTGCGGGTAAATGAAATTGACTTCTTTTTTAAAAAAAAAAAAGATAAAAATCTGTTGAAGGTATATATATAAATTATTTTATATTTTGTTTGTTGGAAAAGAAATAAAAAAAAAAAAGAAAATATTATTTAAAATAATATTTAATAAAGATTAAATAAAAATAAAAAATAATAATTATTACAATAAAGAAATAATTTTATTTTTATTAAATTAAAGAAAAAACGTGTGAAATTAATTTTATAAAAATTATGAAAGATTATATAATATTTTAAATATTATTTTATTTAAAGATAAAAATAATAATTATTATTATTTCTTTTTAAAGTAAGAGTACTTAATTGCTTTGTTTTTTCTCTCTTTTTTTATTTATTTAAATTCTCTTTTAATTTATTTATTTAATTAATATGTTTTTATATATGTCCTGTACAGGTCTACTATTACTAGAATCTTTTTTTTTTTTGTTATAAAAAATAAAAAAAAAATAAAAAATAAATAATAGTAAATATATGTATATACATATATTTAATAGCATTATCAACACGCGCTTCAGAAATTAGAAAAAAAAATATTAAATAGAAAAAAGCACAGTTTTTATTTTTTCTCTATTAAATAAAAAAGAGGTAAAATATATTTATATACTTACTAAACAACATTTGGATAAAATATATAATAATTAAATTGGATATATTAATTATTTAATTATAAAGTATGTACGTACTTATATGAAAACATTAGAAGGGAAAAGAATTAATTTAAAATAAAAATATATTTAATTAATTAGCTTAAATTGATCTATAAAAGTCTTAACTTTTAATGGAAATATATTTTAAATTAAATAATTTTATTTAACAAAAATTAAAAAAAAAATTATTTAAAATATAATTAATTAATTAATATATTTAAATAAGAGAAGAACAAATAATAATAATAATTATTATATTTATTTATTTATGTGTATAGAATGTTTATTTACTTTTTTAGAGAATTGCAACGTTTTCTTCTTATTTTTGCTACCTTTCATAGAAAAAAAGAGAATAAAAAATATTAATTATTTATGTATTTTTACTTTCTCTAAAAATTAAAATTTTAATTTTTCAAAATTTCCTTTTTGTCACAATTTGACAAATATTTATGCATTTTTTAAAGGGAAAATCAAAAATTCTGGTATATAAAAAATATATATTTTTTAAAATAATATTTTTTTAATTAAAAAATGTAATAAAAGGTAGAACATTTTGTTTTATTTTTAAATAAAAAATTAATTAATTAAATTAATTTAAAATAAACAAAAATGGTAGAACACAATCTAAATTAAATAAATAAATTATTTTTATTATTATTTAATTAATATATTGGCCAATAATAAGAAAAAATAAAAAAGGAAAAATGCGCAATATAAAAAGCATTTTTTGAATGAAAAAGTTTTATAAATAATAAACTTGTTTTTTTAATAAAAATTAATATTTTTGAAGCATATTTAGGTAAGATATTAAAAATTAATTAAAAAATAAAAATAATATTTATTTAAATTTTAAAAATTAAATGTCAAAAATAATTAATTTTATTTAATTTTTGTTAATCGATTTAAAGGCGATGGCGCAATATCGAGATAAAAGAAAAAAGCTTTAAGGAAGTGGAGCAACACAAATATTAACTACTAAATATTATTTATTTATTTAAAATCTGCGGGGGAATTTTAAAGAGGAAAAGGGGGGAATTGTGTGTATATTTGCGTGGAAGTAATAGTTGTTTATAGGGGGAAGTTTTTAAGAAAAAAAAAATTTTTAAAGTGGACTAAGACCGGTCGTCAAGAAAAGGAATAAAAGGGGAAGGGAATTAAAAGAAGAGGGGAACGATCAGGGACTATAAAGAAGTTATTAAAAAGAGAAGAAATAATAATAATAATGGACAAATCAAAAAGTAATCGGGTGCTTTAGCGGTAAAAATAGAGGGAAAAATTTATTTGGCAAAAGACTCCCAATACTCTTGTATATTTTAAATATAACAATTATTTTTTAATTTAATTTCTTATTTTTTTACTTGTTTTTATTTTTGAAGGTATTTTTATATAAGAATTTATATGTTTGTTTATATTTATTTATGTAAAAGAGATTGATTTGGTCATTATTTCTTTCCAATTTACTTAAATATTCATTCAACAGAAAAACGTTAAAAATTAGAAATGATGAATATAAAAATGTTTAGAAAAATTAAATAATTGTTTTATTTTGGTTAAAACTAAAACAAATTAAAATAATAAATAAATAAATTTTAGCTTTAAATATTAAAAAGTAAATGAACATTTAATCATTCATTAATATGTACATATATTAATGTATTAATTATTACAGAAGGGAAATAAAAGTTTGGTTATAAATTATTATAAAATAAAAAAATAAAAATATATTTTCTATTCAATGATTAAATTATCTGAATAAAAAGGTGGGGGTTTTATGAGGTAAATATTTTTAAAATAAATATAATTAATTAATTAATTGTGTAAATATAATGTTTAAATTTTATAAATCTAAAATAAATAAATATATTTATTAAAAAAAAAGGGATTTTACTGACTGGCCATCATAACCAACAGTCAGTCTTCTGTCCATTCTTCTTCTTCTTCTATTACCCTCCGAAAGTAAACCAACCCTCTCCCCTGCGCAAGTATTTTCTCTTTTGTTATTTTCTGTAATGGAAAGGGAGGGGGAAAGAGACTTTCTCAGCCAATCTCAGGGGAAAAATAGAAGACCGACCTTCTACATAATATTACAACTACTCAACATCGATCGGTTTTATAGGGCAATGCAAATACCTTGTTATATGTATAAAGGAATTGCAAGGTACATACTAATAAATAAATGAAAAATATTTATTTATTTAAATACATATATTTAATTAATTTAAAATTAAAATAAAATTTAAATTTTATTTAATTTTAAAATAAAAATGATAAAGAGTTGGAGAATAAAAATGACAAAAGGATGACCTTGACAGGGAAAAAGAGGATAAAGTTAAGATATATACAAACCCTCAAATCTTATATACCTAAATAATATTTTTAAAAAATATTAAAATTCCAATTAAAATAAAATTAATATATAAATTAATATATAACAAAAATAAAAAATTAAATTAAAAATAAATAAATAGTTTATTATTTTTTAATAATTATTTTTTAAAAATATTAATATTTAAAATTAAAAAAAAATATTTTAAAAGAAAGGTTAAAGGGAAAAAATTAATCTAAAATGCAAAGATTTGACATTCCCTTTTTTAAAAATAAAATAATGATTTTCTAGAAAAAAAAAATTTTTTTAAAGGTTTTTAGTAAATATATGTATGTACACATACATACTAAAAGATGACTATTAAAGTTAAGGTAGGGGAAATATTTATTTTTTTTGGGGGAAAAAAGCTTTAAAAAATAAAAAAAGAAATAAATGAATAAGCATTTCGCCCACTACAAAAAAATTGTTTTTTTTTTAAATAAAGGAATGAAAAAATTTATTTGTTGGTAAAAATGATCAAAACATGCCATTAAATATTTTTTGGACATTTTTTGACAAAATGAATCAAAAAATAAAAGTTTAAATAATTTAATTTTATTTTAAATTATTAAAATTTAATATTGTGTTTAATATTTAGATTATTTTTTTTTGTTTATTTAAATGTAGGTGTTTTCTTTTAAAAGAATAAATAAATATAAAAAGAATTATAACCAATTTATTTTTAAATAAATTCTCTAAAAATTTTCCAATTTTAGAAAATAATTTTAACAGAATTTGCACTCAATTTAGATAAACTATTTAAATTAAATTATGTAAACTATTTTGTATTAAATTAAATAAAAACATTTTATTATTGAAGAATTAGGAGGAATGTCAATAAAAATAAAAAAAGAAAAAAAATTAAAATTAATTTAAAATTATTTTTTAATATTTAAATAAATAAATAAATTATTTATTTAAATAGTTTAAAAGAATGTTTCTACTGTTCCTTGGCAACTGTGGACTTAACAATTTATTGTTATTTTTCTTTTGTCCATTTTAATTTATTTTTATTTTAAAGTATAAAATAATTTAAAAATTAAATTAATTTAAATATTTAATTAAAATTAAATATTCAATTTAAAAGGAATATATTTTTATTTAATTAATTAATTGATTTAAAAATGTTTGTTTCTATTTTTATTGGTAAACAAATATATTAACTACATATATATATAAATAGAGAAAAGAAATATAAATCCTTTATTTGGTTATTTTATTTAATCTCAAATTTCATTTTATTTTAATAAAAAAAAATAAATTTAAGTTTTTATTTAATTAAATAAATAAATATTTAATTGCAAAAAATAATAATAATAATAAGAAAATGGTACAAACATTAACGATAAAAGATTGGAATAACCGGAAAATAAAATTAATATGTACATACAATAAATTAAATTAATTAAATAAAAATAAATAAAAGAAAAGTTAATTATTTTGGTTTAAAATTTAAAAAATAATAAAATTTAATTAATTTTAATTTTATTTCTATTTTTTTGTTAAATTCTTCATAATTTATATTATAAAAATTAAAAAAACTTATTTAAATAAAAAATGACCGGATTTCTTAAAATCAATGAAACATAAAATAATAAAAAGGAGAAAAGGTGAAAATCTGAAAAGGAAATACCGGATTTCTTAAAATCAATGAAACATAAAATAATAAAAAGGAGAAAAGGTGAAAATCTGAAAAGGAAATACTAAAGAATATAATAAATAAATAAATATAAAGTGGATAGATGATCATTAATTTATTTTTTTTATTTTTAATTAAAATAAAAAATTATTTATTTTTATTATTAAATAAATTATAAATGACAATTAAAAAAGGACTTTTTATTTAAAAATAAAAATAAAAATGAAAAGCTATAAAGTAATAGTAGTGTAGCAGTAAAATAATTTCTTTAAATCCTCCTATTACAATCCTTCGATAGTTGATGGTTACCAATTAGTTGAATTGACTTATCTAAACAATAAATAAGTAGATAAAAAATTAATTTAAAAAAATTGATGCTTATTTATTCTTTTTTTAATTTTTAAATATATTTAATTATTAAAATAAGAATATTAATTAATATTTAAAATAAATAATAATTTTATTAAGAATAATTAATTTAAAATAATAATCCTTAAAGAAAGGCTTTGTTCAAAGTTTAATAGCTAAACAATAATTAATTTAAATTATTAGTATATATTTAATTATTTTTAAATATTTTATAAATATTTTTTGTTTCTCTATTTTTTATTTTGATATTTTTTAGAATGTTTTTAGTTTATCCCTTTAGGGCGTTTTTTATAAATAATAATTTTATATTTTATTTTTAACATAAATGTTTAGATTTTAATTTATTCCTGCTGTGAAAATTTTCAAAAAAAATTAAAAGAAAACATATTTATTTAATTTTTATTTATTACTTTTAATTAAAATATTTTTTAATAAATTTAAATAAAATAATTATTAATAATAATAATTATTATATTCTCATTATATTTTTAATTTTTAAGTTGTTGTGTTAAATATACATATATTACCTTGGTAACATAAATAATAAAGCTACACATACATATACTTAATAATTTTATTTAAAACATTTAAATGGAATATATACCTTTAACTTTCCTTTTCTTTTTCTTTTCTTTCCTTTTTATTTTTTTTTAAATTTTTCTAAAGTATTTATTTTATTTAAATAATTTTTTTATTTATCTATTTATAAAAAATAAATCCTTAATTAATTTCTATTTACAATATTTTTATGAACAAATAAAAATTAATTTTAAATTATTTTAATATTTAGAAAAGAAAAAAAAAAAGAAAAAATAAAATATCAAAATAAAATATTTGTAAAATATTAAAAGAATAAAAATTCATGTTCTTTTATTTATTTATTTTTAAATAAAATTAATATATACTAAATATATTTATTCATTTATTTAATAATAAAATATATTTTTTTTAAACTTTTTTGTAAAATAAAATAATTTAAAAAATTTATATTTTAATTTTAAATATATTTATTATAAACTACATATTTTTTACAATTTCCAGGAAATGAAAAGGAAATAAAAAAATTCTATTTTTGCAATTTTTTATTTTAATAATTTATTTATTGTCATGCACATTTTTTATTTTATTATTTTAATTAATAAGGAAAGAATTATATTAATCAAATTTAATTTATTTTTTAATTAATTATAAAGAAAGAAAGTTTAAACATAAATCTAATTTAATATTTTGTAGTCTATTAAATTAAATATTTAATTTAATTTACTATTTTATTATCTCTTAATTTAGTTTTATTAAAAGAAAAAAAGAATAAAAATTAATTATTTATTTCGCAATAATTAATTATTTATAAAAATGATTAGTCATTTATTTTGATAGAAAATAGACATTTTATTTTAAAATAATTTAATATTTTTATTTTTATAAATAATTAAAATTAAATATATTTTTTAAATTTATTTAACTGAAAACCAGTTTATTAAGGAGATAATAAACCAATGATTAATAATCTCTGAATATTTAAAATTAAATTAATATTCTCTTCCATTATTTTTATAAATATTTATTTATTCTCTTCCTTTCATGTATTAATAAACTAAAAATAAATATTTAAAGAAAAGATTTATTTTAAATAAATAAATATTTATTTAATATGTTTTTAAGAGTAAAATTAAAAATAATTTTTAAAAAATTAATCTCAAATGTTTTTAATATTTATTTATTTTTATTTAAGTATTTATTATATCCTCTAAATAAACAATCCAAATTTAATTTTATAAAAGTGGCTTTTCCTCTTTTTTTTTATTTTTTTTAAAATTCTTTTTAGTAAATAAACATTTTAATCAAATTTTTGGTTAAATTATTTTCTTTTTAATTTATTTTATTTTAATAATTTTAATTTCCTTAAATATATTATTGATAAAATAATTATAACAAAGAGATTAAATAATAATCTTTTTATCAGAATATATTTAATTGAATGATAAAGGAGTATTGGGGTTTTAGTTAAATTAATATCTATTAAATAAATAAATAAATATTCTCTAATCCTTTATAAATAAATAAATAAATATTCTAAATTTAGAAATACACCTGTTATTAATTTATTTATTTACTTAATTTATGTACTCAAATAAAATATATTTACATTTATTAAATATAAGATAGATTCTTCTGTGTTAATTTTATTTAATAAAAAATAAATACATTTTAAATTAATTCTTTTTTATATTTAATTTCTTTTAGATAATTAAATAATATATTTTACACATTAAAATAAATATTCTTTATTTCTTTTGTTTAATTAATTAATGTCTTTACGTCTTCAAAAAAGCTCAACATTGTGTAATTCCCAATTATCTACTACTAATAATAATAATTCATCCCAATTAAAACCTTTATTAATGGCACGAAATTCTTCTTTAGGAGAAAATGTACCTCCAAATGTTTCTTCTTCTGAGGTAATTTTAATTTTTTAAAAATTAATAATAATAATAATAATTAAATAGAATATATCACAACAACAACAACAACAAAATCGACTTGCCCCTCCAACAATTTCTCCTGAAAGTCCCCGTCCACAAAAAAGTGAACGTATGTTTTTAATTAATTAATTAATTAATTATTTATATTTATAAAGAATCTCCATTGGCCTCTGTTGGATTAACAATTCCTTTGCCAAATAAAACAGGCTCTAATACAATTAAAAAATAATTAAAGATCTATTTTAATTAATTAATTTTTATATTCTACTACATATAAATTAGTTTAATTCTTTTTTATTTTTAAGTTTTTGAAAAATAAATAAATATATTTTTCTCTAAAGGTTTATATTTTATTGAGTTTATATTATTATTTTTTGAATAAATTTTAATATTTAAATCTAAAAATAAATTAATTATTAAATAATCTTTCTTTTTTTTTTATTTATTTATTAAATTACTAGTATTTTTAACAATATTATGTATTTATGTAGTTGTTAAATATAATAAAAAATATACCTAATACTACTCTACTAATACGTATTTTTAATTAATAAAATATTTATTTATTTATTTATTGTTTTAATATTTAAATAAACAATTAAAAATAAATTAGAAATAAAAAAATTTTTTAAATAAATATTAAATTTTTTTAAAGGAGTAAAAATAAATAAATTCTTTTATAAGCATTTATTAAACAATTAAAATAATAAATATTTACAACTTACAATAAAATATAGGGGATATTTTAAAAAACTTTAAAATTATCTAAAATTTACAAATTACCCAAAACTAATATTTATTAATTAAATATTAATTAATTAATTAATTATATATATATGATTAGAAAATTAAACCTAAAAAATTAATTTTATTTTTCAGTTGTTTTTTGTTAATAAATAAAGAATAAACTATTTCTCTTCTTTTAATTATAAAAAATAAAACAGGTGTTTTATATAGACTGAAATATATATTTATTTATTTTAAAAAAAGATTATTTCTTTATTTTTGTTTAAAATAATTGACTGACATTTCTTATATATTTAAAATTAAATAAATACTAATATATACATATATATATTTATTTTTCTAATTAAATAAAATAATTATTTATTTATTTAAACCAAACAAATATTAATTTTATTTTTAATTTAATATAATAAATAAATTCTTTTTTATTTTTTTTTAATTAAAAATTATTTATTTTAAATAAAAAGAGATTATTTTTTCTCAAAAAATTCTTTTTTGTTTTTGACATTTTTTTAAAAATATTTTATCCTATTTTACTATATTTTCTGACAATAACAGCTTATTTTCTTTATTTGACTTTAAAAAATAAATTATTATTTTCTTTAAAAAAATAATTCTTCCAAGAAAGAAAGAAATTCTTAAGCCAATTTATTTTTAAAATTGTCTCTATAAATATATATATTTTTTACTTTTTTAAGTAAAATACTTGATGCTTTTTTTTTAAATAATTTTAATATTTAAATTAAAGCCATAAAACAAATAATTTTTTTTAAAATTAAATAATCAATGATCTATTATTATTTAATGCTTTTAAATAAATAAAATATTTTATCTAAAATAGAAAATGCAAGAAAACCTAAAAGTTGGAAAATAAATTATATTTTTTATTTAAATAAAAAGGGAATTTGTGTTAGTGGAAAAATAAAGCAAAAATTAACATTAAATAAATGTTTGAAAAAAAAAGATAAAGGAAAAAGGAATTTTAAAATATATGAACATATTTACCCTTATTTTTTTTAGAATTAAATTTAATAAATAAAATATTAATTAATTAATTTTTAATTCTTTATATAAAATAATATTTAAAAATCATTTAAAAAAAAATAAATTCCTTTTATATTTTATTTAATTAATAATTTATTTTTAATTTTTTAATTTTTATTTTCAAGGCTAAAGTAATGTGAAGGAAAATATTTATTTATTTTATTTATTTTGGTAAAAAAATTGCGGAGAAAAAAATAATTTCTTCCCTCCTTTTTTCTCTTTTTTTAAATTTATTTTTCATTGGCTTTTACTCTACAAATATAAATAAATAAAATATTTACACAAGTAATTTATTTATTTAATAAAAAAAAATATTCCCAAGATTAAAAAATCATTAAAAATAAAATTAAAGAAAAATCTTTTTTTTTTATTTCCTTTTATTTAGTGCCCCACTTGAATAAATGTTCCTTTTCTTTTATTAAATTTTTTATTCATAAAAATTATTTTTATTTTCTAAAAAAAATTCCTACTGATTTTTTAAAATTATTTTTTGGAATATATAATTGTTTATATTTTTATTTAAATAATTAATATATTTATTTAAATTTATTTTTAAAAAAATTAAAAAATTTTAATAAAATTTAATGGCACCAGTCACTAACATTTTATGTCCTTTTTTGGCAAAATAAATTACCCAAAACAACAATTTTGGTTTTTATTTAATTTAATTTCCCTTTAGTGTTTTCCTACTATTTTAGGGACAAAAATAAAAAGGAATTTAATTATAAATAATTTAATTTAATTTAAATATATTTAATTATTTTTTATTTAATTTAAATATATTTTAATTATTTTCTATAAAATATCTTTATTTAATCATAAATAATATTTTTATTTTTAAATAATATAAAGGAATTCTTTTATTTATTTTACTCATAAATAAAAGTCCAAATAATAAAATGAAGAATTGCCTTATGTACATACTACAAGTGATGACTGAGAATTTATTTTAATATTTGTGACTGTATTTTCTAAAAAATAAATGTTGACTCAGCTGGGTTATAAATATTTTTGCTTTATTTTTTAACATTTTTGTTTTCATTGTCTTTTTCTTTGGTTTTTATCTGGCCAATACCCCAAGGGTTTATATATAGAGATGGGGATTTTTAAATATTTTACTTAAACAAATATAACAAAAAGAAAAGGAAAAGCAATAATAATATATACAACAAATATTTATTTATTTTATAGTTAATTTATTGCTTTAGTTATTTATATTTTAATTTTTATTATTTATTTTTAAATTAATTTATTCTTTTATTTTATTTTTAAATATTTTTTATTTTACGCAATTTGCTTTTCTAATTGGTATTTTCGCTTGATTGCCTTATATCTATTTTATTTAGTCGTAAATTAATTTTTAATAAAATTAGTGTAAAATATTTATTTTAATAAATAATTTATTCATTGCCTAATTCTTTCCAGTTGTTGATTTTCTTTCAGTTTTTTTATATTTTACAATAAAAATAAAATAATTATTTAATTATTAGACTGCTTTATACAAATAAATAAATATTTTAATTTATTTTCTTTTATTTTTCCACTTTACGCTTGATTGGAATTTTTGTTTTGGATTTAAGAAAGAAAAAGGGTTAAGAAAATAATATATTAAATTAAATTAAATTAAATTTATATTTGTTTATTATTTTGTTTAAAATTAATTATTTTGAATTAATTATTATTTAAATATTTTATTTTTATTTATTTCCCCTTTATACATTAAAATTCATAAATATAAATAATTATTATTTTTTTCAAATCCTTTAATTTGGCTAATTCATTTTTAATAAAAAAGGACGTCATTATTAATATTTAAATATATTTTTTGTTAAATAAAAATATTATCTCCAACCCCCGTTTTTTAGAAGAAAAATAATTTTATTTATTTATTTATTAAATAATATTTTAATTATTTATTTATAATTAATTTTATAATAAATAATTATTAAATTAAATAATTTTATTTTTTTTTAAACCTTTTTTTTAAATGACCAAAGTTTATTATTTATTTTTAAAATTGAGACAAAATTAGTTTAGTTAAATTTGGATAATAAAATTTAAAAAAAATAAAATAAATATATATTATATCTACTATATTTTAGTATAAATAATAGAGAAGATATTTATTTATTTGAAATTAATTTTTATAAATAAAATATTATTTTTTAATTTTATGAATAAACAATACTTTTATTTTAATTAATTTTCATCTATATAAAATATGTATAATATTTTTATGTCAAAATTTTCTTCATTTCCTTTTAGTTTTAAGCTCTCTTCAATTTAATTAATTTTCTTTTTTATTTTAAAAAAAAAAAAAAAAAGTCGCGCCAAAAAGTTTTTCTGCATAAATAATAAATAACCCAAAAGAAGAGGGACTTTTTTCTTTTTATTTTTATTAGTATGTTTGTATGTAATATGTACAACACAACCAATCTTTTCTAATTATTTTTTATTTTTTTTCTTCTCCCAAGTTAGCTATAACTTTTATCTTTTTTTTTGTTTTTCTCGAAATAGTTTTCCTCTCTAGGGGAAGAATTTTTAAACAAAAAGGCTTTTTAATATTTAGAGTATATAATTATTTTTATTAAATAATTTATATTTAATTATTTTTATTTAAATTAAAATTATTTAAACAATTAATTTAATACATAGAGAGATTAATTTTTAAAATAAATAATTTATTAAATATTTTTAAAAAAAAATTATTTAAAATAAATATTTATTTATTTAAAACTTTAACCACCTTTTTTAAATTCACTTTTCTTCTTTCTTTTTAGATTAATTTTTTATTAATACTTGTTGACATTTTTGTTGTTATTTTTCTTCACAAAATAATTCACGCGGCAAGCAATTCAAAAACCATTTTTAGTAATAAAAGTGCTTTAAAAATATTTTTATAAGTTTTTATTTTTTAATTTGATTTTTAAATTGACATTGCTTTAATTGACTACTGTAAATTTTATTTATTTATTTAAATATATTTTTTATTTATATAATTATTTCTACAAAAATAGTAGCAATTTAATTTAATTAAAAAAAGAAAAGAAAAGATTTATTTAAAACATTTTTAGTCCAGGAAGAATTTAATTATTTCAAAGAATTAAGGCCAAAGATTTTCTTTTAAATGTAGTAATTTTTAGCAATCTTTTCTTTTTTTTTATAGAAGGTTAAATTTAATTTCTAATAAATTAGGTAAAGAAAATTAGAATTAATTTTATTTTTTTATAATTTAAATTTTTATTAAAAGATTGAATTTATTTCTAACCTAAATATTAATGAGTTTATTATTTTTTTAGTTTAATTAATTTCACTTAAATATATAAGATAATCTTTAGGATTTAAATATTTTTTTAAAACATTTGCCACAAAATAAGGTAAATAAAAGAAAGATATCTTCCCCTTATTTTTTTTTAAAAATTTTTTTAGGCTTCCTTTCAACTTTATTCCCAATATTTATATTCTATGTACATACTTTGGTTGCCTTTGGCAACGACCAATACTAGCGCAATTTTCTTTTTTATTTTTTACTGTTATATCCTCTCAATAAATAAAATGTATGTATGTACATATATATATGTTTATATCTAAAAAGAAGCTTTTGCCTTTTCTTTTTCTTTTTATTTATGCCAAATGCAAATATCTACATATATATATATACTAACTAACTAACTAAGGCACTCACACATTTATTTAGCTATAAAGCTGTCGATAAGCTTTAACATTCTTTCGCTTTTTTTTTTAAATTTTATTTTGGATTTTTTAAACATATTTATTAAATAAATAATATTTTTATATTTATTAAACTTTAAATATTAATAATTTATTCAAAAACTTTTTTTTTATTTTAAAAATTTACACATAAATAAATATCATATTTCTTAAATTTTTCCCATAAAAAATAAACGTTGCTTATAAATAAATATAAAAAATAAATAATGGGCTAATGGATATACTAAATAATTGCCTAAAGCTTTCCATTGTGTTTTTATGCCTCAGCTGTTTCTTTTTTCTTATTTTAATATTTTTGGTGAAAAAAAAATGCCAAACATTTGGAGGGGCCTTTAATCTGGGCAACTATTTAAAAAATAAATTTAGTCTTTCTTTTACTGTGATTATTGTGACGGGAGCAATTTCCTCCTTTTTTGTTATCTTCCACTTTTTTTTTCCTGTTTTTTTTTGGCACTATCTGTGTTTTATAATTATTAATATTTCATTTAATTAAAATATTTAAATTAAATAATTTTTTGATTAAATAAATTGTTCTTTTCTTTATTTTCTAAAATTTAATTATTTAAATTATTTAATAAAATATTTAAATATTTAAATTTCTTTATGTCCCCTAATCTCATAAATTTAATTTAAATAATCTTTTAAATGTTTAACAGGAAATAAATAAAAATAATTAATTATTTTTAATTTAATTTTATAATAAAATATTCTTCTTTTTTTTTTTAAATTAATTAATTAAAAATATTTATTTATTTATTTATTCCTTCCTTTTTTAAATTACTTTTTCTTCTCACGTTCTTTTTAAAGGAATATAATTAAAAATTTTTTTTTCTGTCATTATCATTCTCATTTTTTTCTTCTTCTTCTTCTGTTTATTCTTTGGATATTCAATATATTTACTTGGAACACTTTTTTTTTAAATATTTTATTTCAATCCTTTAATTTTCTCATACTTTTTATTTAAAAATATTTTTTAAATATTCTCATCTCCTTTTATATATTTAAATTTTAGTTTTTTTATTTCATTTATTAATTACCCCTTTAATATATATGTATTAATTAATTTATTAATATATTTATATTTATTTCTAGTTTCTTATTTTTTCTTTTGCGCAGACAAATATTTTAAAAAGTGTAAAATAAAATGGTTGGAGAGCAATTTGATGTAACCTAAGTTAACAAAGTTTTTTTAAGTCAAGAGTAAACAGAGAAGAAGAAGAAGAAGAAGAACACACTTTCTTCAATATAAAAAATAAAAAAAGAATATTTGTTTAACAAGAAAGCTAAAAATGAAAAAAAGAATAAGCTATTTACTTCTCAGGATTATTGTGAATATACAAGGCTATATAATATATACATTGAGAGAAAGGAAGGAGACTAGCAAATAATAATAATAACTAGGACTATGTCTCTAAATATATACTTGAATGGTTAGCTAATTAATTATTTGAACTTTTTAAAAATTGTTAAGATATATATATCCATTACTTGCTTAAAACAACAATTTATTAGATAAAGAAAATAACTTATTTAAATATATCATTTTAAATTAATTTATTTTCTTGTAATTAGAAAGAAATATATCTATATATTAATTTAGTTCTAGTTTTCTTCCTTACTATTTAGCACAATAATTTTAATTTTTAAAAATAATTATTATTTTTACTTAAAAATTAATTTATTTTATATGTAAAAAAATATATATAATTTTATAAAGAAACTTATTTCTTTTAATTCTTTGATTAAAATCATTTTATTCTTTATATTTTTTTATTGCGTATTTTTTAAAATAAATTATTTTCTTCGTCTTTTACCGTTTTAAAATGACTCATAAATATGTATATATATTTATTTTTTTTTTTTTAAATTTATTTAAATGTATATTTTAGATTAAATATCCAAATATATAAAATGGGTATTTCTTCATTAAATATTCTTTTTTTTATTAATTTTATCAATCTTCTGTAATACTTGCTTTAGTCGACATAAACATTTTCATTCTCGTGTTCCAATTATTGATTTAAACGGAGCAGAGGAATTAATAGGGACAATACGTGAAGATGAACAAATTGTTAGTGTTTCTCCACAATTACGAATTTTACATGGAACAGGTAAAAACTTAACAAATATATTTATTTATTTTAATTATTTAATTCTTTGTTTAAAGGCCCACTATGTCGTTATGAATTAAATTGGTCTGATGATACAATAAATGAACAAATTCCTTTTGAAATTAAAATAATTGATGCTTCAGAAGGTTTGGCACAAATTCATCGTTCAAATTCTCCTTCATTTACACCCCTTAATTGTGCTCATCGTTCAAATTATTTATTAAGGCTAGAAGCTGTTAAATGTGGAGATGAACCTCCAGCTAAAAGTGAAATAACTAAATTAAAAATTATAGTACAAGATGTTAATAATCATTCACCTGAATTTGATTCCCCTTGGTATTCTTTTGATATAAATGAAGAAAATAAAGTTCCTTTTGAAATTGCTCGATTATTAGCAACAGATTTAGATTGTGGACATCCTTATGGAAAAGTAAGAAGAAAAAACTTTAATTATAATTTTAAATAAACAAAAATAATTTAAACAGATTTGCCGTTATGAATTAACAAATACACTATCTGATAATCCATTCAGTATAGATGATCGTGGAGTTCTTTCAGTTATTCGTCCATTAAATCATTCACAGGCACAATCACATATTTTAACTGTTGTGGCAGAAGATTGTGGAATGGTAAAATTAAAAGGAAAATTAATTATTTATTTCCTTTAAGCGTCGTTCTAAATCTGTTCTTGTTACCGTTAATGTTCATGCTCGTTGTGTAGATTCAATTAATTCCTTAACAGCAAAAATGCCAATAAATTTTATTCAAGGAGATAAACCAAAATATTTACTTCCTGATGCTGAATTAAATATTTGTGATAATTTAAATGAAAATTGTCAAATAAAAACTGAACTAAAGCTTTTATCTGAACATTTAAATTACTTTAATAATAATAAAGAGGAATTTAATGAATGTGGAATTACTGAAGGGAGAATTGAACTTTTTGCAGAAGAAGAAGAAAAAAACTTATTGTTAGTAAAAAATAAAGCAAAAGAAGAAGAAGGTGAAACTGAAGATAATGATGAAGATGAAGAAGATGAACAGAAGGAAATAAAAAAAGAACAAAAAAATACATTCTTTGATGGAAAGCGAAGTGTTAGTTTTTTTAAGTAAAATATTTTTTAAATTATTTAATTAAATTAAAGATTGATATAATTGAATCTCGATTACCACAAGCAATTCCTGAACTATTTAGTCTTTTCTTTTCAATGAAAACAAATGCTGGAACAGAAGAAGAACAACGTTTAAAACAGAATATTCTTTGTGAATCAGATGCTAATGGTTAGAAAAATAAACTAAAAATATTTAATTTTATTTAAAAAAAGGTTTAAATCGTCATCATTTTTCTGTTTATTTACGTCATTGCAAATTGGAACTTTTACTTCGTCGAGAACCTGAAGATGCTAGTGCAGAGTTTCGTGCTGCTGAATGGCGTTGGAATGATACACGTATTTGTGATGGACGATGGCATTCCTATGGACTTTTATTTAATAATTTGGATAATGTTCAATTAACTATTGATGGAATAATTTTTAATTCTACGCAAAGAAATCCAGAAATTCTTGATGATTGGCCTTTACATCAAATTAAGGATAAGGTAATAAATTAGAATGGCTAAGAGTCACATTACTAGAATTTTAAATAAAATTACTTGTACTTATTAGAATATTAATTAATTTTAGAAAACTCGTCTCGTTGTTGGTGCCTGTTGGCATGGACGTCAAAAACAAATGGTTCAACACTTTAATGGTCATCTTTCATCTATAAATATTTGGATCAATCGTGTGCAAAGTCTTGAGTCTGTAAATTGTATACATGGATTACATGAAGGATTATCAATTTCAAATGATCATTTAGATAAGAAGGTATACCTATTTACATATATTTTTAATAAAAAAAATATTGTTTTTTTATTAAATAATATTCATTTTAGAGTATTAAATCAACTAATCTTCATTTAAATGCTCAATCTCCAACAGAAATGGAACATCTTTTACGTTTAGTACAATTTAATCTTGACCCATTAATGTCTGGTAATAAACGAATTTCTCCTTCAATACACCCTGGTCAACGTAAAATTGAAATATCTGGAACTTTAAATTGTCCAAATAATATAAGCAAACATTTAACTCCAATAACTGCTTTTGTATAATTAACTTGTTATTTTTATTTTTAATTCTTAGGTTGATGTAAATAAAAAACAATTTAACCCGCAATTGACTATTACTGGCCGACACATTGTTTTTTCTGACAGACAAGGACTTAGAAATGGCGCTGCTCTCCTTCCTAATGTTCAAATTAATGTTACTGAAGGTAAATAAATGTTTATCTAAAAGGTTTTAATTTATTTTGCTTGAGAAAGAAAGGGGTTTCAATTAATTAATATTTAAGGTCCTGTAGATGTATCATCTTTACATAAATTATCTTGGTGTCGTGTACATATGCGTCCTGCTCGTGATATGGATTTGGAGTTATTTTCTTCTCCAACACTCTTTTTGGAAGAATTACAGTTACAATTTATACATGATAAACAAGGATTTACTTTACAAGGATCTGAGAGGCCTTCTACCTATAAAGACGTATTAGAACATATTCGCTACTTTAATTTAAGACCAGAATCATTCCCACATCGTTCATATACTCTTCAGGTAATTTATATATATAGATATATTTTAAAAATTATGGAGAGGATTTTGACATATGTATGTACATAAATAGAATTGAAATAATATTTAGTATATTAAATAAAATGTTTAAAATATTATGTATTCTTAATTTAAAAATATATATAATCCGTTCTTCTCGTTTAATTAATAATTTCTTTTTTCTTTACAGTGTGCTCTGCTTGGTGGAAAAATTCTCTCAAATGAGTTATTTACAACTTTGAGCATTGACACCACCCCAGAGTCAGTAAATAATGGAAAAAATAATGAAGAACTTGACGAGGCTGTACAGAAATTAGTTCAAATTTCTGACAAATTAGATAAAGATATTTTGCCTAAAGAAAAAAAAGAAAATAATTTAATTGAAGAAGATTCTCCTTCTTCAATAGTTACAACACATCATTTTGGTGTACCTAGTTACGACCAGCTTGGAGCTAGTCGTCTTCAAAATATTCTGGAAATGGATATGCCTAGACCTAAAGCATTACTTGGACATCATGGATATGAAGTTGGACAAGGGGCTATTGCTGGTTTGAATTTAAAGTAATTTTTTTCAATTAATTTAAAATAACCTAGGTGGAGCAGTTGCCGTTGTTGTAGTTATTTGCGTTGGTGTTCTTCTTGTATTGCTTGTAATTGGAGTATTAAGAATGAGAGAACATCCACTTGCTACAAAACGACGTCGTTCACGTCGTGATTCTATGGTAATAATAAATTTTAAAAATTATATACTAAATTATTAAAATTATAGTTGGAATGGGATGATAGTGGATTAATGAATATTACAATAAATCCATTGGAAGAAGTAGGAGGAAAACAACTTTCAACTGATGGATTAGAATATGAGGACGATGATGATGAAGACGATGATGAAGAAGATGATAGTGGTTCTGAAGGAGGAGAAGGGTAAACAATTCTAAAAAATAATAGAATTAATTTTGTCTTTTTTAGTTATAGAGTTGTAGAGCCCAGTGACGATGAGGCTGGTGATGAAGAAAAATTAGTTTTACCACATGCAAATGAAAATTCTCGCCAAGGAGGTATATACTTAACTAACTTTTTTACATACTTAATTTTATAATTGTTAGTTGGGTTAGAATGGGATGACAGTACATTGGATGGACCTTCCTCTCCTGGACCTTCAAATGGTGTACATCAAATAAAAAAAGGAAGTGGAGCACATCGAGTTTAAAATAAAAAGAATTTTTTGTAAGAAATCTACTCTATATTTAATGTGTTTTTGTAATACGCAATTGTTTATATAAACGATCTCATAATTTTTAATTAAACCCGAATCCATCAAAATATTATTATCAAATTTTTAATATTTCTTATTAAACAAATTTCCAAATATTTATATTAGAATAATTCTTATAAATTAAATGGAATACAATTTTATAAGCATCTCCTCTTTTTATATATTTAATTTCCTCATAAATCAGAAATTTTTATTTTTTTTTGAAAACTGAAAATTAATTAACATTTATTATAACTTTCTTTTATTATATAGAACCTTAAGATTTCTGATTTAACTTTAATATGTATAACTACTATACACATTTGTAAAGCATTTTTTATTAAAAACACCACAATTATAACTGCGAAGCATTTTTCGAAACAATAGCCATAAATTTCTTCTAATCATTTTTTAACCAAAAAGACACAGGATTTAAACTAAAATATTAAATAGAAAAAATTAAAATATTGTTAAGATCCTGTGTTAAATAAAAAAAAAGTTATTTACTTATCTAATCACACTAAATTCTATCAAAATATGTGTATCAGGAGTACTATGGGATGCTTTAAAATACTCTTGATATAAATATACATAGTAATTAAATCTTATTCTTTCACACTATTTTTAACATTTTTGTAAAAACTTTTTAATTTTTCATAATAGTAAAAAATATCTATCAATTAGAATATTATTTAATTTATTAATAAGATTGAGTAGAGTAGTCTTAAAACTTATGGATAAAGTTAGTCCTAAATTTTATTGAAAAGGTTCTAATAGTATTAAACTAATAAAGTTAAAGATTTACTGAGATTTTATAAAATTAAATTGAAGGAATATCAATTAAAGTAAAAACTTCCAAAAAGATTTAACCATTCAAATTATTTTTATAAGCAACTGATATATCAGGTTCAGATTCAGCTGGGCTAGGAGGTCTTTCTAAAGTTTCTTTCCTTGACCTTTTAATGTAATCAACTTCAACAATTTCTTCACATTCATCATCCATATCTTCTCTAGTATAAGAAATGTTGATTTGAAGACTTGGATTATTTAAAAAAGGAGGGCAATCATTAAACATATTATTAAAATAAAACAAACCATTTATAACATTTCCAATGTAAAGATGTGGGTCACGAGGTTTCTTAAGAATCGACTTGAGACTACAAGGTTGACTAGAAGGCGCCGAAACAAACCCATAACGCATTTTTGGAGCTAAAAACTTTGTCTATTAAACCAATGTTCTTTTTAATATTAAAATACTCACTTGTACAAAGCTGCATGGTATTAGCAAAGAAACTCGACCCATTTCCATTCCTATTGTAATCATTCTCCTCATTGCTTTTATTTTTCGGGGTGCTAAT
This sequence comes from Meloidogyne exigua, assembly GCA_018905775.1. Classification (NCBI taxonomy): domain Eukaryota; kingdom Metazoa; phylum Nematoda; class Chromadorea; order Rhabditida; family Meloidogynidae; genus Meloidogyne; species Meloidogyne exigua. The sequence goes on along the minus strand of JAGUQR010000004.1, from coordinate 1,262,209 downwards.
AAAGTAACCAAATTCATTAGCATTCCCATTGTACTCATTTTCCACATCATCGTTGTTTTCCACCATTTCATCCTCATCACTCTCAAAAATTTCATCTGTATTCTCGAGTGGAATTAAAATTGGCTCTTTCTCTTCACTTCTTTGCTGATTCTGTGCATCAAGTTCCTGGAGCTCATAATTACTAAAATCGAAATACAAAGGTCTAATATTAAAAATAAAAAAAGATTATAGTAAGGAAAACCTAAAATTTTACATTCATTAAGAAAGTTTAATCTTTTTTTAAATTAACCGTTGTCTCTCTTCTTCGTGCAATTTTGATAGACTATGTTTACCATCAAACTGAGGAAGATCAATATGTACTGCCAACAATTTCCAGTGTACCAGACTTTGCGTGCTTCGTGGCATTATTTTGTTAAACGAAAATTGAACAATTATTTAACAATTGGGATGAATGAAGGGTTTATACAAGACAATTTGGGCGCAGTTAATTTGAAGCAAAGACAATTAGGCGCTGACAATACTACTAAATATGAGTTAGCTGACGCTAGCAACTCCATTAAAGCTTTTTTTTATTTCCTGGGGACTATCTATAGCTCGAATCATAGTTTCTCTTTTCCTTTTTCTGGTTACATTAATTGACCCACAATCATTTATTTTTCATAAAATCATTAACAAAATATTGACACAAACAAAATATAAATTATTTAGTTATTAAAAATATAAATTTATATGGACAAAAGATGAGAAATCCAATAGACATTAGAAATAAATTTCTTAATAACTATGTATGGTTAAATAAGGGAGTACTTATTGTTAGAAACTAATTAGAGAAGGGCCCAAAAATCCTTTCCTTGTCAGGTGCCGATCACTAATCTAATGTCCATAAAAATCAATAAATTGAAATATCTAAGTTTACGTAATAGAATTCACAACTTATTTATGCGGCGGAAACAGTTTTCGATCGTTCTACTGGATTTCGTTCCTTTTGTGCATGATTTATCTAAATATTTTAAAATTTTATTAATACTTATGTTAGAATTTCAAATAATTTATCAATTTTTGATATATGTTTCTGAACACTTAACTTTGTCTCCAAGTGAAAGCGCCATTCCTTGCGATTTTGCTCGTATTCGAATATGTCCAATTATCGGGCTATTCTGATCCAATGGGTCAGCCTTTTCAATACTCACATTCGCCAATGCATCCTCTCCGAAAATAGAATGAGCACAGAAATTGGCAGCAAGAAAACCACAATCATCTTCTGAAATAACCAGTTTAAAAGATAACAATATTTAAGACCTAATGCTGCATCCGTGGTAAGTAACTTCATATTTGTTTGTGTAGATAAATGATCCAAATATTGCCGCAAATCAGTTATAGGAGTGATAACACCAACCTTAAATTTTAAATATAGATTAAAAACAATTAGTTAAGGCATCTAATAACTTTATTCTCCCACTCAAAGTCGGCCCACATTTTTCTGAACTCAGTATCCGTGCAAGCTCCCGGCACGATGTAATCCTTAAAATTAACAAATCAAATAAAATGAGAAAAAACCATGATGTCAATATGAATATCCTCTAAATAAACACAATTTCTGTCGGAGGTAGAACCAGAAACATCATACGCAATTGTGGAGAAAATAACGCCATTTTCAGTTGAAGACACTTTTACAGTAGCCTGAAACCAATTTTGTCTCAATCAGCGCTCTGTGCAATAAAAGCAAATACCTTTATATTAGTAAAGTCATGTGGCGCCAGTGTCAACGGCGAAGGCTTGTCGACTAATTTAAGGTCACCAACAGTAGAAAGCTCTAATGACAAATTTTGGAGTGTATCTGCAGTCTGATTCACAATTAGCACGTCAAGAACAATGTCATACTGATTGACGTTAACGTACGCCTCAGCATAAACTGAAAACGTATGATTTAAAAACCAGCAATGTGAAAAAAAATGAGAAAATTATCTCTAATAAAACCTGGATCAGAAAATCCTGCAAGTTGAATCACTTTTCCCAGCCTTGACGTAGCAAAATCAAATTTTGTAGGTTTTGGTGCCGTTCCTAGAGCTTGAGATAATGATAAATCAAAAAGGTTTGTTCCAGTTACGCCTTCAGCTACTCGTGTGGACAGTTGAGTGAACATAATTGTTTTATCGGGCTTAAACGGTGAAATTAAAATTAAATATAATGCAACATAAATAATTAACAAGTCTGATTTACCTGAACTACTTTCTTTTTGGCAGTTTTCAATTCTGCATTTTCGTGTCGATCAACGTCTCCTTTTTCTTTTAGCATTTGTTCTAATGAGAAACGACATTCATTAAGGAAACCGTTAACCGCCTCAGGCCATTGCTCTACTATCAGTCGAATAGTTGTAGCGAGCCGATCAAAATCATCTTCTGTGATTTGTTGTTTGCAGTGCCCTGACTTGCCCAGGTGAATTATATTAGCAGTTAATAAAAGTGCCTGGCCAGCAAGTTTGTTTACAGTTATTGGAACACCTTCAAAAGTAATTGATATTTTTCAAAATCAGAACACACCTTTGTTTAGCTCGGAATATCGAAGAACCAACTTCGCTAAATCATTAGCTACAGATGAAGCGATAAAGAAATTTCCATCAAGTAATAGCTTTCTAAAAGCAGGTTTATTGCTGTTGTCACCATTCTGATTTTGTGTAGAAAACATTGCAGTTTGTGTTGCATAAGTCCCGTCTGCAGTAATCAACTTCTGAAAAGAAGATAGTAAAACAAAAATAAAATTCTTACTTTGGTTTCTCCAACCTGTTTAGCAATCGGTGTTTTTTGTTTATCATTATCAACTTCAAGCTCTGGCGCATTTGGATCGACAATCGGAAGATCACCTAATGACTCGTTAACCAAATAAAAGACCTTTGAAATTGTTTCAGATTGATCACTATATTCACCCAAAATCCAAAGAGTAGAGCGGAAAATGTTGGCGTTTCGAATCGATGGAAATACCTCCTTAAGACCCAGCATTATTACTTAAAATTGCTATGATATAAAATATAAACAAACTAAAAGTAATTGGAGAATATGCTGTCGCAAATATGGTAATCGTTGAATTGCTTCCCTCACAAACAGAAGTACATCCATTGCAGCTGCTTCAGATTGGTCTGAAAGAAACTCTACAAGAACAGGAAAGATCTGTTCCGCAACATCAGGGAATTTTATAGTAGCACTGTGAAGTGTACGGACAAGTAGCTGTCTATATCGACCAGTATCTTCCAATTGGCCATTATTTGTTTTGTCAATTTCCTTTTTCATAAACATAACCATTTCATTAACATTACGCGATGAAACCAACTCCAAAGCAAGCTGCAAAATTTTGCGCCGAACCTCATAGTCAGTTGTAGAAAGTACTCGGAGAATGTCCATAACCAACTCTTGGAGAACTTTATCGTTAGGTAACACTTCTCGAAGACAAACCAAACGATCGAGGACAATTAACTTGAAAATTAATTAATGATCGGTAAATAAAAATACCTTGACATTATTGTCAGATTCCTTCACGATCAAATCTATATAAGCAGTAGCCGCTGCTTTAATAGCTGTAGGAGCGGAACTTAACGTAACCAGAGTTCCAGCTGCCTCATAACGAACAGATGGAGACTGAGATTGAAGCAGATTGTATACGCAACGAATGAAACGATTGCGCTCAGCTGGATCATTATGACAAACCTGAAAGATTATGAGTATGAAATAAAAATAAAACTCCTAAACAAAAACCGTCTAAAGACCATCTCGTCGCAAAGCTATGTAAGCTTAATTATAATATCCAAATTGTATCGATTTTGGTACCGATCGGTGAAGTTATTTGTGTGCATTAAATTGGTACGATTTACAAATAACATATTAAGTCATAGATTTGCAACGTGATGGTCTTGCGACTGAATGGACTGTACTCCCAAAAAGGTCACATAAACTGCCACATTTGTATAACTAGATTCACCTTATAAATTAACTCGACAATAACAAGTTGAAGAATATCACCAAAGTGCTGAACCTGGTCAATACAAACAGATAAATAATCAAGCGCACGATGTTGATCAACATGTAGAAGCATTATGAAAGCATTTCGTTTGCATGAAGCGTCCTGCTCAGAGTCCAAAAGCTGAGAAATAATCTCTGGAGCATTTGGGACAAGAAATTCAAAATTTTCTTAATAAATAAAAATATTTTCGAGGAATAAAGACATACTATATATTGTGAACAGAGCCAAAATAGCATTTCTACGAACATAAGAATGTTTATGTTCAAGACATTTGAGAATAGAAGGCATTAAAGGCTCCAAAAGTTCAGGCTCACGTAATTTACACAAAAACATAAAAAATATACGAAAGTTCGAAAGCAAAGGATAAAAGTATACCGTAAAGTAGATCCACGAACATACTCATTTGGATGCAACAAATCTTTACGATAAGCATCACAGACAAGAATCATTTCTTGTAAAAGCTTCCCATCCTGATTTGTCTACAAATTATTTAATTAGAAGAACATTAAAGGTCGGTCACCTTTGGCAATACTTCCCAAAAGTGAAGTAATAATTTCTTTAGAAAATGGTCTGTTGTTGGTAAGCAAAAACGAATTACATACATCATTAAACTTTGGCTTATTTTCTCGCTAGACTGAATCATCAAAATCAATTTTTTTAAAGCTTCCGTCTTCACCTTTGTATCACCTTTTAATGAAAATAAATAAAAATGATATGAAACTAACCATGTTCAAACTTTTCTTTTAATTGTGCTTCGGAAGGAAATTCAATATCGTTAGGTACATTTATCAACGAGTAACAGGGTTGTTCGCCAGATGTCATCACTTTAATGTAATTAATTTCTTATAAACTGAATCCTTTAAAACCAAAAATTAACAATATGAAGCGGAAAAATTGTTTAGCCACGTCACAAAAATCTAAACTCCCTTAGAGCATGGAATTTTAAAAAACGGAGAACGGGAAATGTGTCAAGGGCAGTACTAAATAACTGTTCACTAGCAACACTGGTGGCCTGTAATGTAAGAAATTGTATTTCAATTTCCCATTCCCGGCCAGCCGGTTCCAGAAAAAAAACTAGAGAAAGGGTTGAATTGTACCCGTACCCTTAAACGGCGAAACGGGCCAACTGATTGCTGCCAACTGAGAGCCGCCAACTGAGTGCGAGCCAACTGAGAGCGAGATTACTGAAAGCTAAAAAACATTTTTTCGGTGGGCAAAGTTTATTGAATTAAGAAATTTCTAATTTTAAATCAGAATTAAATAATCAGACAACTTTAAAAACATTTTTTAAAATTTCTCAAAGCGAAAAATAGGCGTAAAAAAATCAGTTGGGCACCGCAAACAGGCCTTACCAAAAGGCTCCAACACATTTCGGTAACCGACATTTCGGTAATGGCGACATTTCGGTAAACGACATTTCGGTAATGTTATTTTGGTAAAACTAGTAAATTTCGGTACAAATATGCTTAATAAACTACAAAATTGTTCAACAATTTAATTTAAAAACTAAAACCTTGGATAAGGACCAGATTTTCCTTAAAATTTTCCTAATTGCTTCATAAGTACTTTTAGAATTGATGGAGGATGATTAAGCCCTTCAATTCCGAGTGTAGCCATGTACAACATTCATCATCCTTTTCGCCGCTACTGCTAATGATGGACGATCTCGGTTGGCAACGTTACACCAGTCATCTGAAATGTGTATAAATGTCCTAAATAAAATTTAAATAAAATTAAAAATTAAATTAAGAATTAAACCTTTGTGCCAAGTGGCGTCTTCCCCTCCATTACTCTTGATCTCTTGCATTAATTACCACCTAAATTTAAGTCAAAAACAAAATTAAAAGTTATTAATCGTATGGGAAGGGATCGGAGACATGGACGCCAAAATTTTATTGGTTTAGATGTCATTTACCGAAATTTTGAATTGAAGTTAATTACCGAAATGTCGTTTACCGAAATGTCGCCATTACCGAAATGTCGTTTACCGAAATGTCGGGCAAAACATAATAGAAAATTCTCTTGCTTAACTTTATTTTTGTCATCATTGTTAGATTTTATTTTTTTAGGAACTATGGATAAAATCACAATAAAAAGTTCGTTTCTTATAATATCCGGTTATGAATTCAAGATTGCTAACGACAAGAATATTGAACTGTCTAGAGAATTTTTAATGTTACCTGTAGATACTGGCAAGGAAACAATTCTTGCTTCACTTTCTTTTAAACATGTCATTTATGTGGAGGTCATTTTTTATCTTTTAATTAAAAACTTATTAAACAGCTGATGGATAATTCTGAACAAAAAGGTGCTGGGTTAGTCGTTCATGTTAATACTTTTATGATGGGAAAATTACAGCAATACTTGGTAGTGGAAGGTAATAAATTGATGGATTATCAATGTTCTTACTCACGAAACAAGTAAGTCGAGAGCAATTACAATCAAGATTATCTTTGTTATTTTCCATTAATAGATACACCTAATTTTTCAATACTTTCTTTTAATTTGAAATTAGGCTTATTGTATTGGATATACTTAATTGTGACCAGGAAAATCTGCATCATATTCGTCAAATTCTAAGTAATGCTAGTTTGTTTCATCACAACTATGTTGTGCAACAAATGAACAAAAATAAAAAATCCAGGATGGACATTGCTGTTCAATTTGTGGGTTGGTAATTTTCTGGTTTTCATTACTCATTTTTTAAGTTCTGATTTCACACAATCAATGGACAGCTCTTCTTAGCACATTGGATAATTTAGGTTATTTATAATTTTTATATTTAAACTATCGTATTTATAGACCTGATTCTTCCGATAAAATATGAACAGCGTCTTTCAATATCAAATAATAATGATCATGTATACGTTTCTCCTCGAAGGGTGATTAGCAACAATCATTTTAGCATTAATCAACAACATCACTCTGCTTTCTTTAGACAACAACGGCCTCTTACACCGCAACAACCTATTATTCTGAAATCGCATTTATATTCTACTACAATAAAATCTACCGAAGATGAACATATTCAAGAAAATTTGTCCTTTAATAAAGTACTGCCAGATCGGGTTCTCTCTGCTAATACCCATCGGCAGACTCTTGATATTCGATCGCTTCATTCAAATTATCATCAGCCGCTGGCAGCTTATCCTGTACAGTCTATGTTAATACAACAAGGAGATTATCAACAGAAAACACTTACTCAACAGCCTCATTCAGGTTTCGTATTATCATAATTGTTTTATTTTAACCATATTTAGATTATCAACAACCACAACCAATATATCAACAGCAGGTCATGCAGAAAGGGTCACGTTTAATTACTCCGGAGAAACCGATGCGTTTTGCTATTAAACCGCCTCAGAGGTTTAACAATAAGAAATCGCAGAAACCTGAGGAAATCAATTTGCTTGATGACGAGGAGACTGAAATGGTTAGTTTTGTAATTGGCTCTCGGACAGTTTGCCTTATATTTAATATATTAGGAATGCCACTTTAACGTTTTTCAGCTACTTAAACACTTATTGCATTTCACAGCTGTTATTTTAGGATTTAGAAACATCATGTTCATCAAGATATCTCAATGATACTTTGTTCTCATACCCACATAATACAAAGGACAGTTGTTCAGTCCATAATTCAGATCTCAAACATCTTGCGCTTGATGTTATGTTAAATGATACAATTATTGATTTTTACCTCAAATATATTCACCAAAGGCTTTAATTATTAGACTTTATATTTAACTTTAATTATTTTATAGTCTTGTCCCAGAGGAAAGGAGAGATCAAATATACATTTTCAATACATTTTTCTTTGGAAGACTGACTCAGGCTCCTGCACATGGGAAGTCGCAAGTTACGATGGCAACAAAAATAAAAAGGGTATTCTTAATTTTGTTTTTAGAACTTCAGTTTTTTAGGTCATTTCAAATTTTCAAGCTGTTAGAAATTGGACTAAAAAAGTCGATATTTTCTCAAAAGATTATGTCGTTGTGCCTATAAATGAGGAGATACATTGGTTATTTTTATTTTTAAAACTTTATTTGTTAATTTTTTTAATTTAATTTTTTAGAGGAAATATTCTTGTTTAGGTATTTGGCGATAATTGTAAACCCCCATGCTGGTGTTTTCGATAGAGATAATGGCGTAGAAAAAAGTAGCAATCCTTCTTGTTCCAGCACTTCTTACCTTGTTGTACTTAATTCGGTGTAATTTTCTTTTTTTGGTTATTATTATTTTTTAGTTAATTGATCCTGCAGTTGATAAGCATCTTGATGTTAGGCAACAACTAAGCGAATATCTATTTTTGGAATATTCGGATAAACATATACATGATGGGAAGTATTTTAAGAAAGACTCGTTACAAGTAGTACAACCTACTCTTATTCCCCAACAAAAGGGCTATATCGATTGTGGATTATTTTTATTACATTTTGCTGAACTTTTCCTTGTGAATCCTCCAAAGGTTCACTAATTAAAAAAATAATATTCTATTTTTTAGACGATTTCAACTCGTGCCTCGTTTCGTTGCTGGTTCAATACTTTTCAAATTCAACATAAACGGGACCAGATTCAAAGTATAATTCGTCAGATGTCGCCTCACGTAAAACTTTCCATGTTTATTTATCAACCTTCACCTAGAAATAACATTAAGAAGCCCAAGAAATCTAAAAGACAACAATCTCTTATGGAAGGTTATCATTTATTATATTTGTTAAATAATTACTAGGACTGCCAAAATTATTTAACTCAATATTTATCTATATTTTGAAGCTTTGCATTTGATGAGTAGGAACAGACGCCAAAGCGAATCTAGAGTCAGTGAGATTGCTAATGATCCTCGTTTTTCTGTTTTATATCGTCCCAGATCGTATGATTCACTCGTTTCAGAAAATAAAGAAAGGTAATAGTATTTTAATTAATATGTTATTATTTTTATATTCAGACCCTTGGTTCTTCAACCTCCAACTATTGCGGAGATGGGGCGTTACAGAAAAATTAAGGACATTTTGTTAGATGGAATAAAATAAAACTTTATTTATAAAAATCCTCTATTTTTATTTATTAAATTTTTATGGAATTTTTTTATTTCATTTATTATATTATATTTATAGATATATATTCTAATTAATATTTATTGTTTTTCTTTCCTATATGTATTGTTTTACAGATTTTAGGTTGATATGTCAAGTAATCCTTTTTCTATGCATGGAGGTACTGTTGTTGCAATGAGAGGAAAAGACTGTCTTTGCGTTGCTACTGATACGAGATTGGGTGATCGGATGGATACTATAGCTTGTAACGTCCAGAAGGTTCGTAGGAAGTATTTTTAACGGTTACTTATAATAGGATTAGTAGGGAATGTTCTTTTCGTTAATTAACGAAGTTGCTGTAAATTTACAGGTTCATCTTGTTGGTGACAGGCTTCTTGTGGGCTTAACTGGTTTTAATTGCGATTCTGCTACCTTTCTGGACAAAGTTAAGAAGGCTAAAACATTATATGAACTTGAAGAGGATCGTCCTATGAAGCCGAAGGTTTTGTCTTAATGCATTTTTATTGTTTGTTTCAGGTTATGAAAACTTTTATTTCAAACCTGCTCTACAAAAACCGTTTTGGTCCTTATTACTTGAATACATTGGTTGCTGGTATTGATCCGACAACAAATGAGCCACTTCTGGCTTCTTCAGACTCAGTTGGAGCTATGACAGTGGTAAAAGATTTTGCTTGTATTGGTGCGGGTGACGACTTTGCCATGGCTACTTGTGAAAGTACGTATTCTTTACTTTTGTAACAACAGTAGCTTTTCTTTAAGCATTTTGGCGCCCTGATTTAAATAAAGAACAATTAACTGAGGCCACTTCGCAAGTAATGCTTGGTGTTATTGAACGCGACGCTGCAACTGGATGGGGTGCTATTGTTTACACTATCACAAAAGATGGGGTTACCTTGCGAGGGCTAAAATGCCGCCTTGATTAAATTTAATAAAATTTTGATTCAAATGTTTTCTTTGTTGATAAAACTAATGACTGTATGCGAGCCATTAAAATATTAATATTGATTTTATTTTCGATAAAAGTTTCATAATTAGAATCGTTCATTTTCTGTTATTCTATCAGATTTACTATTTGTAATGAATTTAACGATTATTTTTTAGTTATAATTACAGAATATGTTTAAAATTGTACAAAGAGGTTCCGAGAATGGAAGCGACTCTGAGCAGCCACGTTCTTTTCCAAAATCTGAACAGTTATCTAGAGATGCACTCCAAAATTCAGTTAAAAAAATATCTGGCATTGATGTTCGGAAAATTGACACTAAAGAACCCGGCAAAAAAACGGCAAGGCCCTCACATAAGAATCAAGGCTTGTAAATTTCTCATTTGTTAAAAGTGTGTTTGTTTTAGCAGAGCCACTGATTTCCATAAAACCCAAAGAATTGGAGGCTTCAATTCAGTTAATTGACAATGAACTGGAATTGCTTGATTACATTAAGGTGTTTCTTTATAATTCCATTAACTTTTGATACCATAACACTTTCTTGAGGACTTTCTTTGTAACTCAAACAAAAAGTATTCAGTCATTGGAGCGATTGGATCCCAAGGTGTCGTTATTTTTCAATTTCTTAATAGATTATACTTTCTACTTATGTTAACAATTCTGTTCAGTTAAAGCTACTTTTACCTTTTAAAGGCAAAGATATGCAAGTTTTTATCAACAAGCCATTTTATTAATTTCCTCAGAGGTTTTATTCTTCAAAAAAAATAATACATAGGTATATACGTGCATATTCTCCAGAACTTACATATAAAATTTTTGGTAATATAAATACATACATGTATTGATAAAAATTTAAATCTAAAAAATTTAAATCTTAAAAGAAATTACAATCCAAAATATAACACTGACGGAAACAAAAACGTGCAAACCTTTACCAACAAAAAGGAAAAGTACTCTGCTAGATTCTGTATCAATGTGTCTCTAATATATTTTACTGTTCTATATATTCAAGCCTTCCATTTAATCTATAGGGAGGGTGCACTATTGAAATGATTATATATTTATTTAATTTTAGGAACTGGAAAATCAACTTTTCTGAGTTTGTAAACTATTTATCAAACATTTTATATGCGTTTCAAAGGTATGCTTGCTGGTAATGATACAATGGACATGTACAGGTATTTAGTTTTCATTATTACATATATACATGTGTTTACGTCGTATTTACTAATAGGCAGTATATCTTTCGCCCTTGTGCTCGCGAGGCTGTTGAATCATGTCGATACCAAACGACCAAAATTTCTATTTTCATTGCGCCAAAGACTAGAGTATTTTTTCTAGATTGTCAGGTAGGTATGTACATATTTTAGATTAAAATAGAAAATTTATTTTCTAAGCCATTGAACTGTGCGCCATTATTGGAGGATATTAGTCATTCTTACAGAAGCAAAGCTGGGCCCATGGAAAGCTTGGAGCTTGAGGTTGTTAAATTATTCTGTATAATTCAAGTTATAATCTATTTTAAACAAGTCACTCCAATTCTTGCTTTTACTCGCAAACGTTTGTCATACTATTTTTCTCTGTATTGACTGGTTCATCGATATGAGCATCATTCGGCGTCTTATGCGTGTGGAACTCTTTACGACATTTTTGAATAAAAGTCAAGGAAGTGTTAATCTAAGTATTTTTATACATTTATATAAACACCCGTATTAAAGTTTTACGACTAACTATTTTCTTAATTATATACCTAGTTTTAATCATACATACTAATATATAAAGCTACTTTCTTGGTGAACATTTTATTAAATTTAGTTGTTTTACATCAAAAAGGGAAGCGACAAGATCTCCACCCATTACTCGTTGAGGAAAGAATGAAACTATTAAATGGAATGTTTTCCGGAACTATTTTCAATGTAAATGGTGGACTGACACTTTCTAATTTTGGATTTGATGTTTATCAACAAATTAAATCGAACGAGAATTATATTATAATGGAAGAGATTAAACCAAGGACGAGAAGCGACAGCTCACCAGGTGATTATTAAGCTAATTTTTTGACTCGAAAATTAATTATGGGATTTTAACGAGATGTTCCATTCTTTCAGATACTTTTACTCAAAAAACTAATTCACTTGAGTACTCAACAGTTCTGAACCAGTTGCGTACAAAATTGTACTCTTTACCAAAACGTGAGCTTGCTGAAACAGAAGGAAAATGGTTTAAATTATCGAATTAGATGTTTATACATAATTTAGGTTTTCTTGCGTTGTTGAATGTTGGGCTAGAATAAGGTCGGAACTTCCTACAATAACTGAAGATGGATGTACTATTATGTGGAATTATTTCAATGTAAAAATTAAAAGGTTTCCTATAAAAATTTTTCTTTATTGTAGGACCATGCAGTACCCTCTATTGGAGATTTTCCATTAGAGGGCAGGGAAACGGAAGATGACGTCCGCATGAATCATGGATACAAGATCAAAAAAACACCTGTAGCAGGGGGACAAAAACAAATGGAATGGAGAAATGATAAGGGAAGGTTATTTAAAGAAAGATTCTCTAAGCTTTAAGCATGTAGACTAAAAATTTATTTTAATTTACAAATAAACTTATAAATTGTTCGTATAAATCAATACGATCAAAAAGAGTGATGAATATTTTATAATAATTTTTGTGGAATATGTTCGGTCTGCTACATGTCTTTTCAAAGGCATTTTTGCAAGGCAGTACGTGTTTTAAGTAGAATAGAAATAAAAAATTTCTAATAAATCCAATAATAGAATGCTTAAATGTTCTTTCTAGTGTTATTATGTAGCAGTCCGTAAATATTGGTCTCAGGAGTATAAAAGCTGACAACCTCCTTTTATGAACTTGCCCATGCTTCTAGCTCGGCCATGTCATCGTCCTCTTTATTCTTTGCCTTTGCTTTAGGCTTATCTTTTGGTGCATCCGGAAGTTTATCAGACATATTAATAGTAGGAACCGTACCAACATCAAGAAGTTTTTCGTTGATATCCTCCTATAAAATGACATTAATATATGTTTTACTTTGTCAATCCTTCCCAAGAAAGAGGAATTTATGACAGGGATTGTCCTTCAACTCACAAAATAAAAAATCAAACCTCCTGAATATCCTCAAGTTCCTTCAGCAATTCGTCCTCGTCAATATCGTTTTGAAGTCCGGAGGGGTTAGAGATTGCTTGAGTGATCTCATTTGTGACTTCTTGACTCTCTGCAATATCTTCCATAATATCGTGTACCTAAAAACAAAAACAATAACATAAACAAAGAAACTAACCTTGTCTACGTCCATCCCTTTGTTTATATTTTTTAATGCGGCAGATGTAGATGTTAAAACACCAAAAACTTCAGAATGCAAAGATGCATTCTCTAAGGAGCTTTTTTGATGATGGATTGTATTTAGAATTCCCTCAATTTGTTCGAGATTTTTCTCATGAACCTTCTTCTCTTTAAGAGCCTTAAGCGCCAACCGTTTATTTGTGGTAGCATGTTTCTTTGCAGTTGCAATAGACTAAAGTTTTTAATCAAAATAATTAAAAATTATAAAGTTTTCATACATTCTCTATTTGTTTACTTATGTGTTCCTGCTTTTTAATTAACAATTCCTCCATACCAGCAATATTCTGAAGAGCTCCCTGTGTAGTCACCTCCGGCTTCTTGTTCTTCTCACCAAATATTTTTCCAAATATACCACTCATTTTTACTTATTAACTAAAATTATCAAGGATGACTAATTTATAATAAGCTAGCTATAAAGTTTCAGTTAATGAAAAAATAAATAAATTATAACGGAAGGAAGAACGGCCGACTTGTCGCGACTTCTTATGTACGTCGCACTCAAACGAAGAATTCAGCTGACGATCTATGTCTCTGATTTTATACTTCATTACTAGAATAGGATTGATTTCACTTTTACTCCTCTTTTATATTATTTAAATTTTATATTTGACAATAACAGTTTAATGTGAAACTTTAATAAAAGTTTAAAGGAATTATAATTATGACAGAAAAATCTTCGCGAGAGCAAAACATTACTATTCAAGGTTTATTCTAATAATTTAAGGTTTTATATTTATTTTAGTTATGCGTCTTGCAAAACCATTTCCTAAAGGGATTACTTCGCCAATTTGCGGCCCTTCCGATGTGGCTTCTTTAAATGCTGGTACTCAATTCATTGACCTTACAACAAGTCAATTTCCAATACTGCCACATATGACGAGTTATCTGATTTTATTAAATATTTTAAAATCAATTAATTGCTATTTTAGGTGATGTATTTCTGGGCGAGTGTTTTACATTTTATGTTGCAATTATAAATACAACTGTATTCAAATGTGAACGAATTAACATTAAAGTTTTTAAAATAATATTTAAAGTTTATGAAATTTAGGTTGATATCCAAGCGCAATTACAACGCATTCCTATTGCTGAAACCTCTTTTTGTGATGTTAGTTTACTGCATAATCAACAAATTGGAAAGATATTTTCCCATGAAATACATGAGCTTGGACAGCATATGTCGGTAAATTTTGATAGATATTTATAAAATATATTTTTAACCAGCATGAGCTCATACCTCTTTAGTTTTTTTTTATTAAATTTAGACTTGTATGTACAGTTTCTTACATTGGAACAAATGATGATGAGTTGACTCTCAGGAAATTTTTTAAATTCTCTGTTAATAAACCAGTGGATTTGGTTAATCAAACATTCCATGAGCTAAATGTAATGTTTCGTGTTTAATCTTTTATTCTTATATTTATGTTTAAGGACAGAACAACATTTTTTGTGTTCCAAATTCAAAATTTAACATCACAACCTATCTTTATTGAGTCTTTAACACTTGAGGACTACAATGATCAATTTACGTATCAATACGAATTGATTGGTTTACCATCTTTGGAGATGTGAATTTATTTCAATTAACCTTTTGTTTAAAAATTTATTTTAGTTTCACGCCCTTGGATCTACGTAACATTAATCAATACATTTTACGAATAACTCCTGACGATAAACTCGATACAGAAAACTGGTGGAAAATTTTGAATTTTGGAAGGTTAAAAATTGTTTGGCGATCATCAACAGGTGATAATGGTCAAACATATTTAAACATTGTCGAAAGGTCTCCATTTATTTGTAAAGATTTGTACCTTACTGTTGAAAATGCACCTAAACGTGCAAAGGCGAATGAAATGTTAACAATTGTTTGTAATCTTAAAAATTTGAGGTAAATAAATTAATTAAACTTTTAGTAGGTTTTAGTTTAGGAAGGTTTTAATACTCAATTTTTTATCTTTTACAAGTGATCAGCCATTGGATTTACTACTAGATCTTGATCAAAATATCGGTCCAATTATTCATTGCTCAGTCAGTGGGCAACGCCTGCAAACAATTTTACCCGGGCATAACATGCAAATTATGCTTGATCTTTTGCCTTATGTGAAGGGCCTACATGTATTTTTATTCAATATTTATTATTTTTCATAATTTTTAGAAGATTACCGGGATAAGGTTAACAGATTTAACATTGAAAAGAACATTCGAATTTGATAATGTTTTTGACATTTTCATTCAGTAATTTTTTGATAATTTTTTTATTACTTTGTTCATATATACACTTAATACGGTTTACAAATACATGCCGTTTATTTTTATATTCTTCACTACTTTTTAAAATATTGTTTTATCTTTTTTAACATTTAGAGTTTCAGAATTTAGACTATTTCCGTTCATTCTCAAACGCAGCAATTCAAATCCAGTCATTGTCGCCGTGAAATTTTTGTCGGTTTCACCACACAGTTCAACTTAACAATCAGGTTTAGCTTCTTTTCCGACCCAACGGTGGTAGTTTAGGGCGAGAAGAGTCCTGTTTTTTAATCAGGCAAAAAAGTTGTTGGTTGTGTGTCATCGTCGTTCAGATTTAATCGCAGTCATTCTGCTGTGTTAAAAATGCTTGTTTTTATAGGAAGCAATAAACGAAAAAAACAAACATGAAGGATGATGTGCACGCGACTAAATTATTTTCATTTCCTTGCATATTAAGGAGGATGACAGTTTAAAGGAAAATTGACTGATCCGTCGGGTGGTTTCCGTGGCGGCAATCGGTAATGATTGAAGCGGAAGAGTGATAAGGCTGGATTGTTTTGGAGGACGTTTAAAGGAATAATTAATAAGAGAGGGGAATTTAAGGATGGGTATAATGTTGGAGGAGAGATGATCATGGGTTAAGCGGAAGATGGTTAATGGAAGGTGTAGATAACCCGATTCGCTCCTTAAAAACTACTGCTGATTGTTTTGCCCTACCAAATGGTTTTCAGGCGCGACTTTTCCCGCTTTTATTCCCTTTCTCCCCGCCTTAGTTGTAGTGTGATAGCATCGGTCGCGACTTAGAATTGGACGGATAAGCGTGGATGGATGCTATTACTGATTATTGTGATTGCTTTATAAATAGATGCGCATAATGTGGACGATGAAAAACTTCCTTCAACCATAACTGCCCGGTTGTGTTCATCCCTTTAACTGATACCCATTTTCCCTTCTTTTGCTAAAAGCATCAAAGCAGAATTAACCAGGCAGTCGGTTGATTATTACTACCAGAATTAGCAATTAACTGGCTAGTCCGTTAAAGCCTTGCTTACATATATAAATACATGTATTTATTTATCGGTTTGTGCATTGCATTGCCACTCGCATTTTTATCATTCGGCAGAATACACAAACCAAAATTCGCCTAAATAACAATAAAAATATCCTACCTATGTTACCATATTCTTTACAAAATTTTTTCACATCTTCACTTACATATGTACATTATCTATTTTTTTATCCATTATTATTTTGAATTTTAGATTTACATATTATTTAAAACATAATATTATTTATTATGCATCAATCTCATCAACTCGGCCCTGGGCAACATCCAACATTTAATGAATTATTAATTAATGAGGTTTTTTTGTTTATATTTATAGAATAATAAAACATTGATTCAGGTTAGAACTCACCCTCAACTTTACAATCAACAACACCGTGTGTGTACTGATAATGGCGAGAGAAATGCTATTTGGGTAATTTCTTGCTTTCTTTATACGTTAACGACAGTTTAAAGTTTTAGATTTTTCTAATAGCTATTTTGTGATTGTTATTCTGTTTTTTTTGAGTCAAATTAATTCTTTAAGGAGATAATTGCACAACGAATTGATGAATCCGTAGGTGGCGAGTTTGCAAAAAAACGTTGGTTACAAATGCGTGATCGTTATAGAAAAGAATTAAAAATGGCTCTCCGTACATCTATTCAGCCGAAATGGCCATATTTTGCTAAACTTTCTTGGCTTGACCCTTATTTAAAAGGAGCAAAGTTGAATTTACTTATTTATTATTAATCTTTATCATTTTAGGAAAATGGATTCTGATTCTAATTCGCCACAAGGACAATCTAATAATATACTTGGGGATCTTGGAATTGTACCTAAGCAACAAGATTTTGCTGGAATTAATGAAATTTTTGCTGGCGGGGAAAACAATGGTATTCTTATAAACATATGAGATTAATTTAAACTGTTAAATGTTCCCCCTCTTGAAATTTTTGAGATGTTTTCTAATTTTTCTCTAGATAACCAAATCCAATTCCCCCCACCAACTGCAAAAGTATTAGAGGCCTTGATGGCAGCAAGCAGAGAATTTTTAGAACGACAACAACTAACTCAAGAGAATGTCTGCACTAGTTCTTCAGTTGCTAACAATGATGTGAATACTCAACAACAAAATGTTGAATTATTATCCGATAATGCTACTATTGCTTCTTCATCGGCAACCAGTGATGAAAGTATTGGAGAACATAATTTTTTCTCAAAATGTGGAAATAGAGAAGCTGAGTCAATTTGTGCAAGTGAAAATGCTCAAATAGTTGAGAATGGGAAGGATACGGGTGATTCTGGTGAATCAATAGATGACATTAACGGAGTAAGTTAATTCATTATTCTTTATTTTGTTTCTAACTTCCTACCTAATTTTGGTTTATTAATTTCAGAAATATTTGAACCATCCATTACGACCTCGTCTTCGCAATACTTTAATTCGGAGTGGATTTATTAGCGGTGGAAATTCTGCTAAACCTCTACAGCGTAATCGTCGTAAATCCAACTATGATTACAACTTCAACTTATCAAAATCTGGAAAATTTGACGTCTCTTCAGTTTGTTCATTGACTGAAAATGGGGACAATAATATTGGAGAAGATAATGCTTATTTAGAGGAAATGGAGACAGCCACTACAATGTTGAATGATAATGATGATGAAGATTACCTTTTTGCACGACTTGTTGTGGCTAGACTTAAAAAATTTGATCCAAAGAAACGTAGAGAGGTAAAAATAATTAATTATATATGTATACTTTCTTAAATTTATTAATATTTTAGATGCGTTCACGAATTCATCAATGGTTAGACGAAGAAGAAGATAAAATTGAAATGGCAACAAATGATCATAAGCCGGAAAACGAAAATACTCAAGCAATTGATAGTCAAGATTTGATGCAATAATTTTAAATTAAATTTCAACTAATATTCTCTCATCTTTTTGGTTTTAAATTTCATCCTGTTTCTTTTAATTTGTTCTTTAATTCTCTCCATCGATCCTAAATTTATTCCTCACCAAGCTTGAATTTGCAAATTAAACCTTACTTTGATATAATTAAGAATGAATAATTCCCTTTTAATTATTCTTCTTGAAATCTCCCAATAGATGAACTTAAAACAAAACTCAGTGTTATAAATACGCAAATTTTGGTTTAAAGCTTGTATTTTTGATTGTGAACGTAAAATTTTATAAGTTCCCTAACAATTGCTCAATGACTACCTTGTGATTGCCATTTTATTTAAATCTGACTATTTCGTCTCTTGCGTTGTCTATAAATATTTGTTAATTTTTACTACATATTATATTTTTTTCTGATAAATTATAAAATAATATGTATTACTGGTTTTTTTCTTTTTTAAATATGTATAAAATACATATTTATAACTAGATTAATTTACTACAAAATATTTTTTAAAAAACAAAAAGAAAAATAAAAATAAAAATAATGTTTTAAAAAAATATTTGATGATTACTTTTTCATTTATTTGGTAATTTTATCCAACACACACCATCTTGTGTTGAATAAAATGTTTGGGAGAGACAAGAAGAAGTTGGCCGTCAAGAGGTATATACTTAGAGAAGAAGAAGCACATTTAATATAGGGACAAAGCTTTAAAAGTGTTAAATGGTGGCAACTGAATATTAGAATGTTGACTGTGTAAAAATTGAGTTTTTGTTTTTAATTTTCACACACAAATAATCATAAAATAAAATAAAACAAATAATAATCATTCTTTTATTTACAAGAATATATTAAACATATTTTAAGCTTTAATGAAAAAAAAAGTTGAATTGTGTTTGAAGTATTTCTGTAGTAATATTAAAAGCTTTTAGTTATCGTAAACTTTTATGAGGAAATGTTATAAAAAAATAAAACATTTATTTATTAGATAAATAATGTTATTTTATTGTAAAATAATTAGTTAATTTTTATTTAAGAGTCCCAAAGCAGTTAATCTTTATTAATAAATATGTAGGTGATAATTAGGTAACTAATTTTTTAAAAATATTTATGTTTTTTTATAAAGTTATATATTTTTCTATGTTTTTAGAAAATAAAAAAGGAAATAAATAGTTGTTGTTGGCTAAAAATTATTTAATTTATATTTACTTTCTTAGTTTTGTATTACATTATTTTGATTGTCCTTTTTAGTAACAGATGGTTTTTACAAAAGAAAAACAAATATTTTTATTTAAAAAATACTAATTATTTTATTCTTTTATAAATTTCTTGGTTATTTAATAATTCTAAAGTAAAATGAAAGAAACGAAGGGGGCGGGGCTTAAATATTTAATGTAAAGTTTATGTATAGTCTAAATATTATTTATTTAATATCCAATTCAAATAATTTTCTTTCGAATTCTTAATAATTTGAAAATATATTTATATTTACAATTATATATTTTAATTAAAAAAATTTTTTTTAAACTTTTGTGTAAAAAATGAATGAAAATCAGGATGAAATAAATTATTTAAATAAATTATCCCAAAATACTAACAATTCAACACAAATTATTTCTAGTAATAGTTCAGTAGTAAATAGTATAGAATTGGAACGATTACTTCGTTTACGTGCTGAACGTGTTCAACGAACACCAAAGTGTGCTAGGGTTAGATATAAATATGTTCTTTAATAAGAAATAATATTTTTTAGTGTCGAAATCATGGGGCTGTTTCTGTGCTTAAAGGTAAAGAGTTTATTTAAAAATATTGTTTTTATGAATTTTTTAATTGAAAAATACATAGAAAAAATTGTAGATTTATTTGTAATTATCCTTATTTTGCCTATAATAAATTAAATATTTATTTAATTTAAAATTAAATAACTTTTTAAAAATAAAAGGACATAAACGTAATTGTCCATGGAAAGACTGTACATGTGCTAAATGTACACTTATAGCAGAACGTCAAAGAGTAATGGCTGCTCAGGTTGCATTGCGAAGACAACAATCACAGGAAGAAAAAGAAGCTGTAAAAAATTAAAATATTTAATTTAATTTAAAAAATAGCAAGAACTTGGGGTACTTCTTGGCATTGATTCTGCTTCTGAAATCCTTGCATTAATTAGACGTACAAGAGCAGAGACTTCATCATCATCAACAGAACAGCAACAAAATATTTTAATTAAAAAAGAAAATAAAAAAGAAAAAATAAATATCAAAAAATGTTGTTTTAATGGTAAGAGAAATTTTAATTAATTTATTTTAAAGGGAATTAATCAAAGGATTACTGTATTTAGTCCTTTTACTGAAAATTAAATTATATTTTTAATTTCCTTTTTTTCCACATTTGTTCCTTTTTAAGTAGCAATTAAAAAATAAAAACGAAAATCAAAATATTTAAGCCTTTCCTTTTTTAATGCTCTTTTTTTCCAAATTTTTGAAATAAATAATCCCCAATTGACCGAAAGACTTGTTTATTTATATTTAATGTTTAAATAAATAATAATTAATTATTTTTCTAATATTTTAGAAAATAATAATAATTTAACAACATTTCAATTAAATAAAAGAAGGAAAAAGAAAAGTTTAATTAAATTAAATGAAACAAGAGAAAATAATAAAAAGGTTTTAATAAAAATAATTAAAATATTTATTTTTAAATTAAACTAGACTATTCAACAAGAATTACAAAATAATCAAAAAATTAAACAAAATAAATATACAATTAATAATAACCAACAACAATCATCAGCATCAATTAATATTTTGCCTTCTTTAACATTTCCTTTCTTTAATAATTCAATTTTATCTTTTAATCCTTTTTTTCAATTTCCATTTCATTCTGCAACAGCTATGGCTTCTTCTTCATCTTCTTCTATTTTCTTTCAACAAAATATTAATGAAGAACAACAAAACAATGAAAAAGGTGAAAGTTCTTCTGAAACAACACCTGCTGAACAACAACAATTAGATTTTTGAAAAAATAATTATTTTGTATTTTTTTTAATGTCTAAAAATTAATTGTTAATTAAATATAAGTCTTCAATATTTGCTTTATATAAAATAATATTAAATAAACCAAATTATTTTGAAATATTTAAAAACTAATTTTTTAAATAAAAATAAAATATTTTATTAATAATAATTACTGTATATTGACAAGAAAAGAAAGCTAAAATATTCTATAATTATGTAAGATATTTCTAATTTAATGTAAATATCAAAAATGAATAAAAATTTATTAATTATAATTTTAAAATATTTTATAATTAAATAAAAATATTAAAAAAAAAAAGACAATTATTTTGTAAATAAAATTTAATAAAAAATAATTTGTTTAAAGAAAGGGTTTGATAAAATTATTTTTAAATAAGAATAAAACATCACATTATTAAAAAATCTTTGCGATCATTCCAACCCCAATCTGCTTTTTATTTAAAAGGAAAATTAAAAAATAAATTTGTTTATATTATTAAATATAGCTATTAATTGGAGGGAAAGTTCGCACGATTATTTTTATTTATTATCAAATTTGTCTACTTTTTTGACAAACTTGACATCTTGAAATTCTATCTTTAAGTCCTCCAGCTTTTAATGTTTGGGGCATTGGTTTTCGAAATTGATTTTGCTTAAAAGATTATAAATAATTATTTTTATTTAAATATTAATTTACTTGTCCAATAATTGCCAACCAAAAGCCATGATTTGTAGCATAATAATTACAAGTTCCTTTTCCATGGCATTCAATAAATGGAACAGAATAAAATTCTTCTAGACAACTTCCAGGAGATTCAAAGTTTTGACCAGTCCCTTCAGCACCAGCAGCGGTATGCTTTTTATTTATTTTTAATTAAATTAAAATATTTAAATAATTTACCATAGCAAAGCTATAACCTTGCCATAAAGGTTGCCAACCATATGGACATTCTGGAATATAATTATCTTGTGAATGAATAGCCATTGATTGAGTTGGACTTTCACAAACTGAACAACGAGAAATATGTTCTCTTAAAGCTTCTCCTGTTAACTAAAAAAAAAGTTTAAAAATTAATTAAAAAAATAACTGGAGTCATCATTTGATTCATTGGTTTTCCTGTTCCCAGCCAAAAGGAATAATCATTTCTACTGCTAAAATGGCAAACTTCTTTTAAATTACAAAATACAAAAGGCATTGTTGAAAATTTTGGTAAACATGAACCTTAAACATTATTTCCTTTTAAAAATTAAATTTTCTTTACCAGGTGTACCCAAATCTTGTCCAGCAGCTCTTCCATTTCCTTGAACATAAAGAAGAGAATAACCACTCCAAAGTTGTTGTGTTCCATCTGGACATGCAGGGATTTGTGTACTTTGAGAATGTTTGGTTATTGTAAAGCCTCTAGATGGAGATATGTCACTAAAAGTTATGTTATTTTAATTATTAAATATTTTAATTACCCAGGCGGTCCATAATATCCAGGTGGTCCTGGTATTCCAGGTCTGCCTTCACGTCCAAGAATACCAGGAACTCCATTTATCCCAGTAGCACCGCTAGGACCAATAGGGCCTGGAGGCCCAGATTCTCCAATCTGTCCTTTTCTGCCTGGATAGCCTAAATTTTTTGATAAAACCTTTTATCAAACTAAATTTGGGTTTATGTATTTATATTATTCAGAATGTTTTTTTTTGTATTTTAGATATTTTTATTCGAATAGATTAAATAATTTTTACCTATATTATTTTAATTATATAACCTGCTGGGCCTGGCGGTCCAGGAAGCCCAGGAATCCCTTGCAAGCCTTTTATTCCTGGAATACCAGGATGGCCATATTCACCACGTAAACCATTTGGAGCATGTTCCTCCTATTATTTTTAAATAATATTATTTATATAAATTAAATAACAGACCAAACTAAACGGAGCTTGAATACCAGGTAATCCAGGAGGTCCTTTGTATTTTAGACATTTTATATTTGTTGGTGTTTTGTAATTTGGTCAAAATTATATTTCAAAATGTTAACTTTTAAAAAACAGTAATGGTGTTTTTTAATTTTTTAAATTTATCCATTATATCCTTTTTAATTATATTTAGATTTTTCAGTTTTATAAATATTTAATGTCTACTCCATCTTGTTCTAAACCAAGTCCTTATAGAAGTCCTATTTGGAAGTTTTTTACAATTGAAGAAAATGCAAAAGTTGCTGTTTGCAAGGAGTGTGGAGCACAAATTACTTTTCAACATAATTCAAAGAAAATACAACAAGGGAGCATTCGTAGACATATGAATAGCAAACACGGCAATATTAAAATAGAGTACTACAAACCAGAAACCACAACCAAATGTATATTTTGCTCTTCGTCAATTGGTGCAACTAAAGCCCCTAACGACCACGCAAAGTGTACGTATGATGCCTTTTATCATTCCAATAACTGGTCGCAATCTTTTAATGATGTTGTTAAAGGAAGCAAAGTATCAACTGAAAGGCTTGTGGAGTTTTTGACGAGCAAAGGGAAAGCAACGGTATTTTGATTTTAAAAAGAACTACAATATCATTATGTATAGGTGTATGTTGTTAGGAAAGGTGCTAAATTGTTTGACTGGATTTACGTTGGATTTACAAATGACGTTAAACGTCGATTTATTGTTAACCAGAAGGGGTCAACCTTTGCCAAATATGAAACTGTTGAATATGCAGTTTTAATTGACCAGATCAACACTGAAAATGCCAAATTTCTAGGTGGACTTATTATAAGTATTTAAGATTTCATTTTTTTTAGAAGGACTACTTACAATGGCCAGCAAATGTGAGCGAAATAAAAGAAACAATACACGAAACACAAATTTACTAAATCAAACAATGGAGTGGCGAAATGTTCTTGCCTTGATAGAATGCAATGAAAATGAACTAATTCACGAGGTTTCTTTATTTTACTTACAACTTAAGCTTTTTTATTAAAGGTTGCCTCTTGCCATCGAGACGCTGTACAACTCTTATATGATAGATGGTCAACTTTAAATTGGATTGAATTTAAGCCGAAAAACATCAAAACAACAGTGCCAACAACTATTTCAAACTATACACAAATACTGAAGGAGCTATCACCGACAACAAAAAGATAAGCCATCAAAAGGGCAAAGGGTTTTTCCTCACCATGAATACAAGAAAATCAAATATGTTTTTGTCGTATGTTTTTTTTATCTGTGATTTCACTTTAAGCTATTTTTAACTTTAGTATTTATTTTTATGTTAATTAATATTATATAAAGTTGACCTACCTTGATCGCCAGTCTGGCCTTTAAGCCCTTTAATTCCTGGAATTTTAAATATTTTATTCTTTTTTCTGTGATTTCGTTTTAGGTTTTTTTACTTTCAATAATTAATTGTATGTTAATTGATATTATAGAATATAATACCTGGAAGGCCTTGCATTCCTCTTTCGCCTTTCACTCCATTATTGCCTGGAAAACCGTCTGCTCCTCTATCGCCTTGAGATCCACGAATACCTTTAGGTCCAATATCTCCCTTTAAATAAATTCTTAAAAGAAAATATTATCAGACAACCATCTGCCCTGGAAAGCCATTTCCACCTGGTCCTCCTGGGAGACCATTTTCCCCATCCATGTTTGGCTGTCCTTTAGGTCCTGGAGGTCCTTGGGGACCCGGAAGACCTTGTAATCCATCTTGACCTCTACGACCTGAAAATATATTTAAAAAAGGATTAATATAATTTATTACCTGGTTTTCCATCAATACCACGCAATCCATGTTCTCCGAACATTCCTTCCGGTCCAGGTTCACCTCTCTCTCCAGGAAGGCCATTAGCACCAGGATATCCATCATCACCACGCATACCGGCCAATCCAGGCAGTCCAGAAAGTCCATCAGGTCCAGGGACACCATCATCTCCTCTCTCTCCAGGCATTCCAGGCATTCCACCTCCATCTATTCCAGGGAGGCCATTATAGCCTTGAGGACCTTCAGTTCCAGGTATTCCATCCTTTCCACGTAATCCAGGAAGACCAGGGGCACCAGCTTCACCACACAATCCTGGAAGAAAATGAGTTACAGATGATAAATTAATTATTAAAGGAAGACACTTCTGATAATTCTTTTTTTTGTGATTTTTATTTTGTTTTTTTAAATTAAATATTTAAATATTATTTTATTTATATATATACCTGGTTCTCCAGGTAACCCAGAAAGGCCAATGTTGCCAGGTTGACCTGATACACCAATAATACCAGCATCTCCCTATAAAGTGGAAGGAATTTAGGCATTCTTGAGATTATTTAAAAATAATTTTAATAATAAAATTAACAAACAGGCATTCCAATAGGTCCAGGTAGTCCATTTAATCCTTGATATCCAGGTTCACCAGGCAAGCCTGCAAGTCCTTTAGATCCAGAGATTCCTTGCAATCCAAACACTCCCACATCTCCACGCTGACCTTTTTCACCATTAAAACCAGGTGTGCCCTTAGTAAATAAAAATTGTTATTTATGTAATTTAAACAAATTAAGGCATTTTAAAATTAAAAAAGATACATCAATTCCAGCTATTCCATGAGGTCCACGCAATCCAGGTTCACCAATATCTCCTTTTAATCCAGGTGCTCCTGGTAGACCATCTAATCCTGTTTTTCCCGGTAATCCAGACAATCCTATCTCGCCTTTAAAGCCAGGAATTCCAGTCAGCCCTGGCAATCCATTAATCCCAGGTTGGCCAGGAACTCCCTCAAAACCAAATTCTCCAGGCTGGCCTTTTGGGCCTTGAAGTCCCTAGAAAAAGAAAATTTAGTTTAAATGTATGAACAATAAAAGTACTGGAATGCTTGGTCCAGGCACTCCTTGTTCTCCCTTTAATCCACTAACTCCTCGTTCACCCGCAGGACCAATTAATCCCTCAAATCCAGGCACTCCATCATCTCCTAATAATCCAGACTTTCCTGGTAATCCATTAATTCCTCTCGTTCCATCAACTCCAGGTAATCCTGCATCTCCACGATCACCTTGAAGGCCAGGAATTCCATCATTTCCAGGAAGACCAGGATGGCCTTTAAATCTCGAATAATTTAGTATTTTACTGTAAATATTACCATTATCACCACGCAACCCTTCTATTCCCTGGAATCCATCTCTACCAGGAAAGCCTTGAAGACCCATTTGACCAGGAATTCCTGGAACTCCAGCTTCTCCATGTTCACCTTTCAGTCCAGGAAAGCCAATAGATCCTTCTTCACCAACTTGGCCAGGGCTACCAGGCAATCCAGGTTTTCCCTATAAACAATAATCAATCAACAACTTCTTTAAACTAACTTCAATTCCTGGTAATCCACTAATACCAATCTCTCCTTTTACTCCATGAAGACCTGGAATTCCATCTATACCTTTTTCTCCTTTTTGGCCATCTAAACCATCCAATCCAGGTGCACCAGGCCGACCATCTTTTCCCGGTATTCCATAAAGTCCTATTTTGAAAGGTTTTAAAAGCTTTTCATAACTACTTACCCTTCTCGCCTAAAGACCCTGGAATTCCAATAAGACCTTCACTTCCCGGTTCTCCGGGCCTTCCTATTAATCCTTGTGTTCCTGGCTGACCGTTAGGGCCAGGAAATCCAGATTCGCCTTTATCGCCAGGGTACCCCGCCAATCCTGTTAAACCATATCCAGGCTCACCGATAATACCTAAACGATATTATTAAAACCATATTCCTAAAATTATCAATTAACCTTTTAATCCAGCCAATCCATCTAGTCCATCATCACCAACATCCCCTTTTATTCCTTCAAATCCTGGCAATCCTTGACGTCCAGGTATTCCTTGTGGACCTTGAGGCCCAACACGTCCATTTTTTCCAGGAATTCCTGCCAATCCTTTTTCTCCAAGCATCCCAGGGATTCCTTCAGCACCAGGTCGTCCCTCCAACCCTAATGAACCAGGAAGACCACGCTCGCCTTTTTCACCAGGAATTCCATTAAGTCCTTGTCTGCCATGTTTTTCTGACATATCGAAGAGCTCTTCAATAATTATTGGCATTTCTCCAGGTCTGCCTATAAAATAAAGTAAATTTATGAGAATAACAGAAGAACTCCTTGCCTTGTAAACCTGGTAGTCCTGGCAAGCCATCATCTCCTCGAACACCTGGAGAGCCTTCTGCACCTTGTGATCCTGGCAACGAATTGCCTGAAGGTCCAACTTGTCCAGGTAATCCCATAAGTCCTTCACGTCCTCTCTTTCCTGGTATTCCTGCAACTCCTTTTTCTCCAATAGGACCAGGTGCTCCAGATAATCCAGGCTGTCCTGGCCAACCATCTTTGCCGGGAAGACCAATAGGTCCTTGAAGACCGGACATTCCTCTCCCTCCTTTATCACCCGGAACACCTGGTGGGTTTTCAAGTGGGCCTAAAACATCACCAGCTTCGCCTTTTAATCCAGGATAGCCAGGAAGACCAGGCAGACCATCAGAACCCTATAAATAAGTTAATAAAAATTAAAAATTTAATATTACTTACAGATAATCCTATAGGACCAGGCAGTCCAGGTTTTCCATGTGTCCCTTTAGCTCCAGGTAAGCCTACAGCTCCGTTAGGACCCATTTGTCCACGCCAGCCTTCTTGTCCATTCTCTCCTGGTTCTCCTTTTTCTCCAGGCAATCCATCAGAACAAAAGCCACAATCATCTCCACGAGGTCCAGGTAATCCTAAAGGCCCAGGTTGTCCGGGAAGTCCTATTCGTCCATTATCTCCAGGCAATCCTTGCATTCCTGCTTGGCCTGTAGGACCAACCTTATTTACTCCAGTGCCTGGAAATCCTTTTAGACCAGTTGAACCAACATCACCAACATTTCCAGGTACTCCAGGAAATCCATCTAATCCTGGTAAACCATCAAGGCCTACAGAAAGAATGAAACTTAGATTCTAATAAATTTATTGTTCCAATACCCGGAGGTCCTTGAATATCATAACCGGGCAATCCTTGCTCTCCAGGACTTCCAACTGCGCCAGGCTCTCCGGGTCTTCCTGGTTCGCCTGATTAAATAAATTTAAAAAATATTAAACTGCCAAATACATACATATGTTTTTATTTTAATTAATAAATTACCAATATAGCCAGGAAAACCATCATCTCCTCTCGAACCTTTTTCACTAAAACCTTGTGGTCCAGATAGGCCTGGCGAGCCTGGAGGCCCAGGTTCTCCTGTAAAAAATTTATTTAACTATAATATATTGAGTTTATGGATTATAGATATGCATTATTCCAATTTTATATTTATATTTTATTTTAAACATTTTATATCTTGTAACTATGTATTTTGTAATTTGGTCAGTTAAATTTCAAATAATTTAATTTTAAATATTTTATTCTTTTTCAGATTTTATTTTTAATTAAATAAATACATTGTTGTCTGTTAATTTACATTGTCTAAAGTGTACCTACAGCTCCTCTTGAACCAACTGCACCCATTAGACCATTATTTCCTTAATTGAATATTACAGTAAAATTTTAATTAATTTTATAAATACTAAACCTGGCTGGCCCTTTTCTCCTGGAATTCCGTCAACACCTTGAACTCCACGTGGTCCTGGCTCTCCACGGCCTTCACCAAAAGGTCCGGGTGGGCCAGCATCTCCTTCTGGGCCATAACGTCCAGAATGGCCAAGGTCGCCAGCACTACCTTTCTCTCCTGAATAACCAGGCATTCTTTTAAAAAAATATTTATTTTATTTTAATCATTAATTTAAAAAAAATTTACCCAGTTAATCCTGGGGTGCCTTTTTCTCCCTTTATTCCCATTGAGCCAAAATCGCCATCTTTGCCTTTTTTGCCCTATAATTTAATTTAAATAATTAAGTCTAGTAATAATATTTACTCTATTTCCAGCATCTCCAAAATCACCCTTTTGGCCTTTAAGACCATGATATCCTGGAGGACCATCAAATCCTGGCATTCCTGGCGGACCTACAGGGCCAATACGTCCTTTCTCTCCTTTTTCTCCATGTTGACCAGAAGGTCCTTGAATTACTTCACTTTCCTCAGGACTTAATAAAGAACTAGCCAAAAATCCTGGAGGTCCAGGAGGGCCTTAAGATAACAAAGGGACAATTTATTTTATTAATTCTTGTTAAATATATGTAATACCTGGTTGTCCTTGTTTGCCTTTCTCTCCTTTTAATCCAGGTGTTCGTATTCCCATTCTGCCTTTCTCTCCAGTTTGTCCTGGAAACCCAGGCGGTCCATAAGGTCCATGATCACCTTTAGAGCCTTTTAATCCAGGAACTCCTTCTTTACCAGGAAAGCCTTTAAATTTACTATTCTTTAGTTAATTAAATTAATTAATTCAATTACCAGGTATTCCATCAATTCCAGGTTCACCACATGCTCCTTTTATTCCTTCAGAGTTTATTCCTCCTTCTCCTGGTAGTCCAGGGTACCCAACCCTTCCAGATTCGCCAGGGAGCCCTCTTTGCCCAGAAGGACCTGTTGTCCCTGGAATTCCATTTAATCCCTAAATAAATTTATTTTTATTTAAAATCTTTATTTAAGATTACATCTGTTCCATTACAACCAGGTGGTCCCATTTCTCCAGGAAGACCAGGTAATCCATCTAATCCTGAAATTCCTTCACGTCCAGGTGCCCCAGGCAATCCTCGATCACCACGATCTCCTTTTGGGCCAATATCTCCAAAATCTCCTTCAGATCCTTGCATACCTTCCACTCCATTAGTGCCTTCTGGACCATCAATTCCTGGTGTTCCATGAAATCCTCTTTTACCTGGATAGCCAGGAATTCCCTTAATATTAATTTTTAATTAAATATTTTAAATATTTTCTTTTAACTTGTTCTCCTTTCTGTCCGGGACAAATACAAGGAGGAGAACAACCTTTACATGCTGTAAACATTTCAACTTTATTTAACCTTTCAAGTAGAAGAATTAAAGAAAAAATTAAATTAATTAAATATTTTGATGTATTAGTTGTTTTAAAAATATTATTTTTATTAAAATATTTTCTTTTTCCTTCTTTAATTATATTTTTAATTTTTGTTTTTTTTATTTGGCTATTCATTGTTATTCCTATACTGTCCGTTTGCATTTTATTTTTATTTAAATAATTTAATCATTTATTTAAATATTTCCTTTTTTCCTTAAAAATAATTAATTATTATTTTAAAATATTTATTTTTAAATAATAATATCTAGACAAATAAAAAAAAAAGAAATAAAAGTAAAAAGATTTGACAAAATTGCCAAATATATATTGTGTATTATTTAATGTAATATATACTACATAGTAGTTATATAAATATATTAAAAAAAGAAAAAGATTGGAAGAAAATGAGTCATTTTATAAATCTGCAGGCTATTTAATAAAAAAAAAGAAGAAATTTGGCCATTAGAAAAATCGAAAAAAAATATTTTTGGAAGGATTTAAACAAAAGAAAATAAAACATTTGTATCTCTTCTTCTATTAACTTTTATTTATTTAAAGAAAATGATTAGTGTCAATTCCAACCAATCGATCAATTCTTCAAAATAAAAAAAAGTTTAATCTTTACCAGAAATTAAAACTTTTATTATTTTATTTAAATAAAAATAAAAGGAAATTAAATTTTAATTTAAACATTTTTTTCTCTTTTAATTAAAACTTTTAAAAATATTTACTAAAAAGAGAATTTAAAATAAAAAATTAAATTTATTTTTAAATTATTTATTTACATATAAAGGATAATTTAAATATATCCTTTAATAAATTATTTATTTTTTTAATAATAATTTTTTTATTTTATTGTTTATGTTTTTTTTTTTTGATCAAAAATATTTAAATAAAAATAATTAAAATAATAATATTTATAAATATTTCTTTATTTACAACTTGTACATGATTGAACAGCTGTGATCCTTTTAACTAAAAAAAGAAATAAAAGCACCTGAAAATGCAAAAGAAAATGCAAAAAAACTTTATAGTAATATATAAAATAATATATTGAATAAATAAAATATATTTAAATTGAGATATTTTAATTTTTATTAAAAGAAAATAAAAATATTTTTTAATAAAAAAAATAATTTTATTTAATAATTAAGAATAAATCTTAAACTTTTTATTTTTAATATATAAACATAATTTTAAATTATTATTATTAATTTAATTAAATAATACATTTAATTTTAGATTAACAAAGAATGTTTTTAATTAATAAAATTTAAATATTTATGAATAACAATTATTTATTTATTTAAATTAATTTAAAAAAAGACAGTTTAATTAAAAAGGCAGTATTTTATTTATTTAATTTATTATTTGTTTATTATTTAAAATATATTTCATTTCCATTATTTGCCCATTCTTTTTTATTATTAATAGAATTATTTTGTTTAAATAAATAAGGATTTTGTTGTTTTTGTTGAATAATTTTTTCATCAATTGTTTCTTCTTTATTTAAATTATTTATTTGTTTATCTTCTTCTTCCTCTTCTTCATTTCCTTCTTCTTCTTCTTCTTCTTCCTTTTCTTCTTCTTCAATTATATTTTGTTTTTCTTTATTTATTAATTTATCTCCCTTAAATTAAAATTAAATTAATTTATTTAAAAAATTAACTGAAATTTCAACATTTCCATCAGATGATAAATAAGCCTTAACAGAATGTAGGTCTACATCATCTCCTAATTTCCATCGTCTATTTAATTTTTTAACTGTCATTGTTCCATTTTTATTATCTTCAATATGTTCTCCATCCAAAGCAAGTACTCTATAAGCATCTATATAAACCTATAAATAAAGAAAATAATTATTTAAATAAATAAATAAACTTTAAAATCATTTTCATCAAATTCTTTAGCTTCTACTTTAATTCTAAATCCATCTAATTCATTAATTACTTCTTGT
The DNA here is from genome assembly GCA_018905775.1 of Meloidogyne exigua. Classification (NCBI taxonomy): domain Eukaryota; kingdom Metazoa; phylum Nematoda; class Chromadorea; order Rhabditida; family Meloidogynidae; genus Meloidogyne; species Meloidogyne exigua. Next base: position 1,229,725 of record JAGUQR010000004.1, on the reverse strand, counting down.
TCTGGTTCTGTTATTTTTTTAATATTTTTTTCTTCTTTTAAAGATTTTTCTTTTTTAATTATTTCTTCTTCTTCTTCATATTTTTCTTCTTTTTCTTCTTTTGACAATTGCTCATCTTTTGTAGTATTTTCTATAAATATTGGATGTTGTTTTTGTTTTTTCTTTTTATTTTGTTGTTGAAGAATGGGAGGAGAAGGAATAATTGTTATCGTCTTCTTTATTAACTATAATTTTTAATTATTGTTTATAAAATCTTTTCTTATTAATTTAATTAAATAATATTTACATTTCTTGAATTATTTGAAGATTCAGAAGAACAATTACTTTCTCTTCTACCAATTTGTTCTTTATTTCTACCATATTCATATATTATATTTTGTTTTGGTTGAATAATTTGAGAAGGATATTCTTCATCTTTTAATATTTGTTGTGAAGGATAAAATTGTTGACGAATATTATATTTATTATTATTAATTTGTTGTTGTTGTTGTTGTTTATTATCAATTGAATAATATTGCTCTACTGGTATTTCTCTTTATAAATAAAAATATTTTAATTATTATTATACATATATATTTATTTAATAATTATACCTTAAAGAAATTACCAATCTTCGTCTACCTGTATAACTTCTACAAAGTATTGACCTATTATTATTACGTTTTTCCCATTCTTCATGACTTTGTTCTTCTAATATTCGTTCACTAAATTATTTTAATATTTTTAATTATTTTAAAATTAAAAACTAACAATCTATTAATTTCTAAAGGATAAACTAAAGATGATATGGGTATTTGTCTTTGAATTTGTGGGGATATTGAAGTCCATCTTTGTTCTCTAAAAGCTCTATATCTCCATTCTTGTGTTTTAATAAATTTTTGTCTTGACATAACTTAAAAGGAAATTAAAAATAAAAATCAATTTTTATATATAAAATTAAAAATAATTTATTTATTTATTTATTGAGAGAGAGAGGGGAATATGTTTGTATTATTTTTTGAAGCAAAAAAGCTCTTTTTTATGGGTTTCATCGAGACTAAAAAAGAGATGGGTGGAGAGAGTGAATGGTGGTGAATAATCCACGAACAAACCTTTTTTTTCCATTTAACATTTTAAACGTAACCCTTTTCTTTCCTTCTCTTTTTATTTTATTTTTGTATTTTTGTATTCTTTGTTTATATTTTAACGTGTGCCTTTCCTTTATTTGTTTTGATTATCTCCTTTTTTTTTACAAATAGGTAATTGTTTTTTTAATTTTATTTTTCCCTTTTAATCATTAATTAATTGAAACATTTTAAAATTTAAATGATTAATTAAAGAACATTATTTAGAAAAAAAAGGTAAAATTAATATTAATTTTTAATGGTTATATTTATTTTTTAAATTATTTATATAATCAAATACATATTTATATTTATTTTTTTAATTAAAGAAAATATATAGGTCTTTTTAAAACAAAAAATTTAAAGAAAAAGCTAAATATATTATTTATTTTATATTTAATTTAATACTTTATATGACTCAGAATTATAAATAAAATTATTAAAAAGGAAAAAATATTGAGAATAACTATTTAAATATTATTTATTAGAATTTAGGGAATTTCTAAATAATTAATAGGGAACTAAAAAATTAACTAAATATTTAATAAGTTTAACCTAATTATTGTAGTAAATTAAAGTCTTTAAAATATAATAATTAATTTAATTATTTATTTAATAAATGAAAAATATATTTGTTAATTATATTGCAAAATATGAAATGTAATAGTAATTTTAATAAAGAATTAAATAAAATTGAAACAAATTTTTAATAAAAAAAGGTCAAAGTTCTAAGAGAATCTTTGTCATTATTTTTAAGTAAAAATAATATGAAAATACAAATTTAAATAAATAAATGAATATATTCTTTAAAATATTAATCAATGTTAATCTAGGCCAATATTTATGTTAAATATTTACTTCAAGTTTTATTAATTTTTTGGCCTAGAAATAAACTACCCGTTTTAGGTATTTCTTTATATTTATAATAATTTTTAAAAAAATATTTTTTTTTCTAATACCTAATATTAAAAAAAAAGATAGAGAAAGTAAAGAGATGCTTAAAATTATTTAATTAAAAGGAGAACCAAAATATTTTTTTTTATTCCTAACGGTCAACAACAGCAGAAGTTCCAGAACCATCTGCAGGTGAATGTGAATATTGATGAGTTAATCTAGGTCTAGTACTATAACCACCAATAGAGTCAGAACGAACAATTCCCCCTCCATTTCCATTACTTCCAAATAATGAAAGGGAAGAACCTTCAGCAGAATGCTTCTAATTAGAATATTTAATTTAATTAAAATTAAAATAAACTAACTCTACACATAGGCTTAGGTAATTCATCACAAGAAAAAGTAAATCCTTTAATAGAACTACCACCACAAGAATGGCAAGAAGACAAAGAAGTTGTTCTATGCCTAATACCTCCACCACCACCTCCTCCTCCACCAATTCCATTTCCTCCTGTTGTACTTACACTTCCTTTTATAATTTAATTAAATTAATTAAATATTAAATTACCATCATTATCATCTAGTCCACTATCAACATGTAAAATATCCTGGAAACGAACAGGTGAAGAAAAGAAACGTCCCAAAACAACAATAACTGTTAACATAGATGAAAGAGCACAACAAATAACCATTGCTGTTGGAAGTACAACAAACTTAATATTTTATAATTAATTCTAATTAATTAACTAATTAATTACCACAGATAAAAGAAATTTCTTTCGATGATTTTGCCAAGCATAAGAATAAAATATTGTTATAATCTACTTTGAATTATAAATATATTAATAAATAATAATAATTGTTTTTTACTAAGGTCCAAAGAGCCAATTGTGCCTGAACTATATCTGCTAAAAGTGATTGTCTTTGACGACTTCCATTATTTTCGGAAGAAGAAGCCTTAATTAAAAAATAATTATTTATTCTTATTATTTTAATTATTCTAATTAATTAACACTCACATTATCTAAAACATTCCATAAATTAATTAACCTTCCTCTAATGGGTGAATTAATGTTTTGCATTTTTTATTTATAGATTATTAAATTAATTATAATAGTTAAAAAATAAAATAAAGAAAATATAGAGTTTGGATATATTTAAAGAAATGGTCATTAAAAAAAGGAGAATGGTTACATAAATTAGGAAAAATATGTATAATCAATAATATTATTTAGTTTTTTGTTGGTCATTTTAATTTAAAACATATTTATAAAGAAATGAGTTTTTTTCCCATTTTAAATTAATTATTTAATTAATTAATTAATTAAATATATTTATTTATTTATTACCTCACTTAAACACATACTTAATTTATCCAATTCTTCAGAAGAACAAAAATCGTCAGAAAGCCATTCCTTTAATTATTATTTAATTAATTTAATTAACTATTTATTTATTAACTTGATTTAAATTAATTTCTTGTTCCTTTCCAGTAAGTAATGAACTAGCACTTTCAACTTTTCCAATACCATTCACACTTCTTCTTCTTTCACGAAAATCTTTCATATTTTTTAAAATTAATTAAATTAGTTCCAAATATAAATTAAATTAAATATTTATATATTTCTTTTTAAATTTAAATAATTCTCCTAAAAAAATAATAATTCTTTTAATTAAATAAATATTTTAAAATAATGAATTTAAATATATTTAAAAATATTTTATAAAGAGGAAAAACGGATAAAATAAATAAATAATGTACAAATAATCGAATAATTATTAATTAAATCAAATTATTTTTAAAGAAAAAGTTTATTTATTCTTATTAAAAATATTTAATCATAATATGAATTATTAAATTATTTTTTATATTTATTTTAATTAATTAAAAAAATATACAGCTGATAATAAAATATATAATTTTAATCAATTGTTTTTAATTTTATTTTTAGTAAAAGGAAAAAAGTGCTTATTTTTAATTTTTTATCAGTTTTAATAATAAATAAATATTTCTGAAAGTTCTTAAATATTTAAAAAATAATTATTTAAAATAATTATTCCTTTACAGAAAAGTGCTGTTTAAGCAAAAATATATTTTAATTAATTAATTACTCTTTTTTTAATATTTTTTAAAAATTATCTTTAAAGAAAATAGATAAATAAATAAATAAATAAAATATTTTTAAATAAAAAGACTGGTTTTTCCTTTAGTAAATCAATAAAAGAATATAAATTGTTAAATATTCAGCTGATCTAAACTAAAAATAAATTAATTTAATTTAATTTTTTTTTAAAGTAAATATTTATTATTTTGGTAAAAAATAATAAATAAATAGTTACATGATTAATTTAAAAAATAATTAAATAATTAAGAAAATTATTATTTAAAATTCTAGATATTTTAATTAATTATTAAATTATAAAAATATTTAAATAGTAAACAAAATAAATTTGAAGTAAATTTATTTTTTAAGATAAAAAAAAAAGAAAGCAATAAAATTTTAATGTTTAAATAAAAGTACATTAATTATATGATATTTTAATATATTTTAAATAAAATTAAAAATATTTTAATTAATTATATATTTAATTTAAATAAAATTCAGATTTAATATTATTTAATAAATTAAGTAAAAGGAAGAAAAAAATTTATATTTATTTACCTAAATATTAATTATTTAGTCATTTATTTATTTTCTTTTTATTAAAAATAAATACCGAATATATAACTGATAAAAATTCAGAAGCAAAAAATATAAAGACCTGAAAATTAAAAATAAAATAAAACATTTGTGTGTGGTTATTTTAAAAGAAAAAATATAAAAAAGAAGATAACAAAATAATTATTATTAAAAATATATTTAATTAAACTTAAATATATTTATTTATTTATTTATTATTTAAAAAATAAGGACATAAATAAATAATAAAAAAATTAAATAAAAGTCTTATTTTGACGAAAAAAATATTTCTTTTAATTAAAACTTGTTTGTATTATTTTTATTTACAAAATTAGTATTTAATAAAAAAAAATTTTAAAGAAAATTTTTGAAACAAAATTAAATAAAATTATTTATTTTAAATAAATTATTAAAGAAATAAAATAAATTGGTCTTTCCTAGTGTTTTTTGCGAACTTTTTTTTTGCAGACAAAATTTATAATATTCGTTCCTTATTTACCTCAAAAAAATAAATCAAACAGATTAGGTTTGTGTATAAAATATGAAAAAAAATTGTCTGATTTTATTATTTATTTAAAAATATAATGGCCATGAAATGAAATTATACAATAGACGTTTTTGAAGAAATTATGATTGTTTGGAAGATTGGATTGGTTTCTTTTTTTATTTTCTTTTTTTAAAAATAAATTTTGTCTGCAAAAAAAAAAAGTCCGCAAAAATCACAGGGATAACAGGAAAGTAACAAAAATTAACCTAAACAATATCTTTTAAAATAAATAAATATATTATGTAGGTAGTAATTTAAAGGTTCTTTTTGTATATTTTTATTATTCCGACTAAAAATTAGATAATAAAATATTTGTTAAATATAAGGTCAAACAAAACATTTTTTAAATAATATTAAATATTTTTATTTCAAAAGAATTATTTATTTATTTATTGTATGTACTCATTAAATAAAACATTAATTATTCATGTGAATCAAAAATGATTATAAAATAGTATTTTCTTAAATAAATATACATATATATTTAATAATTATTTTTTGAACTTTGTACTCTTTCTTTACCTCCTCAACCAATCGGCCAAATAAATATTTCTTTTCTTACTAAAATATTTTATTTAAAATTGCCTATTGCAATCGGTACATAAAAATATTGGGAAATTAGATAAAAAATAAATAAAACTTTTTAATTAAAATTTAATTAATCTATAAATCTTCATGCCATTCATCATTTTCACTTTCTTTTATTAAAATCCATTCTTCATTTTCAATTTTACCAATTAATTTCCCTTCTTTATTATTTTCTATTTTTTCATCAAAAAATAAAATTTTAGCCTTTAATTTCCAATAACCAGATAATATTGGATGGGCTAAATGTTCTTCTAAAGGTAACCAACCATTAAATGGAAAGAATGTAAAAATAGGAATTATTTGTCCAGCTTTAGCTAATAATAATGATTTACAAGCATTTGGTAATAAATTACAAAGAAAAGGAGAACTAAAAATAAATAAAATAAAATAAATATTAATTTTTACCAAAATTCATCAGAAAGAAAAGAACTTTGACTTTGGCCATTATCACATATTTTTCCAACAAAAAAACTGTCTTGTTCTAATGTTAATGCTAATACCAAACTTTTATTTAAATTAATAGAAGAAGGAAGGGGTTTTTTAATTAAAATATTACCTTTATAAATTAAAAAGAATTAAAATTAAAAAAAAATAAATAACCAGAAATAATTTGTAACCATCCAGGTAAATGAATTTCTGCTTTATTACCTTGTTCATTACAAACTTGTCTTTTTTGGGAATTAAAACTTAATAATGAAACATTTTGAAATTGAATAAAATTATCTAAATAAAAATAAACTTTAATTATTATTTAAATTAATTATTTTAATAATTATATAAATTAAAATTTATTTTTTAAAAAACAAATTCTTTTAATTAAAAAATTACCTTCAGATATTAAATCATTTATTTTTAATAAACAATTATTATTATTATTTTCTACTCCAAACCAATTAAATGAAAATATTAAAAAATTAAAAATAAATAAAAACATTTATTTTATTAATTTTAAAAATACGTTTATATAAATAATAAAAGGTATAAACCAAAAGAAAATAAAATAATCAGATGATTATATTTTATTTATTTTTTAATTTTAAATAAATTAATGTCAATCATTTAAAAATAAAGGAATATATCAACTCTGAATAATTAAATATATAAATATTAACTTCTTATTAGCCATTTATCAGTTTTTATTTAAATATAATAATTACTACATATTTTCAATTAAATATATTTATTTATTATATGTATATAAAATAGAAAACCGGGAAATTAAAATAATATTATTGAATTAATTATATATGTACTAGAATAGTAAAACTAGAAATTAAGAAGAACAAAATAAATAATATTAATATTTATACAAATTATTTAAATATAATCTGTAAAGAGAAAAAAATATTTAAATTCGATAAAGATTTTTGGACTAAATATTTATTTCTAATATATTTGTAAGCACCGGGAAAAAAACAAATTCCAAAAAAAAAAAAGAGGAAAAAGAATCTTAATTTATTATTAAAACAAAAATAATAGTATGTATTCTAGTAGGAAAAAACCCGCTTAAGTTGATATTATTTTTTAATAAAGAAGAGAAATATATATTTACATATATGTAATAATTAAAGTTTTAGATCTTTAATAAAAATTAAAATAAATTATTTGAACAGAATATTTGATATTTTTAAGATCCGATAGTGGTAACAAATATTATTAATAATTATTTTCTCTAAAAATAATTAATTTATTTTTATAATTTATTTTCATATAAATATCCATGATTATCACCCTTAAAAAATAAAAATAATTAAAATTTAATTAAATTAACTTACACTTAATCGAGGAGTTAATGTTTTTGTATGCCAAACTAAAATTTCTTTAGGTTCTTCATTCCAACCAAAAACTTTAATTTTATCACGGGGAATATTAAATTGAGAAAGAAAACAAGACTCAGGAGAAGATTTAATACAACCTTCATTAAAACTAGCATTACCAGACAAAATTAATTTTAAACTTTAAAAAATAAAATAATTTAAATAAAAATTAATAATTAATTACTTAATTGCAAATCCTGCCATATCAACAGCAAATCGTCTAGTTGGAGCATAAATTGCATCCCAACCAATTATTGTTCCATTTTTATCAACTCTAGGTGATTCTACTTTTGCACCCCCAGCAAATGCTAAATAATTAATTAAAAATTAATTAAATTAAAAATAAATTAATTACCTACAGCCCAAACTCCAATTGTTTTTACATTTTGAATATATTTATTAAATAATCTAATATCATAAGTATTATCATCATCAGCAAAATAAACAACCTAAAAAATAAAAAGAATATTTTTTTAATTAAAAAAAAAAACTAACAGAATTCTTTCTATAATTTACATAATTTTTTCTAATATATTCTAAAGCAACATTTCTATGTGTCCATCCACGACGAGGAAATCCAGGTTTTGTTGTAGTAAAGAAATAAGTATATGGAATTAAAGAACGTTTTAAAATTCTTTCTACAGCAGGAATTGTTTGATTACCATCTTCAACAACAATCCTTTTTTATTTAAATTAAATTAAAATTAAAATTAAAAACTATAAACTAACCAATGTATATTAGGAACATTCATAAGTGTTTGAGAAAGTCTTTTAAAAAAATAATTAATTAATTAATTAAATAATTACCTAGTCATATCAGCTAATCTTTCAGGTCTTTGATATGTTGGAGTAATTAAAATAATTGTTGTTTTATTATTTATTTCTTTATTCCAAACCCAAACTCTCCAAATAGCTAACAATAAAACTATTGTAATTAAAAAAGAAAAATATTTTGAATTAAATAATAATCGAAGTAATGGCCAACGAAAAGAAATAAAATTAAATAAATTAGAAGAATAATATTTATTTCCTCCTTTCATTTTATTAGTTAAAGAAGAAGAAGAAGAAGAATATCTTTTATTATTATTATTATTTTGTTGTTTTTGTGAATATTTTAAATTATTTAATTGATTATGATTATTATTAGATAATGGTGATATTGGTGAAATTGAACCAGAAGAAGAAGAAGAATAAGAATCACCACCCCCAGAATCCGTTGATGCATCATTGAAGAAATGTCTATATTGTAACATATTCTCTCTTTTATTTTCTTTCTTCTTTTTTTTTATTAAATAAAAGAATAGAATAAAATTATTTATATCTAAAAAATAAGGATTATTTTTTAATATTTATTTTTGGTTTAATATGATTATAAAAGAGTAAAATAAATAATAAAATCAGAAAATATTTAATAATTTTTAGTTTTTACTTTTCTTTTAAATGTGTCTTTTCAAATTGAGTATTTAGATTTAGGAACAATTGAGTCAAAACAAAATAATAAAGGAAAAAGATTTATTTAAATAATAAATTGTTCTATTTAATTAAATAAATAAACTCTAATTATTAACATAAGATCTTTTTTTTTTGATTAAAATTCCTAAATTATATATATATATTTAAATTTTTATCATTAAATTATATATTATAAATAAAAATAAATAATAATATAAAAAAGGAATTTTTAATATAGATATTTACAATAAATATTTATTTTTAATATAAATTTTTCCTTTTTAATTTTTAGTTTAAAAAATAAAATAAATATATATTTAGAATAGTTTAATATTTAATCCTTTTTTTTATTTAGTTAAAATATAACAAAATAAATAGAAGCAAAAAATAAATGAATCATTTATTTCAATAAAAAATTAAAAATAATATTGATAAAAAAGGTTTTATTTTTAATTTTTAAGTTAAATTATTTATTTTGAAAGGAAACAATAAGTCTATGGAAAAATAAAGAAATAAAATAAATTATTTAAAGAAAAATTGAAAAAATATTTTTGGCCTTAGATCAACTCTGTTAAACAAAAATAACATGTTTTTATTTAAAAACAAGTTTAAAAAATGTCATAAGAAAATATTTAAAATAATTAAAAATATATTAGTAAAGAAAATTATTTCTTTTTTATTATTTAAATAAATTAAATTAAAATATTTATTTTAATTATATATTAAATTGTGTAAAAATATTTATGTGTAATGACTGCAAAAGAAAATAAAAAAGTATAAATGAACTTTACTACTACCTACTAACTATTTATGTATTTATGTACATATTCTTGCGAATATTTTTTGTTAAAATAATTTTTTTAATAAAACTAAAAATTAAAGGAGTGTTAAAATGGGTCGTGAAATAAATAAGCGTTAATTATTTTATTTATTTATATGTAGAAAAATAAATAATTAAAATTAAATAATATTTTTAAAAATAATTTAATTAATAAATATATTAATTAATTATAATTTAAAAAAGTGAAAAAGAGAAAGAAAAAATAAATAAAAATAAATGTAAGGTTAAAGCCTGAAAATTATTTATTTTAAAATGAACAAATAAAAAGAGAAAATGAAAGGTTGGACAGCTTTTTATATTTTAAAGAATCTTTGATTCTCTTTTAATATTTAACTTTTTTTTTATTTTAACGAAAGGAAATATTTAAAAGCATCAAACAACTCACCTCCATCTCCTCCTCCATTTGTTTGTTAATAAAAAAAAGTTTTTTTTTTAAAAAATAATTTTTATTTCTGGAAAAACTAGAAAAAAGAAAATTTACACAAAATAAATGTTTGCGCAATGTTCCGAATATTTTTAGTACAAATAATAAAAATATTATTAAATTAAAATAAAACATATGTATATAAATTAAATAAAAAATAATTAATTAAAATAATTAATTTAAAAAAAAAAGTTTTTATTTTTATTTTTAAATAAAAACATTTAAAAATAATGTTTATTTTTAAATGTCACATTTTGTCAACATTCTTCTATTTAGAAATAAAAATATTTTTATATACATTTTTAATTTGTAAATTATATCCATGACACATTATTTAAGAAAATTTTCGGAAATAAAATTTTCTGAATAATATTTTTTTTTTAATAAATAAATATATTTTACAGAGAAAAAAAAATAAAATTTAAATAAAAATATTTTATTATATTTTCTAATATTTTATTTATTAAATATAATATATTTTTTAATTTTCTTTTAAAATAACAATTAATAGGAAATATTAAAAAAAATATTTTAAATACGAAAGAATAAAAAAAAAAAAAGAGGAAAATAATAATTTAAATATATTATTATTTCCCTAAAGGAATAAAAAAGGAAGTAATTAACTATTTAATATACATATATATTTAAATAAATATTTATTTTAATTATTTTAAATAATTAATTAATTAGAAAAACGTCAAAAGTTGAATAAAAATAATTAAATTAATTAAACTTTAAAAAAAGAATATTAATTTACTAGATAAAGATTTTTCTTTCTTTTTTTAATTTTTTTATAAAAAACTAATTAATCAAATAAACCTTTTTATTGTGGATATACTTCTTTTAAATATATTTATTTGTCCATTTTATTTTTAGGAATTTTTAAACAATTGGGCTTTTTCCAAAAATTTATTTAAACAAAATATAATTTTCTTTGTTGGTCGCACAATTGGTATTTCTTTTAATAAAAATAAAAATATTTAACTTAATTATTTTTATGACAAGGAAATAAAAGAAATAAATAAAAAGATTAAGTATTTTGTAAATAAACTGGTTTATGCCCTATGGACACAGATCATTTTATATTAATAAATAAATAATTATTTATATATTTATAATAATATAAATTATTTTTTAATTTAAACATACAACATTTAAGGATAATTTTTAATTTTTAATTATTTATTTAAATAGCTTTAATTAATTTTAAATATAATTTTTAGAAAAAATTAAAAATATTAAATAAATTATTTAATTAAATAATTCTCTTTCTCTCTCATTCCCAACTATTCTACATAAATATATTTTTTTTTTAATCAAAGAAAATAGCGTAAAAGTAAAACTTTTCTATTTTTTTATATATTAGAAAAGAAACTATTTAATTAATTAAAATAATTATTTATTTAATTATTTCTACAAAAAATATTAATTTTTTAATAGATTAAAATTTAATATTAATTGACGTAAATTAATAAATTTTAAATAAAATTATTTTTTTAAAAATTTATTTTTAGAAAAAAAAATTAAACAGTTTTTATTTGCACATTCAAGTTACTAAATATATTTTAATTGATTTTTAATAAATAATTATTTTTAAATAAATAAAAATAAAAAATTAGTAAATAATTAAATAAAAATTTTTTTTTAATTTTAATTTTGCTTTTATTTGCAAAAATATTTTAATTTTTATTTTAAACAATTAAAATAATATTTTTTTTCAAATTAAATACATATTATTTAAATAAAAGATTAAAACTAAATAATATATTTAGGAATAAAAAATATTTTAATACTTTTATATTTTAATATATTAAATTAGTACAAAGATTTAAAAAATAAATATTTAATTATTGTTAAATTATTTATTTATTTAAAAATATTTTATTAATAAATATTAAAAATTGGTATTTTGAACAGGAAAAATAAATTTAAATTTAAAGGCCAAAAATCAAAAATATCCAAATTGGAATATTTAAAAAATTATTTTTTATTCAATTTATACATTATAAAAATAATAATGATTGGAATTTTATTTTAAAATTAAAAAAAAAAAGAATATTTATGTGAATTAATGTGTGGATGGAAAAGAATATTTTATTTCACATAGAATTAAAAAATAAATTTTCTCAACATATCTACTTAGCTATTTTGATTAAATTATTTTTAATAAATTTTTCCATTAATTAAATAATATAAATTAAAATTAAAATTAAATTAATTGTCTATTTTTTATTTCTTTTTTTTGTATTTTTATTAAATAAACGGTCAATTGCCAATAAAGTTATAATTAAAAATTGAATAAATAAAAGAATAGTAAATAAAATAATAATTAACCAAAATGTTTTATTTGTTAAACAAATCTGTTTTTTTTTAATTTAAAAAAATTTTAATTTTAATTACCTCTAATTTTTGTTTTTCTTTTAATTCAATAGACATTAATTTATTTTTTTTTGTTTAGAAGAAACTCTTTAAAATTATTTTTAAATTATTTAAAGAAATAAAAAAATAACCATTTCTTTCAATTGTTGAAGAAATAATTCTTCTCTTTTTATTTATTTTTAATTTATTTTCTGGTATTATTTGTTTATTATTATTATTATTATTTAATGGTAAAAGAAGATCAGAATCTAATATATTATCAATATAATTATTATTATTATTTAAAAGAGAAGAAGAATATTTTTGGTTTTTTGAATTAATAATTGTTGTTGTTGTTGTTGTTGTTAATTCTAAATTATTTTTTGAAGAAGAAATAATTTTTGTTTGATTTGGATTAACTAAAATAAATTAAAATTTAAATTAAAATTAAAATATAAACCAAAATATTTAATATCATCAGCATTATCTAAAACTCTAATTAAACCAACAACATCAAGTTGTTGAATTCCATCATCCTCTTTTTTTGTTGTTGATCTTTTATTTCGATAATTTAATAATTTCCCAATTCCATTAATTATTTGATAAGAAAATGAACGTTTATTTCGATAAGGACTTTAAAATTAATTTAATTTAATTAATTTAAAAAATAACCTATTAATTTGTTGTTCTGTTTTACCAGAAATTATTTGAATTCCTCCTCCATTATTAGTTAAAGGCCTTCCTGGTCCATAAGGACGAATTGATGGAGGGCCAACAGGTTGATCTAATGATGATATATTTGGAGTTTTTGTTGTTGTTGTTGTTGACCATTTCTTTCCTCCTTCTCCTCCTCCTCCTTCTCCTTTTGTATAAAAAGTTGTAAAAATATTTCCTTCTCCTTTACCTTCATTAACCTTTAAAAAAATATTTCTTTTTTCAATTTAAATATTTAAAAAATAACCAAAGTAATATCTTGAGATGATAAATCCCTTCCTATTGAAGGAGGACCAACTCTTTCTGTTCTTTCAGAAGGTAAAGAATTAAAAACAGAAGAAGGTCTTTGTGAAATAATTTGTTCTACTGTTGGGGAAAGTGAAGGAGGTGAACCTAGACCTAATACTGCTTCTACTGCTGATCCACCAGAAGAAGATTTTGGAGCAGGAGATGAAGGGCCAGTACCTGGGGCAAGTGGACTATCTGAATCTTCTAAAGGATCTTCAATAATTGGACAGGTAGATGGTGGCTATTTTTAAAATAAAATAGAAATAAATATTTTGTAAAATTCAAACAGTTGTAGAGGAACACCCTTTTCCACGATTTTTAACACAAAGACGAAGTTGACAGCGAAATCGTGTCATTGACTTATCAACAAATTTAAAAACACTTGATTGCTAAAATAAATATTAATTTAAACAAAATTCTTATTTTAATTTACTAAAAATGCTGTATGTAAATCACTGCTATATTGAGGAGTTTTAAATAAATATTGATCAACACCACAACTATTTAAATAAATAAATAAATAATTAATTTTATTTTTACCCATTTTGATCAATTATTAATATTTTGTCTCCTTGTAAATCTTCTACATGACAATTTTGTACTAAAATTCCAACATTCTCATTATTACATTGCCAGACATGAAAAACAGTTTCCCCTACAACAGCTGCATGTACCTTTAAGTAATTTAAATATAAATATAAAAGAAAAATAAAATAATTACTTCAGGACCATCAACAGTTCCTTTACGTATTGAATATGAACAATGGGGATTTGATGCTTCATCAAATTGTGGATCCTTTTATTTTTATTTAAATTTAATTAAAATTAAAAAACAAACTAATTCATTTGGTGTCATTTCACTTATTGCAATATTCTTTAAAATTTTTAAAATTAAAAAATAAATAAAATCCCTGAACTCTTTCCAAATCATCAACTAAATTATTTTCCATATAAACACATTGAGCACAATAAGAACGATCAGAATCTGTTACAAAAAGTGGATGAATCTTAAATTATTTATTTTTTAAAAATTAATTTTAATTTAATTGCCTGTACTGATAAACAAATTCTATACATTGTACCAGATGGATTATCCTTAGAATTAAATAATTTTTAAATAATTAATTAAACTAAACAATATGTTCATTAGTCATTCCACATTCTCCATGACTAAAAATTATTTTATTTTGATTTCTAGTCATACATTTTAAAGTATCATGAAAATCTTCTGCATAAATATGTGAGGGATTAGAACTTGATGTTCGAATCTTTTAAAGAAAAAAAAATAAGATTAATTTTATTTTAATTATAATTACTTTAATAGAAATACTTTCAGGTTCACAATTAACAATAGGTGTATCAATAATTTCATTAGGATATTTAGCCAAAATAATATTTACAATAAATAAAATTAAATAAAAAATAATTTTATTTTGATTATTAATAGACATATTATTTAATTAAAATAATATTATTATTTAATTAAATATATTTAAGCCTTTTTTTATTGTGAAAAGATGTGAATTAATTAAGAATTGAAGAAAAAATAAAATTACGGCTTCTTTAAAAGCTAAGAAAAGTGAAAACAATTAAAAGAAGATTTTCTTTTTTTAACAACTTTTATTCACTTTTTTCTTTCTAAAAAAATTTGTTCTTTTTTTTGATTATTTAATCAGAAAAGAATAAATAATGTTTTTAATTAAAATAATTATTTCTTACGTTATTAAACTGTTAGAAATAAATAATATTAAGGGTCATTTAATAATTAAAAAATAAATCCAAAAAAAAATATTTATAGACCGGACCTTGGAGAATTAAAAGGAAATTTTCTTTATTTTTGTCCTTCTTAGTTTAAACGATATCTCTCCCTCTTTCTCTCAAGTATAATATTTGTAGTCATTCAAATTTATTAATGGCGTAAAAAATAAATAAATATTTTAAGAAAAGGGCATTTAGAGAAGAAAAGCACTTGAACATTAAACTTTTTATTTTTTTTTAATGAATTAAATGTCAATGCCATAATTATTAAATATTATTTAAAATATGTATATTATTTTATTTTAAAATTTAGAAAAATAACCAAAAAAATATAAAAATAATTACAATTAATAAAATATTCTTTTCAAATCTACAATGCCAATGATAATTATTTTCTTTTTTAGATTCCTCTAAAACAGCTAAACGTGCTTCTTTTTCATTTGAAAAAGGTCCCCAAATTCGAAATTGTGCAGGGATTAAAGGATAAAACCAAATAGTAAAAGCTAAACGAAAATCAGTAAAAATAAGTTGATAAAAAGGAGGAGAATTAACGCCAATCATTTTTGCAAGTTCTAAACAGAATTTAACATGATCCTCCTTATATATTTAAATTAAATTATTATTTTAAAAATTAATTAATTTTAATTTAACTATTTGTGTATGTCTTCTAGTTTTTATATAATTGACAGAAATATTACAACGTCTTTGTTCCAATTCGTCTTTCATGTAAAAAGGTGAAGGAAGTTTAACCTTACCATTAAATACTTCAAAAAAGAGACGAGATTGTAATTCAGCAATTGGCCATTTAGACCCAGCAATTGGCTAAAATATTTAAAAATTTTATTATAAAATATTAGAGAAAGATTATTTTACCTGAACATGTCCAATAATTGCTAGATTATTATGAGGTACAAGTTCTGGTATAAACATATGTTTGTACTAAATATAATTAATTAATACATTTTCTTTCAATTTTAATAATAAAATTATTTATTTAAATACCAAATGAAAATCATTATGTTGAATAGAAATTAATTTTCCATTTTCAACAAATTCAAAATCAAATTCATATCCAGTACAGAGAATAAGAAAATCAACATCTTTCTCTATGGTTTTATCAACAAATTCTATTTCCTTTTCATTAGATAAAGACCAAACATCTGGTTTAATACGAATATTCCCTGTTGAAAAATAAAAAGATAATAATTCTGCACCAAATCCTAATTGAGTACTGAAAAAATAATTTAAAAATAATCTTTAATATTTTCAGACCTAAATAAATCATGAACTGGACGATAACCAATTCCTTTAATAGGATGAACAGGAAGTAAAGACAAGGAATTATATATTATTTGAACAAATTTACTTCTTAAACATTTTGGAACAAAACTTCTAATTAATGAATTCCAACGAGTATTGAAATGATCACACCAAGGTTTTCCTTCAGTACAAAACCTGTTTAATAACCAACCACCACGACGAACAGACAAAAGAACCTTAAAAAGAGAACAATTAATATGATTAATTATTTTTACCTGTTTAGTTATTGGTGCAAGGACTTGTGCAATTTCTACAGCAGAATTACCAAATCCAACAATACATACAGTTTTATTGTGAAACTTTTTTAAATTACCCAATTGATCGGAATGAATAATTTGTCCCTAAAAAGAAATGTTTTAACTAAATCTTTCTTTAATAACTTTAAATTGTTTTTCAAGTCTCCATTCAGGTGGTCGCCAACTCTTTAAATTCATACCAGTACAAATAAGCACTGCATCAAATTCTTCTTCATGTATCACATTTGTATTTAAATCTATCCAATTAATTAACCATTTCCCTTTAAAAATAAATAATTTAGTAAATATTTATAAATTAAACAAAAACAACCATTTAATTCCCAATCATTTTTTCTATAAATTTGTTTTATTTCAGTTCTTAATCGGAGATATTTTGATAAACAAAACTTCTGAACATATAACTTTAAATAAGCAATAACATCATTTGTACGTAAAAATAAAGGGAAACAACCATCATGGATTGGAAATTCACTAAAAGAACATATTCTTGAAGATGTTAATGTACTAAATGTTTTAATTGGTTGTCCTTTATAATAAATAGATTATAATATAAATATTATGTATGTATGTATATATAATACTTTCAGAATTTGAATCTAATGCCATTTGCCAAATACCTCCAATATTTTCCTGACGATCAAAAATAAATACATCATTTCCATACTGTTGCGCCTGTCTATAAAATGTTTAAATTAATTTTTCAAAAAAAATATTTTTCTTTAATAACAATTTAATTAATTAAATTAATTGCCTGGCTGCTGTCAAACCACAAGGACCAGCCCCAATAACCGCAACTCGTTTATTTTTAGAAAACATACGAATGGGCCTAATAACATTTGAAGAAAAAAAGTAAATCACTACAACAGAGATTGCTTCTATATATATATTTATTATATATTAAACCCCATTATATTATAAACAAGGCCTACACCACACGCAACTTTACTTTTTAAAATATTTCTATGCAGAACTGCCCCAAATCAAGTTTAAACCCATTTTTTCTTTTGATTTTACCATTAAATTAATGATAAATTATAGTTAAACAATTTATAAATGTTGCATGAAATGAAATATTTAAAAAGTATTTTCCTTTAATTTAAAAACTACAACCCAAAAGGAAATGTTTATTAAAATAAATTATCAAAAAAAGTTAAAATATATAAATATACCCAATTAATTTACAAATATATATCATAATCAGTAATATTCAAATTTACATCCATCCCATTCCAATTCGTTAAAATTTACTGCCATAAATTCTGAAAGCTTTTCCTTTTTCAATGCTTCATTCATTCCATTGCATTGATTTCGACCTGTCACTTGGAGTTTAACGCGATTTGTTGTATTTGCATTGACAGAGTTTTTAACAAATTGAAAAATCTTAAAAATAACAAAATTAATAAAAAAAAAGTAATAAAAAAATATTATAGTTTATTAAACATAAGGTATAGCATACAAAACTTACAAGATCAAATGAAGTAGGGAGAATTGGTCCATTTTCTAGTTCTAGAATATACTTAATCTTTCCATTTTTTTTGAACAATTGTGAGGTCATCTGGATAAAAAAAAGTAAATTGAAATAAAATAATAACCGAAAGTTCATTTAAAGCAGAATGTCTGAAAGGAGCATGTGCAATTAGTGTTGGAGGAAGTCCACTCTGTGGCCCTGTTTTTGTGCAAATTAATTGTGGTTGATTTAAAAGCAGATTGTAAAACTCCTCTGAATCTTTTGTTCCCCTTTATAAAAATTAATAAATCCAAAATGCTTAAATACATTACTTTATAATAATTGTAGAACGTAAAGGATCAATAGGAGGTGAATCTGAAGTTGCGCTCATACGAGTCAGTTCTGAAGCAGGTAAGCTATTACTTAAATCAGAAGCATCCAATTCCGAAGCACTTAAATGAAATTTAAAAAACTAAAAAATGAACTCTAATTTTTAACCTTTGCTTCAATCGAAGACTTCCTTTTGGTGAAATTCCAATTTCCTTAAGCCACTCATCATGGTCAAGATTTGATGTAGAATCTTCTTCATTTGGTAAAAAAATCAGTAGGGGATTCTTCCCGATTGAAAGCAATAAAATCTGATTTAAATGGCAAAGTAAAATTAATACCTTAAATAAGATTAAATATTAAAAAAAATTAATTATCAACCAGTCTTTTGTAAAATTTGTCTAAAACCAGAAGTAGTTGGAGTTATAACAATTCTTGATTGACAATTATTACCTTAAAAATAACTTTTTTTTTTAACTATGTATTTATTTGTATCACCATTCTTGCTTGGTGAAAAAGAATAAATATTATTTGCATTCTCAAAAAATGTTCTTTTTCTCTTTTGCTCCCTTCAATTTGAATGGAGACTTGATATTATTTTCATTAAAAATCTTTTGTGGCAAATCATTTGAGGTAGTTTTTAGATCTGATTGACTCATATTGTTATTAATAGATAAATTAATAAAAATAACAGTAAAATGTGTTGAACAAAGATAAAATGATTGACGACTTCCAGCAATCCAGCGATTAAACAAAAATTTAAATGATTCGTTCCTGTTAGTATTAGAAAATAAAATAAAAAGTCGAATTTTTAAAAATAAACCAATTCATTTTTAAATCATCAATAAAATCAGGTTCAATTAATTGTAAATTTGCACTTTTGAGAGCACTTCTTGAACCAAGAATTCTTCGCGGAAATAATTTTACTGAGCCAATGGATGGAAACTGATGATATATAGAGGCGGCTTGAAGGAAAATCAGAGGATCTATTGGATTTGTTGGAGTTTGATTCTAAATTATTAGAAATTCTAAAAAATCTGACTGAGTAATTACTCACTTTAAGCTTCCTTATTAGACCCATTGCCGTATCGAAATGAACAGGTAGAATGTGTGGATTGACTGGGTAAACACCTGAGGTATTAGGAATAAAATAAAATTTCTTAATTAATTTAAAGATTTTTAAAATCATTTGCACCAATCAAATCAGAAACCTGATGATGTCATTTTTTGCAGCCATGGGAAGGGAAGCTCAGAGATTACTCGCAATTTATTTCCTAGTCGAAAATCACACGGCATATCTATTGAGGTAAATTTAGTAGTATTGTTGATATTTTCAGCCCATAAACTGCGACTGATATTTAATTTCTCTTTTTTATTAGATTTTTTGATACTTATTGGTGTTTGATTTGCAAAAAACATAATTTTTCTAAAAACAAATATTTATTTAGACTTTTAAATTAATGTAAATATGTATATGAAGTGCTATAAAAAATCAAGAAAAAACCTTTGGAACAAAGTTTTATGAGCCTAGAAAAGTCATAATTGGCAACGGAAAGAAGAAATATTGACTAAAAAAGGTTTTATAAGCATACCAACAATTAATAACATACAATATCAACAAAATATTGGATCAAACTAATAATTAATGCATGTTCTTCTAATCAGAATTGTACGTACTCAACTATCACCTTATTAATAGTCTTGAGGAAACTTTAACATTTAAATCTATTTGATTGTATTCTTTTAGTACGTGCTTAAGTCGTAGTTAAGTTGGTAGAGTTGTCGACTTTTGTTCTTTCTCAATGATGAGACTCATACCACTTTTGACTAATAGCTGATATATCTGACAAATTAGCTCTATCTGAGGGAAAGCCTTTGTTTCACTTTTTAATGTTAAAAATTCTGCTAAAATCTATGTTAATAAAAAATCCATCTGCAAACCTAAACGATTTTGGCACATATTGCCAAGATTCTGTATTTGCCAATTTCTTGTGAAAACTTTTCCCCTGTATCAAAACTCTTTTAATTAAATCAAATTTTTAGTTTTTATATAGTTTTTTTATTAGTATCTAACAATAAGCTTAACCATTCTCTAATTTTTATTCTAAAACAGATATTTTCAATTTTAATATGCCTCATAAGCTCAAAGACAGAATTCTAAATCAACAGATAGAAGTTAATGGTGATAATGATGCAATCCTTCAAGATGGTGACGATCATATGTATGTTGATTCTGGTTCCAAATTTAATGATGATGAGGATTTATTGAACATGGAGGTTCCTCCTCTATTGCAAACTGTTACATTTGAGGGTACTGGTGAACGACTGGTTATCTCACACATTGAAGTTGAGAATTTTAAGTCATATTTTGGAAGACGAGTCATTGGACCATTCCACAAGGTTTGCGAAGCGCTCTTTTATTCTATATTAAAGTATTAATATTCTAGTGCTTTACCTCCATAATTGGGCCGAATGGGAGTGGAAAAAGTAATGTAATTGATGCCTTGCTATTTGTGTTTGGTTATCGTGCTTCGAAGATTCGGTCTAAAAAAGTCAGTGTTCTTATCCATTCTTCCGCAGGAAGAGATAATTTGCGCAGCTGTTCAGTCACAGTGCATTTTTGTAAAATAAATGACAATGTATCTTTTAATGTTATGTAATTTGGGAAAATCTTTGAAGAGCAGAATAATATTTCTTAAATGCTAGTGCGCATTATTTAAAAATTTTTAGCAAGCAAGTGGAGGATACACAAAAGTGAATGGTTCAGATATCGACATAACAAGAACTGCGTATAAAGACAATACTAGCAAGTAAAATAATTATATAGAACATTAAAATATTATTTATAGATATACAATCAATGGGAGGCCAGTGAAGTTTAAGGATGTTGCCGATCTTTTACGTTTAAATTCCATTGATATAGTTCACAATCGTTTTCTAATTCTTCAGGTTAGTATTCTTTTCGTTTGATTGTTTAGCATAATATGTATTATGTTGGTTAATCGATCGTTATAAAGTTATAAGTATATATTTTTTCATGAATAGGGGGAAGTCGAGCAAATTTCAATGATGAAGCCAAAAGCTGAGAAGGAAGATGAAGAGGGAATGCTTGAATATTTAGAGGATATCATTGGTTCTAGCCGTTTAAAACCATTTGTTTTAAAACTTCATCAGCGCATTGAACAAATAAATGAACGTCGATCTCTCCAAGTTCAACGAGTTCAACATGCAGAAAAGGAAAAAAACCAATTAGACGGTCCTGTCCGTGAAGTTTTAAAATTAATGCGTTTGGAGAATGCATTGACCTGTATTAAGAATAAAATATTACTTTCTAAAAGGTAATCTATTTTTGGTTTTAATTTATCTTTTTATAAGATTGTCATTACAAGAACAATTAGCCCAACTTACAGAACAAAAGAACCAAACTGATGATGATCTGCAAGTTTCTCAACGAGAACTTAATGAGATTTTGCAGCAGGCAAAGCAAGTTTCTAAGGAACGACAACAACTTCAGAAGTATTTTGTTTTGTGACATTAAATACCGAACTACTTTTTAGCGGTATTGACAAGTGTGACGATGCTGTACAGTCAGTTAGAAAGAGAAAGGCCATCCAAGAGCAAAATATTGTGAAGGCAGAAAACGATTTAAACAGATACGAGACTAGGCGAAATAAACTAATTAGGGAGATTGAACTTGAAAATAGAAGAGTAATAATTTTAAATATGTAAATTTATTTATTTATTCTAAAAAGGTGGAAGAACTTGAGGCGGCTCCTGAACGTTCTAAAGAAAAAATTGAAGCATTTCGGAGGCAGCTCGATGAAACAAAAGCTCAAATTGAAGTATTCTCATTTAGTATACTTTTTGGCCTTATTTTCTAATATAATAGGAACTTTCGCCAATTCTAATGGAAAAATTGGAAGAAGTACATGAAGCTTTGAAAACCGAGGAATTGGAGAAAACAAAATTGGAAGAAGAATTAGGACAACTCTCAATTAAGGAAGATTCATTGAATAGCAAGGCAAGTGCATTTTAACTTCTTGAATTAGATTTGTTACTTCTATGTATTTTAAATTTTTTTTCTATTTTAGTTAGTACTTGCGCAACAACGTCTTTTAAATCTGCAAAGTGAGGAGGAATCACAAAGGCAAAAATTTGATGCCTTGCAAGCTGATTTGTTGAACACTGAAGAAGCTCTCTCAAAACAAGAAAAGTATATTTAAAAAAAATTCTTCATTTACATAATTCAGAGGACTTCAAGAAGCGCAGTTGCAGATTCCTGAATTGGAAGCCACATTTGAGGGGAAAACTTCCAGATTGGCTTATTTACATGAACAGGAAGCTCGATTCACTGGTAGAATACGTGAACTTCGACGGAAGTACGAAGAACTTAAGCAAACTGAAGAATGTTTCTCCAGTGCAAATAAGCTTCTTAATCGAATAATGGAGGCAAAACGCAGTGGAGAGATTCAAGGGATATTTGGGCGTTTGGTTTGCTTTGCTTTTAGGTATTAAATAGTACAATGTTAAATTAGGGTGATTTGGGTGCTATTGATGAGAAGTACGATACTGCCATTTCAATAAATTTTCCTCAACTTGAGTATATTGTTACTGACACAGTCCAAACTGCGCAGCGTTGTATTGAATTGCTAAAGCGTGAACAACTTGGTGTTTCCACATTTATTGCACTTGAGAAACAACAACAATATTGGCGGAACATTCGAACAGTTCCTGAAACACCGGAAAATGCCCCAAGACTTTTTGATTTGATTCGTGTTAAGGATGAACATGTTAGGCATAAATCTAATTTATTTTAAATTATTTACATTTACAACTATCAATAATTACTTATTCATTTTTAATTAAATAATTATTTTACTATTTAAGGTTCTACCGGCTTTTTATTATGTATTAGGTGAAACTCTTGTTTCAGATGACATTGTAGCTGGTACGCGTATTGCAATGTCTAGTGGGCGTCGTTGGAGAACCGTTACTTTAAAAGGAGAGGTGTGATAAAATTAGGAAAAATTTTCTACTAAATCCTTTTCATAACTAAAAATATAATTCGTATAATATTGAGTACCAAAAGGAATGGAATAATTGATAAGGATATTCGTCCCTTGTAATTTATCATTTTTCCACAGCTTATTGACATATCTGGTGCGATGACAGGAGGTGGAAATCCTCAAGCTAGGTAATATTGAATATTTCTAAATACCTATTTTTTAAATATACATATTATAGAAGCCGAATCGGACGTGAAGTTATCGTTAATACCAGTCATCAACTGGACAATCGTCAAATAGCTTCAACAGAACCACAACTGGCCGAGTTGCAACAAGAATTGAGTAATGCTGAAGCAGAGTTAAATTC
Source organism: Meloidogyne exigua (assembly GCA_018905775.1). Taxonomy (NCBI): domain Eukaryota; kingdom Metazoa; phylum Nematoda; class Chromadorea; order Rhabditida; family Meloidogynidae; genus Meloidogyne; species Meloidogyne exigua. The sequence goes on along the minus strand of JAGUQR010000004.1, from coordinate 1,205,536 downwards.
AATCAAAAGTCAACATGCACAGCTTGAACCGGAACTTCAGAAGCGTAGAGATGATTTAAAACGGCTTAGGCTGTCTGTTAGAGAATTACTAATTGAAATTGAGGTATTTTTATTCTAACTTTTGTTTTATTTAATTGTGATTTATTTATTAAAATTTTATTGGTATTAAGAATTCAAACACTCGAATAATTGATCTTAACAAGCAAATTAAATTACAAAAGCAAAATGTATTAAGTGCAACAGCAAATCCCGAGGATATTAAAGTTGTCAAGGCAGAAATTGCTTCATTAACTTTAAGTATCTTTGGAAAAAATAAATGAAATTCTTATAAAATTTTTAAGAAACGGCCGAACTTGGAAAACAAACTGACAAGCTTCGTTCTTCTCTTATTACTTTGAATTCACGTATGGAAGCTGTTGATGATAGGATTGCGGGTCCACATAGAGATCGTCTTCGTGATGCAGAAGAGCGTAATAAAACAGCAGAAAAGGGTATTACCAAAGAATCGGCTACAATTATATCCAACGAAAGAAATTTAAAAAAAACTCGCACTAAAATTATGAATTTGAAGCAGGACATAATAGTATGTTAATTTTTCTAAATTACTAACAAAAAGTTTAAAACATATTAGGATGTAGAAAAACAATCGGAAGAATGTTCAACAATCATTTCGTCTGCCAATGACCTTTTAACAGACTTGGTATCTCAACTGGATCAGTGCAATGTTGATCTCGATTCAGCTAAACAAAAATTGACTGAGTTTATTAATTCTATTACTGGGAATAATGATCGAGAAGTTGAACTTCAAAGAAAAATTAATCAGTTGCAATATGAACTAAAACGTATCACTGGTGATTTGTCGATATGTGAAGATAAATTAATGACTCTCTCTTCAAAGGTACATTTCTGTTATTTTCCTAATACTAAAAATTTCAAAATTATTTAGCTTTCCAAGTTGCAACTTCATCTATTAAAACGTTTATCCGCTGCATTAAATTTGCCTCATGAAGAGGATGATGAGTTACCTCGCTACTCTGATGAACTTATTCGAGAATTTCATATTGAAGAATTGGAGAATGATTTGACGAATTTAGAACAACAAAAAGATAAAAAGCAAGTTAATTTGACGATTGTTACTGATTTTATACATAAGGTTATTTTATAAATAAATTTATTTTGTAATTACTTTTTAAAATCAACAGTTGGATAGATATGAGGCTGAATTTAACCGCCTAACAGAAATTACAACACTACGGGATCGTTTTCGTGCCTTTCATGATAAGCTAAAGAAGCAACGTCTCTACGAGTTTATGGCAGGATTTCAAGAGATTGCTACACTTCTCCGTACTTCTTATCAGATGATTACTATTCAAGGAGATGTTTCACTTGAATTGGTAGACTCATTAGATCCTTTCTCTGAAGGAATTGCTTTTAATGTTCGACCACCAAAAAAGTCATGGAAACAAATAATGAATTTATCAGGTGGAGAAAAGACTTTGGCATCACTTTCTTTGGTAAGCTGTTTTTTTAGTTATGCATAAATTATTTTTAATTATTTAATAAATTTTAAGAATTGTTTCTATATATTTAGGTTTTTGCACTCCATCATTATAAACCAACCCCTCTTTATGTGATGGACGAGATCGACGCTGCGTTAGATTTTCGAAATGTTTCTATAATTGCAAATTACCTTTTGGTATATTTCAAAATAAATGTTAAAAAATTCTTTTAAAATTATAGGAACGAACACGTAATGCTCAATTTATTGTCATCTCATTGCGTAATCAAATGTATGAAAAAGCAGACCGTTTGATCGGTATATACAAAATTAATGATTGCACTAATAATGTATGTTTGGACCGACACATTGGAAAGCGTGAATTATCTGAACAGAAAAGTATATAAATAAAAATTACCTTTTTTGCAAAATGCCTCATCAATTTTTAACACTTAATTTTATTGTTTAAATTGTTTACAAGTACAAGTAAATTATTACAATGAAGTTTGTCTATCAATGACAAAAATTTAAATGCTATCTACATTTAGTTAGGTTTTAAAATATTTAGGTATGAAAAAAGTATACCGTATTTCTTCTAATATAAGCGCGCTTCTATTTTTCAACCTCTTCGTAAGGTGCGCTTCTATTGGAACATGCGCTTCAAATAGAGCGTGCGCTTGTATTTTTCAACTAGTGTCTAACTAATTCCGTTAATAATCCTATTATATAATTGAGAAGTGGTGTCTGTTTGTTTGTTTGTCCCTTTATAGTAAAGTTATTTGAAGGGAGAGAAAGTGAGGGGTTTTAAGTATAAAAGCCAAGTTCTTTTCTTTATTTTTTACCCCACAAAATCATCATCAAAACCAACGGCGTCTACATAAAACAAAACAACAGCACTTCATGCTCTTCTACTGCCTCCATCCAATAGAGGCCCGACACCGGACGGACACGAAGTCTTCGACGCGGCGCTCTATCAACGTAGGAGTTCTTTCCTGGTGCCTGTGATGTAAAACAAGTATTGCCTTAGTTAGGTAAGATTATTTTCTTATTTTTAAAACTACTTATAATTTTTATTCATTTTTCAGAGTAGTTCAGTACGATGGAAAGTGCTGCATTGTGGATCTGCTTAGTGACTTCAACAACAAGATCAAATCAAGGCCGGTATGAGAAACAACAATGGAGAAAGGAGAAGGGAAGATAGCCAGGTGTGTGATTTTTCTTAATTTATTGTATTGTCAAGTTAATTTTTAGTTTGTTCAGTCTACAGCAAAAACTAGAAGTGGTTCTTCCCGGTGTTTCTCAACGCTGATGTGTACATCTGTTTACGTGCCAGGACTGCTTTTGTTCATTGGCTTTGGTTTGAGTTTGGATTTGCCAATTTCAGTGCAGATGGAATTCTGCTCACTGAATCTAATCTTCCTACTCTTGTGGGACTTTTCTGGGGATCTATCACTCTTGGCTGCATTCGCTGGTTGGAGGCACGCCCCGTGGTGGAAAATGGATCCTACTGGTAGGTACTTCATAGTGTCGACGTCTATTGCTACGCGCTTTAGTTCGTGAATAAGGACCAAGGGGATATCCGTGGGTGAAGTCCAAACACCCAGTGGTGATGTCTTCGCTGGTTTGTGTGCAGTTAAGAGTAGATCGTTCCACAGGAAAGCCCACCAAAGTAGGAAGGTTATATTCAGTGAGCAAAATTCCTTCACTTAAATGAAAAAATTTGAATTCAAAACAACTCCAATAAACAAAAACAACCCTCGTACATATGTGGATCAGCTTAGTGAGTTCAACAACAAGATCAAATTCAAGGCCGGTATGAGAAACAACGATGGAGAAAGGAGAAGGGAAGATAGCCAGGTGTGTGATTTTTCTTAATTTATTGTATTGTCAAGTTAATTTTTAGTTTGTTCAGTCTACAGCAAAAACTAGAAGTGGTTCTTCCCGGTGTTTCTCAACGCTGATGTGTACATCTGTTTACGTGCCAGGAATGTTTTTGTTTATTAGCCTTGTTTTGAGTTTGGATTTGCCAATTAAAGTACGGATGGAATTCTGTTTACTGAATCTACTCTTCCTACTCTGGTGGTACTTTTCTGGGGATCTATCACTATTGGCTGCATTCGCTGGTTGGAGGCACGCCCCGTGGTGGAAAATGGATCCTACTGGTAGGTACTTCATAGTGTCGACGTCTATTGCTTCGCGCTTTAGTTCGTGAATAAGGACCAAGGGGATATCTCCGTGGGTGAAGTCCAAACACCCAGTGGTGATGTCTTCGCTGGTTTGTGTGCAGTTTAAGAGTAGATCGATCTACAGAAAAGCCCACCAAAGCTGGATGATTATATTCAATGGTAAAATTCCATACTCACTGAAATTGACAAATTTAATTCAAGACAACAATAAACAAAAACAACCCTCGCATTTAAACAAGAGAAATGCAACAACGATGAGAAACGCTCGAAAGAGACACCACCCTACTGCGGCATCTTCTCTGCTACTGGCCACATTCTTTGTACTTGAACAAACCGGACAAGACTATGCTGGAACTCCATAAAAACCTTAACTGCATCTTCATTAGCGTCAGGGCATCAACCTTAACACACAAGAAGCTTTCTCTATGTTTATATTATTTTTTGTGTTTTTGTTTTTTCCTTTGTATTTATTTGATTTTTTTGTTTCTGTTCGAGCATTTCCATTTCATTTATCTATTTTCTAACTTAATTTTTCAGATTACTATTAAAATAGAATCTAAAGATGAAAGTAAACAAAAGCGTTCAGCAAATGAATATCGACTAAATGAAGACAATGAACTTCGTCTAGAAGTTGGGAATGTAGAAGTTATTGGTGAACTACTGAAAGGAAGGCAGAAGTATATGGATCTCCATTGTCAATGCGTAAACGTTATACACTTCCTCAGATTTGCACATTTATATAAAACCGACTTATCCTTAAAAGGTTTATTTTGAAGTATATAGGTTTATCTTATTGTTAGTAGAGCCCGGAATTTTGAAAAAATCAGGACCAGGATCAGGAAACAGGAAATGAAAATTGAATGACCAGGACCTGAAACCAGGAAAACCAGGAATTCCTGGTTTCATCCTGGTGATATCAAAAAACCCAGGAAACCGGACCAGGAAACCAGGAAACAGGATCAGGTCCTGTTCCTGTTCCGGGCTCTAATTGTTAGTATAAATTAGAGTAGGGCAAGCCGAGCCCGAGATTCTCGGCCTATTCTGCATTCTCGGTCTCGGTTTTACAGATCTCGGTCTCGAAACCGAGACTGAGAATCTCGGCTAGTTTCTCGGTCGAGAAACGAGACTTACTAAAAATGTCAAAAATTTTAATACTTCTTAAAATAATTTAGCAAATTGTTTAAATTATCATTTATTTAGGTGTTATTTCTATTTATTTTATTTTATTCATTTCCTTGATCTATGCTGACAGTTGGAAAACATATTTAGAATAAAGTTTGCGCTTCTATTTTTCAAACTCTTCGTAGGGTGCGCTTCTATTGGAGCGTGCGCTTCTAATGGAACGTGCACTTGTATTAGAAGAAATACGGTATATAAATATTAAATGCTTTAAATACCTATGTACATATGTATATACATATGCATAATATTCTAAATAATGTTTCATTTAAAATCTTTCTAGTCTCCTAATTGTAATTATTTATAAATTATATCTTAAAAATTATGCAGAGAAGAGAGTAGCCCATTTAGTAAATACACTTCCCGGTTGGCCTATAGCTTCTCGCCAAAGTTCTCTCCCAACATCTTCAATGGCCAATTCGCCTAGTACACAATAACCAATCTCAACATCGGGTACTCCTCTTGTCCCTGTATTCATCACCTTTGAATAAAATTAGTGAATTAGTTATAAAGGTTTTGGATTATTTAAACAAACAATAAATTTGTGAAAACTGATTAAATAAATTTACCGAGATTACAATTGTTGCATCCTGAATTTCTGATGAAGCGATATTGAATTCAAAGACTTCATCAAAGACAGGAGCAACCGAGAAACGACGACCATCCTTCGATC